>MU227320.1:101256-142020 GCA_018584345.1 Thuja plicata | reverse complement strand
GCTCTGATACCAATTGTTAGAATAGTCCCAAAGGATAACTAAGAGGGGGGGGGGTGAATCAGTTATCATCCAATTTAATTCTTTTCTCTTATTAACTTTAGAATACAATAAAGTAAATATACATTCAGATAACACAATAGACAACACTTCAATTTGGTTGCAGGGAAACCAAATGGTAAAAACCCCGGTGGGAATTAGTACCCACAATGAACTATACTTGTTTATAGTAATCTCTGTTAGAAGATATTTCAACCCTTTTAGGAGTTTTACTTTACAATGCAATAAGTATAGTGACCTGATTAAGGGTCTGACCCTGTTAAGAGTCTTTTACAGATAACCCTGTTAGGGGTGAGGACTCACTATCCAAAATCTCACTGCTTCAATAGTGAAGGCTACAACCTTCTGTATAACATATATGCATTATATCTAACAATGAATTGTATAGTAGACCTGCTATCTTGATCAGTTCCAATGTATTGTAATCTTTCACTTCTTCTTCACATAGATCCTTGATGAATGAAACATAATTGATATTCTGCTCTGTACTTTTCTGTCTCTTCTCTTATCATTCACACTTTACATTTACAAATGAACTACTATAAGTATCTTATTTAAAGTAGAGGGTCATGACGGCTCTTGGAAACACTTCAAAAACATCTTTGTCAACTTAACTAAGCACGCAAACAATATTAAGTCCGTGCAACACAAACTGAACAGACGCGATGGTTCACTAAGTCGGCTTCACAAAATCATCTCAAATAGAATGATCCTGATGTTACATGATAGGCGCATTTAACCAAACATAGTTAACTCATAACTAATCATAAATATACACAAGCATATCCTGAAGATATGCACAACTCAAGAAACACGTTAAATACGTTGGCTCTGAATAGATACTCTTCCAGAACTGTAACTGCCAATAACATAATTACACAACTTGACTGAAAATTCATATCTAAGTCTGCATGTATGAAAATAACATACTAAAAATGTCTACAACCTAAATATATCCACGCAAGGCTTGATATCATCATTCTGATAAGTACATGCAGAATCACTACTGTATATTATATGTTGTCATCAATGACAAACATACAATCAATCAACTGCACAGAAACAAATCTCCAACAAATGGAAGGACTAATAGTCCATATTTTAACTAGAGTGGATTTCCAAGAGGGAATATACCATCCCTTGAAAATCTCTAAAATTGAGTGAGGCAGAGGACCTATGATATTTAATCTTGACTTTATCTTTTCCCAACATTGATAAGAGAAATCACAATGGACTAAAAGATGATTTGCATCTTCAGTAGCTTGTTCACATAGTGGAAACCTTGAAGGGCCAATAAAATCATATTCTTCCTCCTTTCATATGTTAGTATCCTATTTTGAATTGCCAACCATGCAAATGCTCCTGCTTTAGGTAAGCATTTAGTATCCCAACATAGTTGAAAGGGCCAATCTGACTTTTCCTCCTCATTTTTTAGAAGGTGATAACCTAATTTTGTAGAGTAATGGCCACTTTTGGAAGTGCACCATATAATAATATCCTTCCTATTCACTAGTGTTAAAGATCTTTCGGTAAAAATTGAATTCATTTCAGAGCATATTTCATCCCCCAACTCTATGGTGGCAGTTTCCTTCCACTCCCATTGTTGTCCTTAAGGGCCAGGTTTTAGCTCCATGTAATCCTTAACCTTATCTCCCCATGCCTCCTTGAAGATATCAATAAGATCCCTTGAGTGATGATTTTCTATCAAAGTAGGTTTTCCATCCCAAGAGTCCTCCTAGAATAGTGCAGCCTGTCCATCTCCTACTTGCCATGATATGTGATTAATTACCAGAGGTCTACATTCCAGAATGAAATTCTAGATTGCGGATCCCTTGGGAGGGTTTAGAACTATAAGAATTATTTTGTCCTCTCTAGAATCCAAGTATTTAGCTTTCAGTATTCTCACCCAAAGTTGAGAAGGGTTGGAATAGATATCCCAAACTAATTTAGCCCCCAAGGCTTTATTAATCAACTGCCATTTACGGAGCCCAACACCTCCATTTTTCTTGGAAGTGCATATAGTGTCCCATGCTATTAATGGTATTTTTTCTTCTTCTTGACCCCCATTTAAAAAAAATTGCACATGTGTTGTTCAATATACCTTGACACCTTGATTGGGATCTTAAGGCAGCTCATAGAGAAAACATGAATGGATGAGATTACTGATTGGAGCATAAGAATATACCATGCATAAGAGAGCCATTTACCTTTCCAACTATCCATTTTCTTTACACAACTATCAATTAAATCCTTCCATAAACTTGCTTTGGAAGCACCTGCAAATAGTGGAATGCCTAAATATTTGTTTGGGAGAGAGCTAACTTTCATCCCAAGGATCCTAGTAATATGTTGTTGAGTAGGAAGATTAGTGTTAAAAAAGAAAATCTCTGACTTCTTCCAATTGACAGCTGGACCCAAGGCCCTACTATAAGTGTCAAGAGTTTCTTTTATAGTTCTAGCCTCTCGAGCAGATGCTTCCCCCATGAGATAAGTGTCATCTACAAACTGTAGATGAGTCATTGAGTCAATACCTCTAGCCACTTTTAGATATTTCCAAGCATCTAACAATTTCTCTTTGTTGATAGATCTGCCTAATGCCTCTGCTAAGATAATAAACAAAAAAGGAGAGAGAGGGTCTCCCTGTCTAATTCTAGTAGAGGTTTCGAAGAAACCTTGGGGGCTTCCATTCACGAATATGGACAACCTAATAGTAGACATGCAGCTATAAACCAAATCCCACCATGACTCTGCAAAACCAAATTTTTTAAGCACCTTCAACAGAAACCCTTTGTTCACATTATCATAAGCTTTCCTTATATCTAGTTTAACCATCATGCTAGCATTTTTACCAGCTTTTATGGAATAAATGGCCTCATGTACAATAATTATTACTTCATAAATAGAGCATCCTAGGGAAAACCCACTCTGTTCCTCTGAAATCAAGGTAGGTAACACTTCCTTCAACCTATTGGCCATTACTCTGGTAATTACTTTGTAGACAGTATTGAAAAGGGAAATAGGTTTGAAATCATCAAAGGTTTCCTTCTTTCCTTTCTTTGGGATCAAATTCAAAAAGGTATTATTAAAATCCTTAAAATGAATCCTCCTTTCCTAGATTCCTCTACCACATCACACAACTCTTTACCAACTATATGCCATGCTTTTTGGAAGAATAGGGCAGAGAAACCATCAAGCCCCTATGCTTTATCACTCTTCATTTTGAAAAGGGATTTTTTAACTTTAGATTCATTAATGTTGCACATCAGCCATCTATCCTGTTATGTGGATATAAGTTGAGGGATTACCTCCAAAAATCCCTCCGTGTCTTCACCTTCCTCTGTTTCTTTTGCAAAAATTGAAGAGAAATGTTTTACTGTTGACTCATTGATCTGATTAGGTTCAGTGAGAAGAGTTCGCTGAGTATCCATGATTGAAAAAAAAAATTCATAGATCTTCTACCCTTCATTGAGTTATGGAAAAACTTTATATTTTTGTCTCCTTCTTTGAGCCAATCCTCTCTTGATTTCTGTTTCCAGTAAGTTTCCTCTCTATTTAGAATCTCAGAGTATTGCTTTCTTAACTATGTACCTTGATTAAAGATTTGTAAGTCCATCCCTCCAGCAGTAGTAACTTCATTTAAAGTAGAAAGATTTGCTTCCAGTTTATATTTCTCCTCAAAAATATTCTTGAAATGTTCCCTATTCCAGATCTTTAGGTTCTCTTTAATGTATTTTAGTTTTTTGAAGAAAATAAAGGCACAATTACCAGATCTATGTGGAGCAGTTTTCCACCATCTGTCAATCATCCCCCAGAAACATGGATCCTATAACCACATTTTCTCAAACCTAAATGGGGCGCGTTCAGAAGCAACATCTTCCATGATCCTAAGATAGATCAGAAAATGATCTAAACCAATGATAGGGAGTATTTCTGCTTGGAAAATCCATTTAGTTTCCACCCAGGCCCCTCCAAGTAGGAACCTATCTAACTTCTTAGCAATATTTTTGAAACCTTTACGTCTATTAGTCCATGTAAAGGCCCCATTTTTGAATTCTATATCTTGTAATTCATTAAGGGCTACAAAATCTACAAAGTCTTTCTGACTTTGATTAATCCATCCCTTTCCCCAAAATTTTTCATCTAGAGAAAGAATGGTATTGAAATCCCCTACTAGCATAAAGAGGCTATCCTTAATTCTAGAAATTATACCAGTAAGGGACATCCACTACTATTGCTTAACTATGGGATTATAAGGGCCATAAGTATTAATAGAAAAAAGGTGACCTTGTGTTGAAATGACTGAATCTAAACTAACTGCCACTTACTTCCCTTCTCTATCCTATCAAATTTTACACATGCCACCTTCCACATTATACACATCCCTCCAGACACCCCTTCTACATCTGTAAAGAGACATTCCCATTGTTGAAATTTCCTAGTAAATTGTTGCACACCAATACCACTTAGCTTTATTTCTTGCAAAAAAACCACATCCGGTTAGGCTTGGTCAAGACGTATTTTGACCAAGCATTTTTTGTCAAGGGCATTGTATCCCCTGACATTCCATGAGAGGAGCTTCATGGCTTCCAGGAAGAGGATCCACCTCTTCCCGATCTATTCAATTTCAACTGGTTTGCTGCATTTCCAGCAATAGAAAGTTTGGCCCTAGTCAACATTGGGACTCTTTTCCTCTTTTCTTGGATATTTCATTTGGTGAGAAGAGACTAGGACTGATTGATGGTTCTATCTTCTAGGAGGTCCAACTAATCTAGTACTCCAAATTCATCCTTTTCTACATCTACTATTCCCTCTTTGGACTCTGAGATCCAATCCTTATCCTCCTTGTATTTCATTTCTTCCATCGACTTATCCAGATTACGAATAGAGATGATATAGATATATATGCATTAGTCTTCTTGTGCATTTTTCTCATCCTCTAGATGTTTTTCTTCATTCTCAGATTGATAAACACCTTCAACAGTGAAATCCATCTTGCAGCCTCTGTCAACAATCCTTCTTTTGAGGCTTTTGCGGGTTTGCAAACTGTCCTCTCCTATGTCTGGCACTATTGACATTGCAAATTCTCCATTATGCTCCAGTTGTATGTCCTTCTTAGGTTCATAAGGGGTGTATTTTACAACTTGGGTGGAGAGTGGGCTATCTATATTTCTCTTGAGTGCAGAGTTATCAGTTACATTAACCTTCCTGACTTCATTGTCTGAATTAGCCAGAGTGATGGTTGCTTGGGAGCAAGCCTGTACATCAGAGGATCTAATATCCACCATCTCTTCTTCAAACTGAATCGACCATAGGGGTTTTCAAGATCTAGTGCTTTCTATTAGTTTAATCTATTCCAAACTATTATTTACTACCAAGGTTTTTCCTTTTTCATTTCTTTTTATGGCTCCATGCATAGGTTGGATTCTTCAATCTCTATTTTCAATCTTCATTTTCCCACTGTAGATCCAAGCACTACACATTCATATTTTGGAATAGATATAGAAACCATTTTTATCCACAACTTCTTTAGAATTTTAAAATGTTCCCAAGTAATTTCCAATAAGCATTAGGGTTTCTTCATTTTGATATTCCCAAGGGAGGTTTCTGAGTTTTAGCCAAACTGCTATGTTTTCCACTTCTTCCTTATATGGGTTGAAGTTGGGTCTCCAATCACATATATAAATGCCTTTCCCATCAATGTTAAATGACCCTCCTTACACTATCCATTCTTTATCCTTCTTAGTTGGGAAGATGATTAGCAAGAACTCATTGGAGAGAGTCTTGATTTCAAACTCTTTTCCCCAGTTAGCCTCTATCCAGGTTTGAATCTTGTGTAGAGATGGACAAGGGCCTAACAACTTCATGAAAACATTTGTTGCTTGTAATCTATTAACAGATTCTTCCCATTGTGTATTCTTAATTAATAATGAAGAATCTCTTCAATGATAGTGCTATCTACCTGATTGGTAACTCGTTGAGCTGGAGAAGCTACATGTTTTGTGGGAGAAAATTTCTTTGAATCCTTAGGGTGCTAGAACTTATCTGCTATCTACTTGAAGCTGAAATTATTCTTTTGCAGCATGGATCCAGCTGCCATCCCATTTGAATGAAACCCATTCTCTCATTTCTCACCATTCCTTCCTCCATAAGGTATTCTGGCTGGATCTAGTCTGGGCGGTCGCCATTCCACATATTTATGGATTCTACACTTCCTAGAGTCATTTTGGACTTGAAGACTGAAGGGTCTTTGGAAACTGGTGATCGGCCTTTGTCGGAACTCATCATTGCTCTTGAAGCCTTCTAGACTTCCATTTTGGTTATGCTTCCAGAGGAACCGATTATGAGTCCTTTTTTTTAATGTGATCCCCAGTGAGAAACTATCTACATCCTGTCTCTAGCTGTCTGGTTATGCCAAAAATCTCTTCAACCATAGTCATTGCCTCGATTGCGGTTACCTCCATAGTCGTTGCACTCCATCCTTAGAATTGTTGATGGACTACTTTTTTGGAGTTGGCATTTTTGTCAATAAACTAGGTCATCTTTAAATCATTAATGTTGAAATAATATTAATATCTTGAATTTATTAATTTTTTTTAACTAATTTCCTTAGCCATGTATTTAAAATTTTGATTTGATTTAATTCCCCAAGGTTAATTGAAGAATTAATGCCTTTTGGTGAATGCCTATTGGTGAGTGATCTTGTATTATTGATTTTTGATGAATTATATATTTAAAGTGATCTACTTTAATTATATAATTGTGATTAGCTTTGAGTTGACAGTCTTGGTTAAGACCTGGGGGACTTGATTTCAGATTAGGGCTCCTGAGTTTATCAGGCCATTTTCAGGTGATTACATTTTCCCCTCTTTGAACTAACATGCAATCATCGTGTTGATTCAAAGAAAATATAAAGTTGAATAACAATCGAATAGATGGATATAAAGCGATGCAACTATTCTCGACTAGAAATTGATTCCAAACTTTATTGAACGAAAAGTGATTGAAGATGGTGGAAATTATTGATTGTTTGATGAGACTAATATAGTGCCCAGGAGATCAATTTAATGTGATGTGATGAAATTGATAACCTGTCTGATTATTGAAGATAATAATAGCTAATCAATTTGATGTGAAGTGATGAAATTGATTACTGTTACAATGATGTCTGAAATATTGATCTAATACTTAGTTTGATGTGATGCAATAAAACTGATATCTCCAAGACATGATTAAGAAAGATTGACCAGAAAACCAGTTTGATGTGATGCGATGAAACTGATCCCTAGCAAGGATTTGAATGAATGATCGATTTGATGTGAAGCATTGAAATTGATCACTGTTTGAAATTTTGACTATTTCAAATGAAGATACTATTAATTTGATGTGGTGTGTTGAAATTGATATCATCACTGATGTTTACAACTTAAATTTTAATAAGAATGAGCAATTTTATGTGAAGTGTTCAAATCACTCATTCTAAGATTTGATGATTTATTGATTTAGTACTGTCAGTTTGATATAATGTCTAATAAAGATTCCCACAGCTACTGGAAATTTCTTTACCTAATAACTTAATCGATTGCATAGTCAAGTCAGAATTTTACAATGCCCCAGTTGTTGACAAGATTTGGTAATATGATCACTTGATTAGAATGATTGATTATGCCCCCTTGGAATCAAAATAGACATGAGATTTTGATGCAGGATCATCTTGGGTCCTTGGCAATGCTATTCAACCAAAAAGAAGTTTACTTATGTTTTTCTGTTATTTTCCTGTCTATCAATTATGGCTTTACCGACAGGTCTCAGTGACCTCTTTGCCTGACGGGCCTGCTGTTATCGGTGATGCTATCCCGACGAGTTTCGGTGATGCTTTTCCCGACATGTGTTTTCCTTATTTGACCGACTTCTACACTTAATTCTCGTGGTTGAATTAATTTGGGGTCTCTCATTGGGATCTGTGTGGACCTAAATTTGGGTCTCACCTTTGTAATTGAGCGCCGACTACTTTGTTGGGCTCTTATATTTATTCTTTTGTATGTTCTTAGTTTAGGTATCATTCTTAGAGAAAGAAGGCAAATGTTACAATATTGAAGATCTGAGATCTCTGTTGTAAGAAGATAATTTGTAATACATTCTGATGTATATGGCCATAACCAGGAAGGCCTTACAGCCTGACATGTATTGATTTTGATTATTAATGATAAAGATCCTTTCATTTCTCTTCTCTCACTATGTTGTTGTTTAATTTTGCATTGTATCTGCAAGCTGGTTGGCTTTGGCTGTGCACTAGGCCCCGATATCATCTTCCCTTGTGTCAGGTGGTATCAAAGTGAGTTGAGATCCGTGGTTCCTTCTTGTAAACTCTAAAGATATTTGTTGTAGGGTGGAAGGTTGCAATCTGACCTACAATTGTAGAGAGTTTCAAGATGGTTCATAGGAGAGGAAATGTTGATCAAGGTCTAGCTGATATGCTTAGATAGATGGCCACAAGATTGGAAGCTATTGAGACGGCCCAACGTAGAGGAAGACATCTTGAAGATGTTAGTGATGATGAATTTGAAGAGGTTTGAGGTGAAGCTGCACCTGCACCTGTGATGGACCAGGAAGAAGAAAAATTCCTGAGAGCCTTAACAAGTTTGAAATCCACACCTTAGTTTATTCCTCCTGAGTATAGTGGAAAGCTAGATTCTGATGAATTGATTGACTAGATCACTGAGATGGAAAAATATTTTGAATATGAGAATGTTGCAGAAGAAAAGAAGGTCAAGATTGCAAGCACAAAACTGAAAGGTCATGCATCCTTATAGTGGGAACATCTGCAATTGGACAGAAAGAAGAAAGGTAAAGAAAAAATCAAGGTATGGGATAAGATGGTGAACAAATTGAAAGGTAAATTTATTCCGTGTGACTATTAGATTAACCTAGTTCAGAGAATGCAAAGTTTGAAGCAGAAAGATAAGTCAGTCAAAGACTATACTGAAGAATTTTATAGATTGGACATCAGATCTAGACATGTTAAAGATGAAGTAGAAAGAATTGCAAGATATCTGAATGGCTTGAGAAGTTCCATACAAGATGAGATCAGTTTGATCAAAATGGAAGGCATTGAAGAGGCATGTCAATTTTCCCTAAAAGCTAAAAAAAATTTGAAGAGAAGGTATGAATAAAGACAAAGAGGTAGAGGAGGTAGATTCCCTAGAGGAAGAGGTAGATCTCGTGGTGAAAATAGTAGATCTGAACCAGAAAAGTCAAATATAGACACTAGTCAAGACAAAGGAAAGACTTAATGGAAAGTTGGAAATTCATACAGAGGAAGAGGCAATTAATCTAGAGGTGGATATAGCAGAAGAGGGTTCCAAGTAACTTGTTACAATTGTGGTGAAGAAGGACACAAATCCTTTGAATGTACACATGCAAGAAAGAAAGGTGGTAGCAGTAGCAGAAATGCATTGATTCAAGAGGAGACATCCAATGAACCTAAAAATAACCTCATGATCAGAAGGATACTATGGAGTGAGAAGGATAAGCAAGATTCGATCAAATTTTTTTTGTTCAAAACCAGATGTAGAGTTGTAGACAAAGTTTGGAAAGTTATTGTTGACAGTGGAAGCTCAGAGAATTTGGCATCAGAGGAAATGGTTGCAAATCTGAAGATGGAAAGAATGAAACATCCTAGACCCTATCAAATCTCATGGATCAAAGATGAGCACACATTAATGGTAAGTGAACAATGTTTCATGAATCTGAAAATTGGAAAGTACTATGATAAGGTGTTGTGTGATATTATGCCAATGGATTGTTGTCATATTTTACTGGGTAGACCTTGGCAATATGATAGACATTCTATACATGATGGAAGACTGAATATATATTTTATTTGGGTTGATGGTAAGAAGAAAATTTTGTTGCCTTTGATTGAAGAATCTACTGATGAGTTATGTACATCTGTGAAAGTTTGTCTGATGGAAGGTAGACAGTTTGTTAAAGATCTGAAAAGAGATGATATCTGTTATGCTTTGATTCCTAACAAACCAAGTAAGAATGCAGAAGATGACATACCTGTAGAAGTTGAGAAGTTGTTGACTAAAAATAGAGAAATCATTTTAGATAATGTACCTGATGGTTTGCCACAAATCAGAGATATCAGTCATTGTATGGATCTGATTCCTGGAGCTAGTTTACCAAACAAGTCACCTCATCGGTTAACACCGACGAAAAATGAAGAGCTTAATCGACAAGTTCATGAATTGTTGAACAAAGGCTTAATCAGAGAAAGTCTAAGTCCATGTGCAGTGCCTGCTGTGTTGGCACCTAAGAAGAACAGAGAATGGAGAATGTGCACTGATTCCAGAGCAATAAACAAAATCACAGTGAAGTATAGGTTTCCTATACCAAGAATGGATGACATAATGGATTGTTTGAGTGGAGCAAAGTATTTTACCAAAATTGATTTAAAGAGTGGATATCATCAGATCAAAATCAGAGAAGGAGATGAATGGAAGACTTCTTTCAAGAAAAAAGAAGGTTTGTATGAGTGGTTGGTTATACCTTTTGGTTTAAATAATGCACCAAGCACATTTATGAGATTGATGAATGAAGTTTTGAAGAAATTCTTGAATAAATGTGTGATTGTATACCTAGATGATATTCTGATATTTAGTAAGACCTAAGAAGAACATTTGATGCACATAAAACAAGTTTTACAGAGATTGAAAGAGGAAAAGTTGCTGATAAATCTAAAGAAGTGTTCCTTCATGAAAGAGGAGCTTGTGTATTTGGGTTTTGTGATTTTAGCTGATGGATTGAAGATGGATCTAGAAAAGGTTGAAGCTATATTGAGTTGGCCTACACCTGAGAATGTTACCGAGGTAAGATCATTTCATGGATTGGCAAGTTTTTACAGAAATTTTATCAGAAATTTCACTTCTATTTGCAATGCTATGACTGAGACAATGAGAGGAGACAAAAGAGAATTCAAATGGACACATGGAGCTGATAAGAGTTTTGAAGCTTTCAAGTTGAAGGTTGCTGAATTACCTGTGGTAGCCTTACCTGATTTCAATAAGGTATTTCAAGTTGAATGTGATGCAAGTGGAAGTGCAATTGGAGCTGTATTGACTCAAGAAGGTAAACCTGTTGCTTTCTTTAGAGAAAATTTGAATGATGCAAAGAGAAAATATTATGTCTATGATCAAGAATTCTATGCTATTGTGCAAGCTATGAAGAAATGGAGGCATTACTTGATGCCAAATGAATTTGTGTTTTATACTGATCATAAGGATTTACAGTATTTGGGTAGTCAAAACAAGTTGAATCAGAGACATATGAAATGAGTAGAGTATTTGCAGAGCTTTACATTTGTGATTAAGCATAGGAGTGGAGATTCTAATCTAGAGTTTCTGATGCATTGAGTAGAAGAAGATCTTTGTTGACTGAAATGAGAAATGAATTTCTTGGCTTTGATGACATGAAGAAATTGTATAAAGATGATCCTGATTTTTCAGAGCAGTGGAGAGTGTGTAGAGCACCTAATACAAATCAATCAAGTAAGTATGAAGATTATTTCATTTAGGAAGATATGTTGTTCAAAGAAATTCAGTTGTGCATACCAAGAGGATCAATGAGAGTCAATTTGATAAAAGAGAAACATAGTAGTGGATTGGCTGAACACTTTGGCATTGATAAAACATTGAGTTTGCTGAAGGAGAGGTATTTTTGGCCTCACTTGTATAAGGATGTTCAGAAATTTGTGAGAAGTTGTGGAGTCTGTCAAGTTGCAAAAGGAGTAAGTCAGGATACTAGTTTGTATACACCTATTACTGTTCCTGAGAAACCTTGGAGTGATATTAGCATGAATTTTGTTCTTGGACTTCCAAGGATAGAAAGAGGTAATGATTCAATATTTGTTGTTGTAGATATATTTTCTAAGATGACACATTTCATACCATGTAAGAAAATGTCAGATGCAGTACATATAGCAGATCTTTTCTTTAAGGAGATTGTCAGATTGCATGGATTACCAAGAAGTATCATCTCTGACAGAGACAGTAAGTTTATAAGTTATTTTTGGAGAACACTTTGGAAGAAGTTGAATACTAAGTTGAAGTTTAGTTCTACATTTCACCCACAGACTGATGGACAAATAGAAGTTTGGGTAACTTCTTGAGATGTTTAGTTGGTGACACACCAGGCAATTGGGATTTGATGTTGGCACAAGCAGAATTCGCATACAACAGTTCAATAAATAGAAGTACTAGAAAGACACCTTTTGAAATTGTTCTTGGCACTCAACCTAGAGGTATATCAGATTTGAGAGACATTGTTGGTGAAGAGAAAAGAAGTGTTGAAGAAGAAGAATTTGCAGAATTTATGAAAATATTGCATGAGGATGTGAAGCAAAAGTTGGAGAAAAGTAATCAGAAATAAAAAGATGATGCAGAAAGATCAAGAAGACATAAGACATTTGAAGTTGGTGATGCTGTGATGGTTCATTTCAAGAAAGGAATATTTCCTATTGGAGCATATGGGAGATTAAAGATGAAGAAATTTGATCCTTGTAAAATACTGAGAAGGTTTGACAGTGGAAATGCTTATGAAGTTGAATTACTTGATGACATGGATATATCACCTATTTTCAACATTTTAGACTTGTATGAATATCATGAACCTGATGAAGAAATAATAGTACCAAGTGATAATCCTAAGAAGCAGATAGAAGAAGTTGAGAAGCTCCTAAAACAGAGAGTTGGTAGAAGTACAAGGGGAAATGAATACATGGAATATTTAGTAAAGTGGAAAAATAGACCAATTGAGGACTCATCTTGGATTTCTCAATATAAGTTGGATTCATTTCAGGTTGGACTTGATACATGATTCAGGGAATCATTTCTTTTCAACCCCGGGTATTTGATGCAGGAGCATCTTGGGTCCTTGGCAATCCTACTCAACCGAAAAGAAGTTTACTTATTTTTTTCTGTTGTTTTCCTATCTATTGGTTCTGTCTTTACCGATGGGTCTTAGTGACCTCTTTGTCTTATGGGCCTACTGTTATCGGTGATGCTTTTCCTGACGAGTTTGGGTGATACTTTTCCCGACATGTATTTTCCTGATCTGGCCAACTTCTACACTTAATTCCCGTGGCTGAATTAATTTGGGGTCTCTCATTGGGATCTATGTGGACCTAAATCTGGGTCTCACCTTTGTAATTGAGTGCCGATTAATTTTTTGGGCTCTTGTATTTATTCTTTTGTATGTTATTAGTTTAGGTATCATTCTTAGAGCAAGAAGGCAAATGTTAGGATATTGAAGATCTTAGATCTTTGTTGTAAGAAGATCATTTGTAATACATTCTGATGTATATGGCCATAACTAGGAAGGCCTTATAGCCTGGCATGTATTGAGTTTGATTATTAATGATAAAGATCCTTGCATTTCTCTTCTCTCACTGTGTTGTTGTTTAATTCTGCATTGTATCTGTAAGCTGGTTGGCTTTGGGTGTGCACTAGGCCCCGATATCATCTTCCCTTGTGTTAGATTTGCTTTGTTTCCATGTGAAAACATCTGGGTGAGAATGATGAGCTTAGAATGGAGATTTTGATTCCAACAGAAAAGATAGTGGCGTGAACCATGAAGAAACTGCTTCTCATTTGGTCAAAATCGGACTTCGTAGGATGAAGTTAGAGCCAAAAAGGTGCAATGAATGAGAAATAATGTGGGTTGCAAATTTGAAATTAATTACCCCAAAAAGGAGATTAAAATAGGGTAAAATTTCAAAAATTACTGTTCATTTTTACTATTCATAGCGAGAGAATTACAGAGCTTTGAGAGAGAAGATGTCAATTCTTGTTTGTACTCATCGATTCGAGACTGTCTAATGATGCCAGCGACCTGCCCACTACCCTCCAGTGGTATGTCGTCGAAATCCTCTTGTCAATTATGTAATTAATGCATGTTTTTTCTTCCTTTTTGCAAGTTCCATGTGTTTTACTTAAAAATCATTTTCAATTTTTAGAATATCATTTTTGGGGTGTTTCGGTGCCTTCGGTATGGTAAATGTCGCATGCAGTCCTTGGAACATCATTTTGGGGACAGTGATCTAAAAATGTAATGTTTAAGTCTAAAAATTTGGAAAATCTGAATACCTTGGCCGACATGAACCTGTTAGAATAGTTATCTACTGAGTGTATGCTTTTTTTACTTCCTTGTTTGCCTCAAGTATGATTTTTCCATGTTTTTACCTTTGTAGGTTGATAGAGGTACCTTGCAGACATGAGGACCTTACCGTCAAGTTTTTTCCATGATTCCATTATTATCTAATGAGGACCATAGAGACATTAATCACTGCGGACTAGGGTTCTTGTTAGAGATGCCTGATTATAGGGTGAATCATGATTTATTAACTTCTTTAATAAAGAGGTGGCATTCTAAGCATAACACCTTTCACATTCTTACTAGCAAGATTACTGTAACACTATAGGATGTATGGAGGATTCTTCGCATACCATTCATGGGAGAGCTTCCGTACTATGATTTTAATGGGCGAGCTTGCATAGATGCTTATGTTAGAGTTTTCCAGGATCTATTTTTTGTAGAGTGCCACATTAGTTGGGAGCGAATAGAGAGACAGGGTCTCACTATACTAGGCATACTAGTAGGATTGATTGGCAGATTCCTTGTACCTGATAAGAGTGTGTAGGGTTTGTCTGTTAGATGTTGCAGATTGCTTAAGGATTTACTGAAGAGTCCTCGATGTTTAGCCTGGGGTACCTGTCTCCTGACTCATCTACATCATGATATGCATCAAGTGGTCTATCAATAGGATAGATCTATGTCTGTTGGTCTGATACTGTTATAGATATGTGCATGGTAGCATATCCCCGTCACATGTCTTGTAGTAGAACAATTTATCCAGAGAGATGCCCCATACATATACATGTATGATGGAGATATGGTGCAACTCGGCCTGGTTGGAGTATGGGAGACGAACACTTGATGATATGACATTCGTCATCTAGGAGCCATACTTAGACTTTGAGGAGTGGTGGGGTGATAGGCGAGAGATGCCTTTTGTTTGCATTGAGCATTACCTAATTGGACACACTTTGTATATTGTTAAAATATTCATGGTGACACATGTCTTACACCAGTATGGTATGGCACATCTGATGCCCCAAGGTATGGCAGCTTACGCTAGGACATGGGATAAGCAGAGATAGTAGGGCCTTAGACTGAGATATGATACCACATCTATTAAGCATCAATAGTTAGTTCATGTTCAATGGGAGCTTGCTCTTGATATCATAGATATTGGGATGATGGCAGAATTTTTAGCATCCTTTGTGTAGTATCCATTTTTGTGGTTGACCTCTGCTAATGAGGTAGTGCAAGTGATGGTAGATGAGGTTGATTCTCATAGACACTCTAGCAGTAGTGATGAGAGCAGTGGTAGGGGTCGTGGTGGTCATCCTAGATAGGTCAAATTTTGGGTCAGAGGTCTGACATAGCCAGTGGCTACTCAAGCACCCTCTTAAGCATAGATACCTCATGCTTCATAGGTTCCTTCTTCACAGGTTCCTTCTTCTTCATAGGTTCCTTCTTCTTCAAAGGTTCCATATTCTTCACAGGTTCCTCCTGTGATTACTATTGTGTAGACTATAGGTATAGCATTGATGTCAGGGATATCTCAGGGATTTCCTTCTATTTAGATACCATCCTTATCACAAATTCCATCTTTTGGTACTCGTGTTACTACATCCATACAAGTTCTGCCCCAGGTGAGTGTGACAAGGAATACTAGCACATGGATTCATCTAGGTGTTCAGATTGGATCACAAATAGGTACCCCACCTCCATAGCTTAGTATAGGGTAGACTGGTCCCACAAGTGTATAGGTACCAGGCCCTAGGCCGACAGGTGTACCAACATAGGGTACAGGTGATGCAACATTGATTTCTTGGCTCCGCAGGGAGATAGGTCATCTACAAACCAAGATAGTTGTATTATAGGCTTAGTTAGTTGATAGAGATAGATATTTGGATATAGAACAAAGAGATACCACCTTCCAATGCAGTAGAGAATATTATTATTAGGCTGTATAGTTTTTAGTGGTACCAGATCCTGCAACTAGAGTTACACAAATTTCATGAGCATCAGCATAGCTAGAGGGTGCTTGACTTATTAGATCATATGGTCCCCCATGAGGACCACTAGGGGATGATACATGCAGTCAGTCATGATTGATTTTGAGCCAGAAGCTATATTTTTGATGATGATGTATTGATATTACTGTGATCTAGCACCATTTTTCTTGATTTGTACGATGTATCTCATAAACATTATTCGATATATGATGAAATTCTCATGTTTTGATTTCACTGTATCTTTTTCACTGATATGTTATGCTTTATGAGATGATTATGATTTATGCTTTGAGAACTTTCTTTGATTTCCTTATGCTATGGATGCAAATGTATGGATGCATGCTATTTTTGTATATTTTTTATGCATAGATATGATGTTAGGTTAATGCCATGGATGCATATGAATGGATTTTAATGATAGTAAATGAAATGCAATGAACATGATTATGCAAATGATGATTTATATTTTCAGTGACTAAGAAACTCAATCATAAGAGAAATTATATCTTTTTGAATGTTTGAACTTTTCTTTTCCCTCTTTAAATGTAGGCTATTACATCCTTTCATAGCGTCATTTCCTAGAAAAAAAACCATGCAACTCCTAGAATGTAATGCAATCCTAGAATGCAAATGAAGCTTCCATTTTCATGTCTTTCCTTTAGTGCTTGTTTAATCATTGAGCTTTTTGTGGACCCCCATGTTGATACAACCAACATTGATACTCAAGCAATCATGTTAGTATGAATATCACCGTTCTCAGATACAAGTACATAAAATCATCACTAGTGCTTTAGTGACCATGAAAATATGATTATGACTTGTGTAACATGTTTGATTTAGTACAACCACCAAAAATAATTGCTTTATTCTTATGATATGAATACTAATGAGCTAAGTTTTGATATTTCATTTTGACATAAGCATCAAGATATAACACATCATAATGTCTTGAGTATTATTTGTGTCGAAAAACACACAAAAAACAAAGAAAATATCATATACCTTCCTTGATCTTCTAGTACAATGACTCATGGAATCTCTCCAGAGGTATGATAATAAATGACATTTTTCCTTCATCCATATACTACTCCAATGCCATAATAAATGGAATTTTCCTTCATCCATATACTATTCCATAATGCCATTCATAATGTCTCTTCCTTGCTAGACAGTTGGGCCAAATAAATGCATCTTGTGTGAGCATTAATTATCCTAAAAATTCTAAAAATTTCAAAAGGTCTTGAAAAAATCCTAAAAATTATAAAACGTCCTTAAAAAACCCTAAAAATAAATAAAGTCTTGAAGAAATTGTAAAAATCAAATAATATCCAAGAAAAATAAAAAAAGGCCACAAAATGTCCTAATAATGTACTAAAAAGATCAAATATCCAAAAAACCCTAAAAACTTAAAAATAATGAAACTTTAAAAATAACTATTTTATTCTTGTCAATAAATGGTCCCTCATGAAGACATACATTTGAGCATACACCAATATAAAAACATGTAAAATATTGCACCTCATGAATTACACATCAATAGACAAACTATCTAATCATGTCAACAATCAAATTGGTCAAACATGTCCCATTAATAGATCAACATTCATCAATCCCTATCAACTATCATTTGTCTTATACTATAGGGTGCAATATACTCAAGACTAGACAATTTCTATCTTAGACAAGATACATCATACTTGAAACCAAACATCGTCATCTTCAAAATAAACAATCAACTTTTCCAAACATGATCAGAATGGTTTTTGACTTGCTTGGTTCTGTGAGTCTTATTTTTCATTGATTTATCTTTGGTCATGTTCCTATCCTACTCAATGATATCCATAAGTGATTAGAGTGGTTGGGATGGTTCGTGGTCTTTTATTTTTGTTTTTGTCTTCTAATTTTGGGGTATTTTCATGAAGTTCTAGGGAAAATATGTCATCAATGCTTCAAGGTGGATGGAAACATTCCTTGTCTATAATGTGTCCATTTTTCACAAAGGGATTGATTTTCTTCCCTTTCTTTCTATGCCATGGTGCGGCCCATTTATTCTTTATATTTAGCCGATGGACTATATATGTTGGAAACCAACTAGAATCGTCATGTCTGATACCGGTTTCCGACACTCTATGAAAAATAACTTACCATGTACTCAACATAATAAGATTTTTGCAGATATAAGGTTTCCCATATTTGTTGTAGGATTAAATCTCTATAGAGAAGGGAGGGTAAGATATGCATAGGACAAAATCCAGATCCAGTACAAAAACTAAGAGGATATAGCATAGTCAAACAACCATAAAAAAGTAGAGTCATTGACAAGAAATAGAAGCCAAACCAGGCTTAAAGGGAAAAAAAATTTATGATGATTGCAAACGGTGTCATTTTATGCAATTTAATTCCTTTGGTCTGTAATTGACTCAAACATCTTTAGATTAAGTAGAGAGGATTTCCATCTACTATGATTGGAGAAAATGGAGGAGTTGAAGCACTGCCCTACAAATTATCCACCCTTTACTTCAATTGTTTTTTTTGAGAGGGCTGCCATTGTCTACATGAATTGCACTTATCTTTCCTACAACAACACTCACTTCACATGGTCTCAAACCTTTAATCATTTCTGAAATCTTGCAAGTTGGTCTCAACTCTAGCTTTGTGAAATATTTCTTGCGAGGATGTGGTAAGGGTTTCTCATTTTTTGCTTCTTATGCTTTGAATGTGATTGTAACATATAAAATAGATGTCATTCTAAAATGCAAGATAAGAAAATGTGATATCTAAAATGTAGGGATAAATAAGATGTTCCTTTTATTCTTAGATACACAAAGGAAGGATCCAAATTGATTAACCCCAAAGGAAAGATCAATGCATAAATGAATCAATCGTTTGGAAAGAAGAATAAAGAAGATCTTAAATTCTTTTTATAGAAAAGAAAGTGTGATAGATCTAGAAAGATTAAGAAATTTAATTGAAATGGATAGGAGAAAAGTACTAACCTTGAAATGTTACAGATCTGAAGAATGCTATTTTTGGGGGTCTGCACTGAGTTTCTAGAAAATCTGCAACTAGATTTGGAACAAAAACGCAGAGACAAACAAAACCCAGAAATATTTTTCCAATCTGACATAGTTCCAATTTTGACCCTCAAGTCAATGTCATCATTGACCCAGAATTTATGATTTTGACCTAGGGCAGAATCAACCTAAAAATTCCCTGACATAAAATCTGTTTTCAGATCTTGAAAGTTTGTCGAAAAGGGTATCCAAATCTGCACTCTGATCCTCTGTTCGGAACATGTATCTGCAAGAAAAATGGATTTGGTTTTTTGGGGGGAGGGGTTTGCCTTGGTCAAACCCCAATTTTTTAATTAACCTCAAAGTATAGTTGAAATTGCATAAATAAACAAAGAAAATAAAACAAGTCACCTTTCTTATGTAGAAGCCCTTGTGGCGGATTCAAATCTGTGGATCCACAAGTATGTATGCACCAAATGGATGTAGAATGTAGAATGTAGGATGTCTCAAATAAATTGCTTGTAGATCTTCAACACCAATCTTGAATGGATCTTGGAATATGAAGAGGCTTGGAGGAATTTGGATGAAGAAATCTTCAACAAGAGGGCTCCATAGAGCTTGAATCCTTCAATGGATACCAATGGACCTTCTTGATGAATTGAGTGCTTGAGAAGTGCTTGAATGCTTGAGAATGCTTCAATGGCTACTTGGCTTGCTTCAAATCCTTCTTCTTCACCTTTGGATTTCACTTCTTAAGTCTTCAAGTCCTTTTCTTAGATTCCTCTTGCTTAGGGTTATCAAGTCTTAGTTGATGGTTAGATAAAATGAGATGAGAAAGCTTCCGTATATATGAATCTAGGGCACAATCTTCTAGAGAGGCCTACATAGGAGAATTAAATTCCAATTATACCTATACCATTAGAAGAGGACCTATATTAAATATAATTTAAGAATTATTTCTCCGAAGACCGAAATAGCTGACCCAGAAGTGGGAATTAATTCTTTTCAAAGCCCGACATCTGGAAACCCCAAAAATATGAAATCTAGACCTTGTGTTAGAAAAAGGTCGATTCTGACCTAGTTTAAGGTTGAGGTCGACCTTGACCCAGAAAGGTTGAGGTTGACCTTGACCCAAAAAGGTCAAGGTTGACCTTGACCCAGAAAGGTCAATTTTGACCCTGAGGTCAAAAATCCCAATTTGCAATTTTGGGTGTCAGAAATAGGATGGAAAAAGTGGGAAATGAGGCAGAACAGGGGAAAAAGCCAGATCCAAGTCAGAAACCCATTCAAGGCGCTTGACATGACCCCAAACCACTTACTCAAAAGGCTAAACCAGTCTACAATGGAAGTGCCTCCATTTTCTGACTATATAGTGATTTCATATTATCATTCTTGTTTTAACATTCTTAATGTAAAAGTAAAGTGAGGGTTTCAATATGAAATATTTTCAAGAAATGGATACAAATATTTTTTAGTTTGTTGATTTTTAAAAGTTGATTCAAGTAACATGTCTACCTCAGTGCACTAAATCTTTTGGCACACCAAAACCAATCCAATGAGAGGGGAATGGAGGTATTTTTGAAATTCAGCAATATTTCATGCCATGGGTAGAGCTTTTCATGGACTTTTCTCACATTTTCTTGATGAAATTAATAATTTTCTACTCAATTGGGGAGTGCAAGGTTACACATATGTGTGGTTCACTGGTGGTGCTAAGCATGGTGGAAAACACAGGATCATTGGAACAAAAATATGTGGCTCATAGGGTGGAGATCCTCACTATTCATGCCTCTCCACCTACTCCAATCTTGTGTAAAATAGAAGATCTTGGCTTCTCCATTAAAAAATTGTAGGGTTTTTGGGGATTGAGTTTAAACAAACTTATAGGGATGTTGAGTCTGATATAAGTTTTCTTATATCTCTTATACCAAATAGTCTCAACTAAATTTAGATACCTACACTACATTTCCAAACACAAGTATCATTATTACTGGTTGTGGAGTCATCCTTTACACCTAAAAATTGAATTCTCTTGAAAGTTTATGAAGCCTTTTCACAAATGCATTATGCAAATATTTGATAATCGTACCAGTCCATGAGATCACATCTCTTTGAGGAATTATGTCAAAAATTTCATGTGCCTTGTCTATGCTTCCACATTTTGCATACATGTCAACTAGGGAACTTTCAACTAAAATATATGAAAAAAATCCCCCTTACATTTTATGTTTTGATCGATGTCCATAACATGTTCCAAAGCCCCAATTTTTCTACACACTAGAAGTATGCTGGAAAAGGTTGTGGAATTTAACTTTACACCTACTAATTCCATTTTATTGAATGTTTCCAAAGTCTTTTAAAAAAATCCATTTTGTATATATCTTGCACAACCATGGAATTCGATGCGACTTCATTTATTTGAGGTATTTTGGAATACCTGAGTAGTTACAACCAAAACATTTGGAGAAATTTATCTATCCTTTATTCTTTGATGGATATCTACACCCTATTGTAGAGCTCCCATTTTAAGATTGTTGGGATTAATGGGAAGTATGTACTGAGAGGGGAGGGGTGAATCAGTACCTCTAAAACTTTTGTATCTTTTTTATCAAGTAGCCTTTGTAATCAATTGTATATCCATTCAATCTAATTTATAATATCTTGATGTGATTTATATCAAATCATAACATTAACATACATGTGAACATTAATAGAAACATTCATGAAAGTAATTTGACACATAACACCAGATATGATATCGTAGAAAACTCCTGTGAGGAAGTAAAAATTGTGGTGGGGATGGCACCCACAAAATATTCACTATTTGTAGATTGGAAGGGGCCAATTAATGCTTACAATTTGATCACTTCTGGTGATCTACCTTGTTAGGAGATTTGTTGTTGGACTGTTAAATCCACCTTCCTTGAAAGGATTTTTAATTTTCTCCACTTGTTAGAATGATAGAAAATTACAAATTGACCTGGTAAATGCAATCACCTATTGCTGATACAGATCCAATTTAGTTTACATAAAAATATTATCACCTAATTGTGATTGAATAATACCTCTGATTCTTGGTATGCTCTGTTCTTGGTTCTTGCTAACCAAATTCACCTTTTGTTGTTCCTATTCTTGAAACTCTCAATCTGATCCATAGATATTCTTGTCTGATTCATTCATGTTCTCCTCTCTCTTCACATCATCTATTCATCCATAATAATGAATTATTGCATCATCTATTTATAGATGGATTGACTTCATTAAGTTTTGATAAAAAAAATGTTAACTCTAAGATGAGGTTTACAATTTATACCTAGATCTCCTAGTCTATGTTTTTAAAATTAGTTAGACTCAGTAAAGCACTTACATTCATGTGTCTTGTCCCTAAAGAAATGGATTTAAAACAAATAGATATCCTATAAATATAATACACTTTCTTTATCTGACGTGGAAGTCAGATCCACTTTTTGCAGGCTGTAACTAACTTTTGATTCTGTCTGTTGGTCATGCTTGACTGTCCTTTTGTTTTTTTATGTCTATTGCACTTTAACTATCTTTTCATTCTACACTTTATTTTGCATATCGGGTTCCTTTGTCGGGTTTCACTTTATCTTTCTACTTTGTGATTTCGGTTTGCACACTAACTTGTGTCGTCAGTTCTCTATGCACTTAGTCATCTTCGGTGAACTCTTAATATCTGATCTTTGGTTTTCTCATGTCCTATCTTTTGGTGTATGCTTACCGAAAGTGTTGTTTGCATACTAATGGTAAGTTAATGTCATCGATCTCCCCCTTTGACATTAGTATCAAAAATAATATGTGCAAAATACTAACAAAATGTTAAGTATATACAACATATATAATCCTTACTCATTTAATGACTCCCCCTATGTATATGCCAGTATATCTATACATATGATGTCTTTCCTTCTACATATCATTTTCTCATATGAATATACATATACATATCTATCATTTTCCCATCTGAATGAATGAATGAATACATATTATTTTCTTTTCTCTTTTTGTATTTTTTACTCATATAATTTTCCCCCTTTTTTGATATTAAGGGCAAAGGTTTTTACCTTAGAGCTTATAAAAATGTGGGAGTGTGAAGACTGTAGAAACTGAGAAATACAGCTTCGACTTTCAAGACTAATCTGCATGCAAAATACCTGTTACAAAGAATGAAGCAAAAGACGGAAAAAGCTAAAACCCTTCTGTTCTCAAAAAAGTGAGAGCTCAAATGTATTTAGAGAGTATGCCAAAACAATCACAAGCATTCAACCTTAAAGGTGAATGAAACCCTAAAAAAGGAAAAGGCTAACCTAAGAGAAAGCTTAAGTGAAAAATAGTGTACGACTAACTTAATAATTAATATCAACATGATATAATTAATAAGTGAGGAAAACTATATACTCTAACACCCCCCTTAAGTGAAGCTCAGGAGGTAAGCTAACCTAGCACAACTATGAAAGCAAGAAATGGGTCCTGGCAACAAGGCCTGATCAGGTACCCAATACAAGGAAATCTCTGTGAATCGGAGATAAAGGAGAAAACCCAGTGGGAAAAACTCCTTGCCAAAAAGAGATATAAGAGTAAGCAAAAGACAAAGAATGAATTCAAGAGACTCTCTCAAAGCCATGAGTACAATGCGTGTTGCCAACCCCCCGTGAGAGAGGGTCGAGGCTCCAAAGCCCCCCCAGAATGAAAGAACCCCTGGATCAATGAACAAACCACCATGACGCCAATACAAAGGAGTAAAAGGAAGTGAGCACTGAAGAGGTGACCTTGAAAGATGAGGTGTCACTAGAAGGCTGAGCTAATGCTCAAAAGAGTAGACACGAGGATCCTGAAATGGAATCCCCAATGCAAGTGGTATGACAGGTGTGCTGACACTATCATGAGAGAGGAGATGAGTGTCCTTTGTAGAATCCTCAACAACTGCACCTGGTGGCTTGATGAATGGAGCTAGAGGGTCTGGCAGTGCTGAAGAAGAGTCCTATTGAAGAGAAAAAACCTCAAGAAGATGTGGTGTGGCAGTCACAACAGTGGTCTCAGAAACAACACATAGGTTCAAGTGACCTGACTGCACCACATGATGCTCTCGCAGAAGAGGAGAGTTGTGCTCTAATGAAGGAGATGGTGGACCAAAGTGAGAAAAGGTGTAGAGACGGGTGGAATGATCAACTGTCCCTATAGCAACAATGCCACCTATCACACTATCCCGAATGAAGACTGAATCTGGCGTAAACTCAACTGTCTTCCCTAATCCACTGTGTGTAATCTGGTAAATCAAGAGAAGGTTTGCAGATAGAGATGGAACATACAATACATCATTGAATGTGCCATCCTGAATAAGTACAAAACCTTTCTCACAGAATGGCATAACAGTGTCATTCCCCATGAGAATGTGGGGAATAGGAGAATCCTCAATAGAAGAGAAGATCTCCAGAGAAGATGCCATATGGTGAGAAGCACCTGAATCCAGTATCCAAGGGACCTGGGAAGGGGATGCAATGGAAGTCCTTAATGCATGACCCTATCCAAAATCTTGTCCAGATGTCGAAGATGAGGCAGAAGACTGAAAAGAAGACCCCTGTGAGGTGGAAGAGGATGGAGAGGAAATAGTGTTCTTCTGAAGGAGAGCTTGCAAATCTGCAATCTATTTCTCATAGCCATCAAATCTCTTCTGAAAACAATGTGACTCATCATGGGGCCCCTTCTAACAATAGGAATAGGTAGGGTTCTCATTCTTCTGTTTCTCCTTCTTAGAAGAAGATGGTGGGCCAGTAGAGTGCTGAGAAGAGGAATCAGATATCTACTTCGGCTTCGGCTTCTGTGTATCCTGAGATGACTTGGCAAGCAATTCCTATGACTATGAACCTATAAGAGAATCCATCTGACTGAGTTTGGACTGCTCATGAGTTAACCTATCACAGAAGGTCTCAAAAGAGGGCATAACATGACGTGCACCCAGTGCATCCATAGTGGAGTAGAAGGTGGAAGTGAAAATCTAATAAGGGCCATGAAGCTTTGAGAGTATCAGGAAGATACACTCATCATCTAACTTCATCTTTCTAGCAACCTGTAAAATAGATCGAAGAGACTTGAACTTCATCACGAAGTCCTCAATGCTGGTGAATGATTCAGGTACTAAGGAGGTGAACTCTACATCTATCTGGAGGACCCTGAACTGATTCATTGTGCCAAACAAGGTGGAAAACTTGTCCCACATATCCCTGGGTGTGGTCAGATCATCCAGGTGCAACAACTACCCATCTAAAATGTTCAGGGCAATGAGGCCCATTGCATCATCCATCCTATTTCTGTGTATAAGAGCCTCATAAGGCCTCAGTAGAATAGGTTGAGCCACATCCAGGCAGGACCATAAGCCTCGTGACATAAGGATTCTGGTCATTTGTGGCTTCCATGTGTGGTAGTTATGTGGAGTTAGAACGACAATGGATGTGTCCAACATTGAGAGAATAAGATGGAAGAAGAAGGGTCTCTCTGAATTGAAAATGCAGAAATAAATATGCACCCCCCCACACACTATCAAAATAACTCCCGTACACCACAAAATGAAGCAAAAAATACAAAGAACTAGTGAAAAACCTGAGTTTCAGAAGAAGAACAAGAGCACAAAAGAAGGTGCGTCTTTGACTACAAAATCTGGCAAGAAAATAGAAAAATCAAGAAATTAAACCTAGATGAGAGCGACGGGATCGGAAAGAGATTTCTAACGATATATGGAAGTAAAAAATCCGAGTTTGTATGAGCCTTGTAGGGCCAAAAATGCATAGGTACCCCCAAAGGACAAACTCCCTGGAAAAACATAGTCTCAAAAAAAAATTTGATGGTCGTATGGCCGTTACGGGACATCCGGCCAGTGGGTGGTGGCGCCGGTGGAGGTGGCGGTCAGGCTGGGCAGCGGAGGTGGCCGGGTGGTGCGGCGGGTCCTGGTGGTGGCACGGTGGCCGGAGGGTGGCGTGTGAGTGCCGCAGTAGTGGTGCCAGGGTGGCACAGTGGCGGCGCGCATGGCAGTGCCAAAAAAACAATTTAAAAATCTTTTTTTTTTTTAAATTTTTGCCTCTATTTTTGTGTCGTACGACCCTAATAGGCCAAAAATTTCTCTAGAGGTCACTGTGACCAAATATATCAAACTTTATATGTATTTCAACTCTCCCTAGCCTTCTGAGCACGATGGTGGAGTCCGTTTTGGCTCAAATGGCTCCAAAAAATAGTGCCTCCTTATAAATGAAAAAAAAACCCTAGAGAGGTTGTGGCTATTGTCTTCAAATCACAGCTTCAAAAAACCTTGAAACCAGGCAGCGACAGGGTTGCTCTGATACCATGTAGAAACTAAGAAATACAGCTTCAACTTCCAAGACCAATATGCATGCAAAATACCTATTACAAAGAATGAAGCAAAAGACAGAAAAAGTTGAAACCCTTCTATGCTCAAAAAAGTGAGGGCTCAAATGTATTCAGAGAGTATGCATAAAAAATTACAAGCATTCAACCTTAAAGGTGAATGAAACCCTAAAAAAGGAAAAGGCTAACCTAAGAGAAAGCTTAAGTGAAAAATAGAGTATGACTAACTTAATAATTAATATCAACATGATATAATTAATAAGTGAGGAAAACTATATACTCGAACAAAGACTTCATGTCTTCCATCATTTTCTCCCATTGTTCTTTGAGGTTCTCCGGAGCCATGTTCTTGAGTATGATCTTTGAATGCATGTCGTAGATGTTGTCTGCTACAAACATCTCGGGAGTTGCAATCAGTTGCCTTGCTAAACTGATATGCTATTGGAGAAGTGTAAGGTATGGCAGAAGTTGAGCTTGGATCTTGGTTACTTCTTCCCTAAAGTGTGTTTCTGCCTCCCATAGCTCTTGCCTCAACCATTTAATCTCTATGATTTTCTCATAATGCAATTTGACTACATTGTCTCAATTGGTGGTTAAGCTTTGTGCACTATTTGCTAGATCTGTATCCGACTCTGCAATGTTTTCACTATTCTCTTTAGTGAACTTGTCTATTGTGCTCAATGTTTGAATTAGGACAATAGCTTCAGATATTATTGGATCTAATTTAGTCATGAATTTTGATAGCTTTACCTAATTTACCGCCACTTCTTGGATGATGTTCTCAATGAGCTTCTGTTGGTACTTCATCTTGACTCTCTCCTCAATTGCCTTCTTAGCATCAATGTTCTGAGTTGTGATTGCGTTTGTGAGGGTAGCTTATTGATCAAGTATTGGATTGCTTTGATCAATATCAATATTGGGCACAATTTGATGTAGTATGTCATGTGTTGTCTCCAATACCATGGAGTCTCTGTGATGTTTCTTCAGCTTCACTTGCAATGCCTTCCTTTGGAATATCTCTCCATATTCCTGTAATGCTTCAAACTGAAGTGTAGATGGGTCACACTTAGGTATTTCAATGAGTTCATCCAGGGTGACCTCTAACTTGTTCTTCTTTGATTTCTTCTTCTTATGTGATTATGTAGAATGTAAAACCATTTCCAATTTTGCGGCCTTTTCTGTTGTGCTCGATGAAGTGACCTGTTGTGCTTCTCTCTACTGCTTGGAATCAGTTTCAGCTCATTGGGTGTCTGTAGATGTCTCCACACTCACCTTAACATTGTCAGTAGCATGTTTTTTGGTTTCCTCAGGAGTACCATGTTTTGGTTTGTCTCCTTGATTGGTGTCCTTTGCTTCATCAGTCTTGGTTTCTACATTCTTATTTTGAGTATCTACATCCTTTTCCTTATCTCCTCCAGTAACCTTATTAGTGTCGGTTACATCTTGAGTATCTTTGGTGTCTTGCTGACCATCGATGTTATCTGTGGTTTCCTCTTCCCTTGCATCCTTTGGAGTATCCTTCTCTGGTGACTTACTTGATTCTTGCAAGATATTGATAGCTTGTATCAATATTGGCATATTGCCCAGAATATTCACTTGTGCAGTATCAACCGTTGTGTCCTGCTCATTGGTTTTATCCTTTGCAATAATGACATCTTCATCCTTATTCACTTCCTCTGCTGGGTCATTGATAATTTCATGACATTGGTGTCCACAATGTTTTCATTTGTGTTATCTGGCCATAATTCATCTACAACATCTGCAGTCTTGTTGTCGGTTGTATCATCTTCTTCTTTATCTAACTCAATAGATATGCCATCTTGAGTTGCCTTGTCAACTTCTTGTTGTTGAAGGTCTTTGTCGGGGATTTCCTCCTTAATAGGTATATTCATAATCTTGCACCATTTCTTGTGACTATCCTACTCAAGCTCTATAAGCTTTCCTTCAAGGAATTTGTATGTTCTCAGCTTCGGTGAGATCTCCTTTTTGTACTTTTCCATCATTTCATCTATTTCAACCTTCTTTGATTTAGGTGGCATGAGAGAAACAAGTACTCTCTCTCTTATTTCCTTCTCATTCTTCAATGCAAATGTCCAACAAGAGTATAATCTATCCAAGAGTTCCCTTGGTACATAATTGCCTTCAAATTATACTGGTACATATTTGAAGTTGTACATTTTTGCTATGATGGCGTCCTTAATTTTATTATGATATTCTAGATTTATTTTCAGCCATCTTCTAATGTTTGAATCTGTAATGGATCCATAATTTGCAATATATACACAAATTTCAACAATAGAGTCAGGTTCTTTTACCTTGACACTTTCTGCTTCTACAAGTTCATCCTGCTCGGTGTCTTCTATATCCTCTCGGGTTCTTATGAATTTCTTTCCTTTCTTTTTTGTCCTCTTTTCAGTGTGGGAGCTTTTGTAATACCCACCTCTTAGTTTGTTTTTCAGTTTATTGATCCATTATCATCATGTTGTTTCTTTTGTGTATATGTGATTTAGGGTTATTTTATGATGCTTATGTATATGTTAGGATTTCATTTTGATTATGGTTTTCTGACAATACTGACCTTAGATTTTGTAGAAGTTGATAAAAGCAACTTCACCCAAGATCACCTACATGCAAGACAGTTACAAGAAGAAGCAAGACAGAAGATAGAAGAGACAGCTATGGCGGCCAAAAAGCCAGAGAAGAGATATCCATGTTGAAAATAATAATTTCTATTAACAACAATACTGAATACAAAACTCTATGATATGAAAACTAACAAGTGAATCCTTATAAAAGGAAACACGAAACCCTAAAAGGGAAACCCTAAGGTTAGCTGAAGCAAACTAGAGTGAATAGGGAAGTTACTAATTAGATCATAATGATTTAAATTAGTAACCCAATAGACTATTACTCTAACACCCCCCCTTAAGATAAGCTTAGGGAGAAGCCAAACCTAGGAAACTACTGCAGAAAGCAGAAAAGATGGGTCCCGACAACTAGGCCTAATCAGGTACCCAAAATATAAAAGGGAAAAGGTGTCCCAGAGAGAGGAACAAGAATGAGCAGGAAGCATCTCCGAAGCATGAACTGAAAACTCTGTCAGAAGAGACTGCTGGAACCCCCACTGAAGTGCATGACCAGGTAGAGAAGACAAATTTCTAAAGAGCTGATCAATCAAATCAGGAAGCAATAGAACCAACAGGTGAACCCCCCCATAATGTTGAACTGGGAGAGGTGATAGGAACACTGAAATGCAATGCCAGAAACATCTGTAGAAGAAGAAATAGGAACACCAACAGTGCAACAGAAGTACACACACAGGATAAAGGGCGGTGTCATCGACACACAGCATGGGCTAATGTCATGGAAGGTACGCTCACTTGACAAAGGTGGATGCGCCTAAAGCGGCATAAACATCATAACCCCCATGGCACTTTATAACAGAGTGCGAGTACATCAAACGAACAAGGTGTACAAGATCCCAGATATACAGAAGAAGGCACTTTATCTCAGTGCGTTTATAGAATAAAGAAGGCATCAGAAGGAGCATACAAGCTCAGATGTCAGAAAGAGAGTGAGCTATGAAATCAGAAGAAGAGATCCCAGGACTTGTAGAACCAAGCAATCCACCAGAGTGCATAAACTGCCAAACTTGGAGGAGAGAAAACTTGGAGCAGAATCTAGAAAAAAATACCTCTGCCAATGAATAGCACACTGATCCAGCTTTCCGACGATATCTTGTTTGCCAAAAAAGGAGTCTGGATGAGCCAGATATGACTCCCGGAAGGCAAAACAAAACATCGGATTTCAACAGAAAAAAACACTATCAAAACATTGGACCCAAAAACCCTAATCACCATAATCAGAAAGAGCTCGGAAAGAGCTTTCCGATGATATAAGGAAGTCCAAAAAAGACCTCCGTATGCTCCCTGTAGAGCGAAAATAGTGAAAACGCCTCAAAAATGCTCCAAAAGGGCCAAAAGAAGCCCTAGGGGCTAAAAAAAATAGGCCCCTGGGCGCATGGCGCACCCAGGGGGCCAAAACCGGAGCCCGTGGTCATAAATATGACAAGCTTCTAGTAACTTAAGCCCGTGGGGCTTACACATCCGCCGGGCGGCGGTTGAGTGGTGCGAAGGCGGGGTATCCGGGCTGAGCTGCGCAGATAGTGGCGGCTCGGCGGAGCATCGATGGCGGCATCTGGCGGCGGTGCTTCAGTGCAGAGGAGGTGGGGACCGTCGGCGGCAGGGGCCACGGAGGGCGGCAGGCGGCGGGGGCCGCTGAGCTCGGCGGTGGCCAGGCGGCCGGGGGCCGCACAGCGGTGAAAAAAATCGGTGGAGACTGCAGGGGAGGGCGCCCGCAGCCGGAGGAGGTGGTGCGGGGGCGGTCCAGCGATGGTGCTTCGTTTAAACACTGCATGCGCTTAGAAATAACGCAAAAAATCTTTAAAAAAAGGTTTTTTTAATTTTTTTTTCTCGTTTCTCGTGTCGTACGACCCTTGAAGGCCGAAAAAAATTCACCAGATGCCCCGGTGTCCAAAATGGACGTATTTTATATCAATACGGGGGTTTTTGGGCCTTTCGGACTCAACCGTGAGGTCAGTTTTGGTCCAAAATGCCTCCAAAAATAGAGACCCCCCAGAACTAATGAAAAAGAAGCTAGAAAAAGCCTGGCAAACTGCAAACCCTCGAATGCTTCAAAAAAACCAGAACAGCCAGCAGCAAGATGGCTCTGATACCATGTAGAAGTTGATAAAAGCAACTTCACCCAAGATCACCTGCATGCAAGACAGTTACAAGAAGAAGCAAGACAGAAGATAGAAGAGACAGCTATGGCAGCCAAAAAGCCAGAGAAGAGATATCCATGTTGAAAAGAATAATTTCTATTAACAACAATACTGAATACAAAACTCTATGATATGAAAACTAACAAGTGAATCCTTATAAAAGGAAACACGAAACCCTAAAAGGGAAACCCTAAGGTTAGCTGAAGCAAACTAGAGTGAATAGGGAAGTTACTAATTAGATCATAATGATTTAAATTAGTAACCCGATAGACTATTACTCTAACAGATTTATATGCACATGGATCATTGTATGTTTTCATTACTGTTTGATGTGCTTGGTATAGTATGGGACAGAGTCATAGTTACTTTCTTCGGCGAGATCCATAAAATAACCTAGTCTCAACCATTGTTTGTCATATGATATATGCATGTATGTTCATCTTTGTGATGATAGGTTTGCAGGTATCGGGCTACGTCTTCCCTGAATTGGAAGGAGTGAACGTGCCCTATTGCATTGATCTCAATGGTAAGAGAGGGGAGATAGTTTTCAGGTCTAGATCCTATCCTAAACCTAACTGTCCTAGTTAGTGGAAAAAGTATCTGTTTGACTACCCTTATCGAGTTCGTATAGTTGATAGGAATTCGTGTATCCCTTTCCTAGTGCTTGTTTGGTTTTGCATGTGTTTGATTTCAGGTGCTTGAGGTGATTATATGGGTGTTATATCATGTTGTTTATTTAATTGAATATTATTGCAATTAATTATTAAATATAGGGTATTTAATTAATTGAAAATTAAATTAAATACCTATGTTTAATTGGTAGGTTAATTAAGGCGCAATTATTGAATATTAATATTTAATTAAATATTTAATTGTAAATTAGAGCAAATATGTTTTTATGCTTAATTAAGTAATTAAATATTTAGTTGCATGGATAATTGTGATGTAATATTTAAGTTATTTAAATCAATATTTTATTAATTACATGTGCAAGATATTGTTGAAAAGTATTTTCAAACTCTAGAGATCTCAACTTGATTTTACGATTCAAAGTTGAGATGTGGAATTAAAAGATATTTTAATTAATTAATTGTTATTTTCTTTCAGTTTTTGGGAGAGTCCTTTTAGGAGTTAACTGGATGTGTTGTCATGAGGGTTTGCATGTTTAGGGGAAATTTAATTCCATTAGGAGGGAATTGGGGTTTCATTTTGTATTAACAGGTTTGGATATTTTGAGAGCTTGGTGTGAGTGCTTGGCTTTGGAGAAATTGAGGAATCTTGTGGTTGCTTGTGGGATTGAGGAATTGTGTGAAACCGTGGGTCGCATGTGCTTGGGTCTTCGTGTTTTCAGATCTGTGGTTGAATTGTGTTTTGAAGGGCTTCAGATTTATTTTCATTTCCAAGGACACATTCTTCTGTTCTTGCATTGGAAATAAGGTTGGTATTGTTCTCCATATTTTGTTGTCAATTTTTGCAAAGAAATCAGGAGTTCTTCAAGGGTTAGAGGGATGCATGTTTGGTATTTTGCATTTAAATGGCTTATCATTGTTTATATGTTTTTGGGTGTTTATTAAAACCCCAGATCTATTATTTTCATGTTTTTATAAATCATAGCATAGTACCCTTATGCTGTCAAAATTTCGTGGTTAGCTCTCTCATTAATCTCCTATAAATTGAAAAATTAATTCCTGTCTATAGTCCTAACTATAGAAAAATTAAAATAAGTGATCCCCATTTAATTTCATTGAGAAAAATTAAATTAGTTGAAATAATGCAGTCACTGGAAAAAAATATAGACTGAAATAAATTACCAGAAATGGAAAAAAATGGGAATGAGACAAAAATCCTTATTACCTTACACTTTTCGTTTTCGGAATTATAAAAAAAAATAATACAAAATGCTTTGTTTGGGAATTGAAATTAAAGTACTTTGTTTTAAAAAAAAAAAAAATGAAATTAAAAAAAAATATATATAAAAAATAAAATTGAAAAGGGTTTTAGAGGGGGTGGGGGCCACCACCTTCCCCCACCACCCTGCTGCGCGGGTACCGCCTGGGGTCCCCTGCGGTCTGCATCACTGCAGCCGTAGTGGGAGGCCATGGGCCTGCGGGCCCGTAATACCCCATGAAGGGGGGACCACGGGGGGGCCGCAACGCCCATGTGGCACAGGCCACCGGCCTTGGAAAATATGAAAAGGGGGGTGGGGGCCACGCGGACCCCCCCACACTATTGTTTTTTTTTGTTATTAAATTTTTGTTTATTAAAAAGTTGTTTTAAATTTTCGGTGATGATTTTGTTTAATAATTAATTTTTGTGTTAGATAAATTTCATTTATTAATAGTTATTGATATTTAATATTAATTTATTATTAATATTTAAAAAGGTTTATATTTAATTTTTAAATTTGTTTAGTATTAATACTTAAACATGTTTAATATTAAATAGTTAAATCAATTTATTATTAACATATAAATTAGTTTAATACTAATATTTAAATTAGTTTAATGTTATTTTGTTAAATTAAATTTAAGTTAGTTTTAAATCATTAAATTATGTTTTATTTATTATACTTTGTATATTTATATATGGAGAATTAGATTATAGTTTAAATGGGATTAATTTTCTTTTATATATTTATTTCGAGGTTTAGAGGTTGAATAGGTATTTAATTTCAATCTAGACTATTCGTTTTAGTATATGGTAGTGTCCTGTTTTAAATAGGGATTATCTGCATTACTGTATCATCAAGGTTGTTAATTCTTTATAAGTGTTCAGCAATTAATAGTATTATTGATTCGTAAATGGAATAAGGAATTGTATTATTCATAGTAACATTGTATTTAATTTAATGCATTCTGAATGTGTTTTGATTATATTATGATGTGTCTTGGGTGTGTGTTTATATGAATTGAATATCCTATGTTTTCATGTTGTCGGGTATCTATTGGGTTAGATGACCCTAGGACTTAAATCCAGAGGTTTCGAGATTGTACTATCTATGAGATATTATTATGATGTCAAATTGAGTTGGTATGAGTATGTCATGGTCCTGATTTCCTAAACCCAACCTGATCCAGATATGATGTATTGTTTGGTCCTGTAAGGACACTATGGATGTTTTGTGGTTGTAGAGAACCTATATGCATCTGAATGGACAGGTGGAAATTTGTATTATGATTTATCCTTTATGATATTCCATTGTGAACCTAGGGTAGGTTACCTAGTTGTATAGTAGGAGGTGGCTTGCAATAAGTACTGGAACCCACAAGTGGCTGCTAGGATTTGCTTATTGTAAGTAGTGGTAACAAGTGATAACATAATTAATCTAATTAGGCTGACCTAGTATTAAAATAATAAGATTAATGCCTCACCCATGCTTGAGTGCTAACATAGGCTAAGATGGAGGATGAGTTGATGCTTACCCCCCTTTCGAGGTGTGGTTTCGGGCATCATTAGTGATCTTGTCTGTATGAAAGGTCACTGATGTCATGTATAGTCACTTGGGTGTCAGAATCCATTATGGTATTACTAGGACAAAACTCAAGGATGTGACGTACATAATGACACCTTCCTATATGCAGCTTAGGTTATCCTACGTGTGTCAGTATCTCTGGTGTTGTTTAGTGTACCTTATTTTGGATTAGAGTTGCTTCTAGGATTCTCCTATGCATGGTGTATGAGGTCTTGTATGCCTTGTTTGTATTCTTGTTGTATACCCCGTGTGATGGACCTGTAGTATCTCCTCAGCACAGTGGGAGTGGACCTTTGGTTCCACGTGGTCGAGTGGTAGTGATTCTTATTACCATTGAAATTTCGACGGATTCTTCTTCATGCTTGGATGTTCCTTATTGCAGTTTCAGCTTCATAGTCTTTTGAAGACTTGGTCAGTTCTTGAGTTGTGTAATTGTACCTTATGTATATATTGGTTATCATCCTTGGAGGACGCATTGTATTGTTTATTATGTATTATTACATACCCTGTGACTTGTGCAGTGGATGTTGATTTGGTAGTATACCTTATGGTATCAGTTGTATATGTAATCATTATTATGAGATGTATATTATTGGGTTCAGATTATGTAACTTTTATGTCAGTTCTTTATTACTGTAATCATAGATTAGTTTGTTTAAGTAATTCTACGTCAAGGAACCCTCGAGAGATGTTGTCGATGTATGATGTGTATTTCATTTATGTCATGTTCATAATTGTGTTGCTTCTGCATTGATATTATTATTGTTTGTAAACAAAAAAAAAATTATTCCGTGAAATTTGTGTCTTGTTTAGGTTAAGTTCTCATGGGTTCCCTGGTGGGGCATTACAACTTTCCTCTTGTAGGTCTTGACCTTTCCTTTCTTTAGAGGTGAAGGAGTAGAATCTTTTGAGGTTTGGCTTTTTGTCCTAGAAGTAGTTGTTGTCCTTGGAATTTAATTTGGTGGAGGAGGTGGTGAATCTGACTTTGTTTCCTCGGATTCAACCTTTCCTTCATATTTTCTGACAGACAAATTTTCTTCAGTTGCTTCCTCCTTTTCAACTTCTTCTTCCTGTTCAGCTTCTTCCTCGATTGCTGACAGAATCTTCTTGAGATTCTTCACCATTTTGTCCTTATTTTTGACAATTTTCTTCACAACCAAGCCAGATTTGATTCTTGTCTTGGCCTCTTCATATGTTCAAAATTTTGTTTGTTTCTTGTCCAATAGTTCCTTGATCAAGGCATCAATTGCCTTAGTTGCAAGATCAACGTTTATCTCATACTCTAATGGTTGCAACCATGTTGTCCTCAGTACATCAAGCTTAATGTATGTATTTTCAGTATCAACCATGAAGCATATCTCATCCTTATATTGTTTAATGTGCTGCTCGGGGATTCTTACCCTCTTTTGCATTCAGTCTTTGAATACATTCAAGTATTCATCCACGACTTTCTCAAAGTTATCTCCCAGTGTAGCTATGTGCTCACTGATTTTCATGGTGACCAATTTGGTGCTGTCCCATTTAACATCTCCAACCGACAAGAATCTTTCTTGAAAATAAAAGAAGATACACATTATTAGTGATCCAAAATTACAAGTGTTTGACTTTGCATTCCTGGTAGTCTTTAAGTTGTCCTTTAACTAATTCGAGAGTAGTTCAGATAAGTCCAATTGTGTTCCCTTATTTACAATTTTTAATGTTGTGTCCACTACACCTGATGCTATTATGTTCAATCTTCTTTCTGGGAATAATTTATAGCCCAGAACACATGCACCAAACTTGTTTTCATCATCAGTTATTATTGTAACTTTTAGTCCTCTGCCATCCCATTTGGCTCCTTTCATCTTCTCGGTCTCGGCCTTTGGTGGATACTTTAGTGCCTTTACTTTGTTGATTATGGGGTAACTGGTGACTGCATGAATGACATCTCAGGTTATTACCTTTGGTTCATCAAGCCATAGCTTGTTGTTATGCATTAAGCTTAGCACTAACCGAATCCATTCGGTTTTGAAAACCTTCAGAAACATTAGGGAATTGGTGAGCCCTTTCACTTCAATATGTTTTTTCTCATCCTTAAGTGTTACATCATCATTACACAGCTTCTTATAAGCTTCTTCAACCTCTAAAGTTCCCATCTCTACAATCTTGCAGTGTATGAAAGATCAAACATCTTCCACAAGTAAAACCCTAGCTGGAATGCGTGAAAATGCATCAGCATCATCAGGTTGTGAGGCAACGTCAGGATGGATCTTGTAATTAGGTTCCTCACATGCCAAATTCTTAATGAGTTTGAACTCATCTTTCTTTGCGTTCTTGGATTTCATGGTTCATGAAGTCGAGGCCATTTTCAAATTTAGGGCTTCCTGCGTAATGCGTAAAAATAGGGTTGTCAGTCTCATAGAACTTACTGTTTGTGCTTGCAAATATTTCTAATCTTCTTGCGAGTGTTTTTTGGTCAACTCATGGTCTCTTTGTAACTTAGTTTCTCTCTGCTCAAAAATTTCCTTGGTCACTTTGCTCTAGTTGTCGTGACAAATGAGTCATCATGTTGCCCTATTTATAGGTGTTGGCCTAAAACCCGTGCCATAAATGCTTACCAACTCCTCCATGTATGAAGACTGAGTTCATTGGTGAAGAATTCACTTTCCCTCAGTGACACTTAAAACATTTCAGAGAAATTTTTGTTCACTTTTCTTTTACCGCAGGTTTCAGTATCACTGAAAACTTGTTCATTTGCTTGTTTACCGACGAGGCTTGGTTTATACTAAGCAACTTTGCTTTCAAGCGACACTTCTCGATAAATGTAGGCAGTCTTAGCTTTGAGTGTATACTGACAAATTTTGGTATATATGTTCGAAAGCATAATTATCATAAATTTTAACAAGTAATACCATGATGCATCTTTCTTATGCTAATTTGGCATTATATCAACATATTATGGAACTGATGTAGAATAATAACATGGGTAATGCAGTTTCCAATGGGATATGTGCTTGTCTCTGTCATTCGGTCTTTGCAGTATTTCTTGAGATGACCAAATTTATGACAATGTAAGCATGTCATTCTGGGGTTAGTCTAGCCTCTAGACTTTCTATTCCACTGTCTCATACAATTTGCATCAATGTGACCATATCTTCCACATGTACAATTTTTCCAAGTACTGTAGTCCCATACATATTGATTACCGACTCTTTTTGGTTGATAGGAAGTTACTTAACCTTTAGGCTTCCATGCTTGCCTTTTCTTTTTCCAGCATTCAAGAGTTGTGTGCCCATTCATTTTGCATGTAGGACAATATTTATCCATGTAGGTTTCCTTCTTTGGTTGTTTCATCTCAAACTTACATTCATATACTTTATGTCCTTTCTTGTTACATTTATAATAGAATCCTATGAATGAAGATGTAGATTTAGGAATACCTTTCATTTTTCCTCTGCATACATTTGATGTATGTCCTTTCTTTCCACAGTGATTACATGTAAGCTTTCTTGGTCTTGAATTTGTATAAACATTCTTTGGATCAGCTTGATTTGATGATTCTCCATTTTTGGTAAAACCTAGACTGGTATTGTTGTTTACTCTTCGTTGTCCTTCAAGGAAATCATTCATTCTTTTATTGCTTTCTTAACCTTTCTTGATAATTTCATTATGTTGATGCTGAATTCTTATTTCATGCTTCAAATTTTCATTCTCACCCCTCAGTTTACTGATAGCTTCTATCCTTTCAATGAGTTCAAAATTTAATATGTTTGCCTCTTGACTCATAAGAATAATCTGATTTGTAATTGTTGGAATAGTCCCAAGGATAACTGAGAGGGGCGGGGGGGGGAGTGAATCAGTTATCAGTCAAATTAATTCTTTTCTCTTTCCTAATGTTATTTGATATAAAGTAAATGTACATTCAGATAACACAATAGAGTACTCAACAATTTGATTACGGGGAAACCAAATAGGCAAAAACCTTAGTGGGAATTAGCACCCACAAATAAATGCACTAGTTTATAATGATCCCTGTTAGGAGTTGATCTTTACAATGCAAGAAGTACAGAGACCTGGTTAAAGGTTGGACCCTATTAGGAGTCTTTTACAGATAACCTTGTTAAGGGTGAGGACTCACTGTCCCATAGCTCACTGCTAAGATGGTGAAGGCTACAACCTTCAATATAATAGATATACACTATATCTAGTAAATGTAATATTTGAGTAGACCTGCTATCTTGATCAGTTCCAATGAATTTCAATCATCTTCTATTTCTTCACATAGATCTTCAACTTATTCTCTCTGACTTTCTTCTCTTCTCTAACTTTTATTTTTCACTTCATTTTCAAAATTTAGCGAACATATCTGAACTGCTATATGTATCTTCACCAAGGATAAGGTCACGAAGGTATCTAGAAACACTTCATCAACTTCCTTGTCAGCTCAACCAAGCACACAATACAAATTAGGACTGCACAACTCAAATTGAAAAGACGCGACGCTTCACAAAGTCGGCTTCACAAAATTAACTCTAACATCACAATTCTGTTGAAACACGTTTGGCGCCTTTGGATAATTATCTTTAACTCATAACTAAACATGAATAAAAACATGCATATCTCGAAGATAGGCGCAACTCAAGAAACACTATATTTAAGTTGGCCTTGACAGATAAACTTGATAATCTATAACTACCATAACTGACTAACCATAACTCAACTGAAACTACATATTTGACTCGATGTGAATGCACATAGAAACTAGAACGTGTATACACCATGGAAATAAACATGCATAGCTCCAAAACATCTGTACTTATAATTGCATATATGATACCTGTTGTATATTATATATTGTCAACAATGGCAAACATACAATCAATTATTTGCATAGAGGCGAATCTCCAACAATCTCCCCCTTTGACATTGATGGAAACATATGATATCATCAACTCAAAGTATCTTCCTTCTTTTTACAATCTTCTAAATATCCTCATCAAGGGTTCCTCTTCACTGTTGCTGCTCTATATACTCCCCAGAGTATATGCTCCCCCTTACTAATACTCCCCCTTTGACATCAATGACAAAGGGTGTTTGATGAAGGGCAAGGTAGGAGAATCCCCAATGGAGATGTCCTAGGCCCCAACCAATAACCACACAATGGAATATAAATAACAACACAGATATTTATATCCACACAATGCAAATACTCATAATAGAATCATTATATTTTCATCCAACATGCCCGGCTGTAAGGCCTTCCGGGTTACGGCCAAATACAATGCAATTACAATAGAAACTCCGTAAGATCTTGAAAGGTCCAAATGAAACCCTAGCTAGCCCAGATCCACACACTGGTAGGATCCCCCAAGGAAGATCTAAACTTGTCCTCACAAGTCCACCAAGCAATTCCCTTGTCCCCCAAGCCACAGCCACTAGCTCTTCTCAAAACTCGCTCCTCTACCTCTTCCTTTTCTCCAGGATGAATGAATAATGAGTAAAGACTTCCCCACAACCCCTATTTATACCAATCTAAGCCATAGGTCGGCCCTAAACATAAATTAAATACAAATACCAAAATTAAATACCACAAGTCGGCCAACAACAACAATTAAATGTCCAAAATAGATGTCTTAGTAAAATCGCGATATCTCCTAGCTCTGGATGAATTAGGACTCGTGCTTCAAACCGTAGGTAGAAATCTAGGCCCTCTTCAATCCCTGATATTTGCATCCTCTAACTCTTTGTGAAAAATTACTTATATGGCTTGTAATAGGCACCAAATTCCTAAGTAAGGCCGAGCTCCTCCCAGACCATGCCAAGCAACCAAGACCATGCCAAGTTCCATTAAATACATCAAAACCAATTACCCAAGACCCAAGTAGGTCCACACAACTATACCAAATCCCTCACACATGAAAATAAGTCCACACAACTCCA
>MU227320.1:78385-100390 GCA_018584345.1 Thuja plicata | reverse complement strand
CTTCTCCACCACATCATGGAGTTTTGCAATCATCGCAGGGTCTAATATTCTTAGAGCCATCTTCTAAGATCTTCACAAACCCTCTGCAATGAATCACCAACTAGATCCAACCTTTACTGCAGGTCCTGGTGCAAACTGCCTCACATTCGACACTCTATCCACACACTCAAGAACAACTGTGCTCTGATACCATCTCATGAAGGGCAAGGTAGGAGAATCCCCAATGGAGATGTCCTAGCCCCCAACCAATAACCACACAATGGAATATAAATAACAACACAGAGATTTATATCCACACAATGCAAATACTCATAATAGAATCATTATATTTTCATCCAACATGCCCGGCTGTAAGGCCTTCCGGGTTATGGCCAAATACAATGCAATTACAATAGAAACTCTGTAAGATCTCGCAAGATCCAAATGAAACCCTAGCTAGCCCAAATCCACACACTAGTAGGATCCCCCAAGGAAGATCTAAACTTGTCCTTGCAAGTCCACGAAGCAATCCCCTTGTCCCCCAAGCCACAGCCACTAGCTCTTCTCAAAACTCGCTCCTCTACCTCTTCCTTTTCTCCAGGATGAATGAATAATGACTAAAGACTTTCCCACAACCCCTAATTATACCAATATAAGCCATAGGTCATTCCTGAACATAAATTAAATACAAATACCGAAATTAAATGCCACAAGTCGGCCAACAACAACAATTAAATGTCCAAAATAGATGTCTTAGTAAAATCACGATATCTCCTAGCTCCGAATGAATTAGGACTCGTGCTTCAAACTGTAGGTAGAAATCTAGGCCCTCTTCAATCCCTAAAATTTTCATCCTCTAAATCTTTGTGGAAAATTACTTATATGGCTTGTAATAGGCACCAAATTCCTAAGTAAGGCCGAGCTCCTCCCAGACCATGCCAAACAACCAAGACCATGCCAAGTTCCATTAAATACATCAAAACCAATTACCCAAGACCCAAGTAGGTCCACACAACTATACCAAATCCCTCACACATGAAAATAATTCCACAGAACTCCATCAAATCTCCCAAACATGCAAGATAGCCAAATACCCTGGGATGCTCTTGCATTAGTGTTAAACACTATTAAGCATAGGTACTACTCCAGAAGTAGATTAGTCAACCATTCATCAGTTTCCAAGGACTGATGTTCTTGCTGCAAGTTCTAATCAGACTCAGAAAAAGGAATTACTCCCAAATTCTCCCTGAGATACTCAAAATTATCTTTTGATAGAGGCTTTGTAAAAATATCTACTAGTTGTTCTTTAGTGCTTACATAGTCCAGCTTTACTTCTTTGTCTGCAAATTTTTCTCTTGGGAAGTGGTATTTGATCTCAATGTGTTTTGTCTTTGCATGCATCACAAGGTTCTTTGACATATTGATAGTACTAGTGTTGTCACAGTGAATAATAATAGGATAATCAATCTGAATACCAAAGTCCTTGATCATCTGTTTGATCCAAACCATTGTTGAACAATTCAATGCTGCTACAATATATTCATCTTCTATTTTTGACTGAGAGATACAGTTCTTTTTACTTGTCCAAGTGACCAACCTATCTCCAAGAAATATTGCTCCTCCTGATGTGCTCTTTCTTTCATCAACACAACCTACCCAATCTGTATTTGTATACACATGAAGTTGAATGTTCTCTGAGATAGGATACCATAAACCATAGTCTATAGTTCCCTTTAGGTATCTGAATATTCTTTTTATTTCCATTAGATGATTTTTCTTGGGTTCAGCTACAAATCTTCCAACAATGCCAACTGCATTAGAAATGTCAGGTCTAGATTGAGTGAGATATATAAGTTTTCCAATCATAGACTTGTATAAGGTCTTGTCAACTGTTGTGGAATCATCATCTTTAGAAAGCTTGCATCCTGTTATCATGGGAGTGCTTACTGGTTTGAAATATTCCATCTTGAAGGTCTTTAATGTCTCCTTCACATACTTAGACCGATTTATGAATATGCCTTTTTCCATTTTCTTTACATTCAATCCAAGAAAGTATTTGATAGGTCCAATCATACTCATCTCAAATTCACTTTTCATTTCTTTGGCAAATTCTACACTAAGTTTGTCATTACCTCCAAAGATAATGTCATCAACAAAAATAGAAACAAGTAGTAGTCCTTCATCTGTCTCTCTTATAAATAAATTAGAGTCTACTACTCCTTTTCTAAATCCTATCTTTGTTAAGTAACCATCAAGTTTCTCATACCATGCTCTTGGGGCCTATTTAAGTCCATAAAGTGATTTCTTTAATCTACTTACCATGTCTGGTTTATCTGAAAGCTTGAATCCTTCAGGCTGCTCTATGTAGACTTCTTCCTTTAAGTCACCATTCAAAAATATTGATTTGACATCCATTTGATATACCTTAAAGTTCTTGAATGTTGCATAGGCCAAAAACAACTTAATAGCTTCAAGTCTGCTCACAAGGGTAAATGTATCAGTGTAGTCTATTCCTTCTCTCTGCGCATATCCTTTGCATACTAATCTTGCTTTGTTCCTTACCAGTGTGCCTTCTTCATTCATTTTGTTCCTAAATATCCACTTAGTTCCAATCACGTTCTTGTTACGAGGTCTAGGGACCAGTTCCCATGTTTCATTCTTGATTATTTGATCTAATTCTTCTTGCATGTCACTTTTCCAACCTGAATCTTTGCAGGCATCTTCTACACTTAAGGGTTCAATCTGTGAAAGTAAGCATACCTCTTCATTAGCGGTTGAACCTTTTTATCTAGATATTGTCAAGACTTTTGCACTCTGATATCCAATGATATCTTCCTTAGAGTGGTATTTGGATGTGTATCTTGAATTCTTAGGAGTGATACTTTCATCTGTGATCTGTGATTCTTCTTCGCTTGGTTCAGGATTGTTACATGAAACATCAATAAAATCAAACATTTCCTCAATAATTGTGTCCTTATTAATGGGTCTGGGCTCATCTTCAATCATGGGATCATAGTCATAATATCTTTCTTGAATCATAAACTTCTCATCAATCTTCACATGAGTACTTTCAATGATCTTATTTAATCTTAGATTGAAACATCTATAGGCTTTACTTTTAGTAGAGTAACCAAGAAAAATACCTTCATCACTTCTAGCATCAAACTTACCAATGCTATCATCTCTCTTGATGTAGAACTTGCTTCCAAAGATTCTAAAGTATTTTACAGTGGGTACATTACCAAGCCAAAGTTCATAAGGTGTCTTGTCTGTGCCTAGTCTCAATTGTATTCTATTAATAGTATAAACTGATGTATTGACTGCATCTCTCCAGTAGGTATGGGAAACCTTTCCTTCAATCATGATAGTGCACACTGTGTCAAGTATTATCCTATTCCTCCTTTCTACTATCCCATTTTTCTGAGGGGTTCTGGGTGCACTTAACTGTCTTTTGTTTCCATGTTCTTCATAGTAGTCATAAAAATGGTTAGAGGTGAATTCTCCTCCTCTATTAGATCGCAAACATTTTATCTTTAATCTAGATTCATTCTCAACCTTACCTTTGAATATTTTGAACTTCTCAAAAGCTTCAAATTTTAATTTTAAGAACGCAACCCACATCATCCTTGAGAAATCATCAAAAAACAAAATTAAATACCTTTCTCTGTAGTATGATCTTGTTTGAGTAGGTCCACATAGGTCTGTATGTATCAGATCTAGTTTGTTTTCCGCAGAGTCTTGTTTGCTCCTGAATGAGGTCCTCACATGCTTCCCCATCACACATTCCCTACACATGGTGTCAACTAGTCTTGCAATGCTAAGAAGGTATCTTACTACCTTTACATTACTTATCTTGACTATGTTGTCAAAATTGATATGACAAAGTCTCTTGTGCCATAGCCAGTTGTCATCTACTGTTGCAAAAATATAACTTACTTATGAGTTGAGCTGAAAAACATTACCTTTGGTATTTGAGCCTGATGTAATCATGTCTCCTTCTTTGTTATTAATGATGCACTGGTTGTTTTTGAATTCAAACCGGTATCCTTTATCAAGAAACTGTCCAACACTTAGTAAGTTATGATGTAAACCATCAACATAGAGAACATCATCTGTCTTGTTCTTTCCATCAAGGGTGATAGAACCTCTGCCTATTATAGGTTTGGGAGTGTTATCTCCAAATCTAACCATGCCATCTTTGTACTTGTCCAAATGTACAAATCTATCTTTGTCTCTTGTCATGTGGTGTGAACATCCGCTGTCAATGATCCAGTCAGTTCTGATGTCAGCTTTTGAAACTAATGCTAACTCCTGTTCTTTTACTTCATCTTCTTTGTCCATTTCTTCAAGCATCTTCTCAATGTCTTTAATGGAAACAAATCCAATTTCATCTTCTCCTGATTCATCATCAGTTACACCATCCTCAGCATGATAACATTCTTTAGTGTACTTAGGTTTGTAATCTGATCTGAATTTCTTGACTCTTGTAGGGAACTTAGATGCAAAGTGACCAACTTTGTTGCATGAAAAACATTTGAATGGTATTTGTCCTTCATATTTCCCTTTACCTTTCCTTTCCTTTTTGGAAATCATAGCAATGATTTCTTTTAGTTTTGTATCCACTTCTTCATTATTGCTAGAGCTGCTTATAGATTTCTTGTTGTGGACTGTGGCTTTGAAGGCTGTCTCACTTTTAGGTTCTGTCTTCAATCTAGATATCTCAAATGTAGATATTTTGCTAATCAAAGTCTCCCTCTTGAAGTATTTTGAAAATTTCATAGTCTCAACTAAGATATTGATCTTTCTCTCATAGTTTGCTATCAATGTGGTCATTAACTTGTCCATTATGTCTTCCTTTGATATTTATCCACCATTGTTTCTTATACCTAATATTGTTTCATTTATCCTCTGATTGTAAGCTCTAATGTTTTCTTCAGGTAATATCTCTAAATTTTGTATCTTTTCTTCCATGTCTTTCTGCATGCATTGTTTTCTTGGATGTCTCCTTCAAACATGTCTTCTAACTATTTCCAAATAGAGTATTCTTTGTCTGTCTTCTTGATCTCAAAAAATTCACTGTCGGATAGGGCACTGATTAGGGATTCTTTGGCAATTGCATTATTAGTGAACACTTCCTTTTGTTTCATAGTAGAGTCATCAGCTACAAGATCTTTCAAGGTGGGAATTTCAACTTCTTGAGTGGAAATCTCATAGATCTCAAATCCAACGCACTAAAGATGTGTTATCATTTTGTTCTTCCAGTCAAGATAGTTTTCTCCATCGAACTTAGGACTCTCTTTCTTGAAGTATGCCATTTGATCTACCTTAAGATGTTAGGATTTCTCTCCAAGGCACTTGGATCTGATACCAATTATTGGAATAGTCCTAAGGATAACTGAGAGGGGGGGTTGAATCAGTTATTAGTCAAATTAATTCTTTTCTCTTTCCTTAATGTTATTTGATATAAAGTAAACGCACATTCAGATAACACAATAGAGTACTCAAAAATTTGATTATAGGGAAACCAAATAGGAAAAAACTCCAGTGGGAATTAGCACCTACAAATAACTGCACTAGTTTATAATGATCCCTGTTAGAAGATCTTACAACCCTGTTAGGAGTTGATCTTTACAATGCAAGAAGTACAGAGACCTGGTTAAAGGTCGGACCCTGCTAGGATTCCTTTACAGATAACTCTGTTAAAGGTGAGGACTCACTGTCTAATAGTTGACTACTAAGATGATGAAGGATACAACCTTTAGTATAACAGATATACGCTATATTTGGTAAATGAACTATTTGAGTAGACCTACTGTCTTGATCAGTTCCAATGAATTGCAATCATCTTTTGTTTCTTCACATAGATCTTCAACTTATTCTCTCTGACTTTCCGCTCTTCTCTAAATTTTATTTTTCACTTCATTTTGGACACTTAGCGAACATATCTGAACTACTATATGTATCTTCACCAAGGATAAGGTCATCAAGGTATCTGGAAACACTTCATCAACTTCCTTGTCGACTCAACCAAGCACACAATACAAATTAGGACCGCGCAACTCAAATTGAATAGACGCGACGCTTCACAAAGTCGGCTTCACCAAATTAACTCTAACATCATGATTGTGTTGAAACATGTTTGGCGCCTTTGGATAATTATCTTTAACTCATAACTAAACATTAATACAAACATGCATATCCTAAAGATAGGCACAACTCAAGAAACACTGTATTTACGTCGGCCCTTGATAGATAAACTCCAGAATCTATAACTGCCATAACTGACTAATCATAACTCAACTGAAACTGCATATCTAACTAGGTGCGAATGTACATAGAAACTAGAACATGTATACACCATTGAAATAAACACGCATAGTTCCAAAACATCTGTACTTATAATTGCATATATGATACCTATTGTATATTATATGTTGTCAACAATGGAAAACATACAATAAATTATTTGCATAGAGGCAAATCTCCAACAGTAATCTCATGGTGATGCTCTATAAGTCTTTGTATTTCAGACTATTTTTATTGTAGCTTTTCTGTGATCTTTCTTCTATCATCAAAAGCTAGTGTTCTTTCTTGCTCAGCTTGTCTAGAATTGTTCATGACATCAATCATCCTTACCATCTGTGTCTCTTGACCAATTTGTAGAGATTTAACTTGTCTAGCCAGATGTAGATTGATTTTAGTTAGGCTTGTGATGCTTTCTTTTGATGTATTTGATGCTTTGCATGTAGTTGATCCTAAAGACTCAAAGAAATTTGGTATCTCTTCTTCATGATAATTTATCTCATTGCAGCGAGATGTCGTATTCTTTCTTTCATCTAGAAGTTGTCTCATGTTGATTCTAGCTTCTTTATACTCTTCACAAAACATATGAATTTCAAGATTTTTGTTCTCAATATTTTTATCAAGTCTGTACTTCTCCATTGTATGATCTTTTCTCTTAAGCCTTTAATATTTCCAAGAAGAGAATTAGATCTGATACCAATTGTTTGGATTCATGGGAAGTATGTACTGAGAGGGGAGGGGTGAATCAATACTTCTAAAAATTTTGTATCTTTTTTATCAAGTAACCTTTGTAATCAATTGTATATCCATTCAATCTGATTTATATTATCTTGATGTGAGTTATATCAAATCATAACATTAACATACATGTGAACATTCATGAAATTAATTTGACACATAACACCAAATATGATATCACAGAAAAATCCTGCGAGGAAGTAAAAACTATGGTGGGGATGACACCCACAAAATATTCACTATCTGCATATTAAAGGGGGCTGGTTAAGGCTTACAATTTCATCACTTCTGGTGATCTACCCTATTAGGAGTATCAGTGGATACCTATTAAAGTCTACTCTGTTAAGAGCTTTAGCAACACTGTTGAGTGTGCACTCAGTTAAGAGATTTGTTGTTGGACTGTTAAATCCACCTTCCTTGAAATGATTTTTACACTTTGCTCCACTTGTTAGAATGATAGAAAATTACAAATAGACCTGGTAAATGAAATCTCCTATTAATGATACAGATCCAATTTAGTTTACTTAAAAATATTATCATCTAATTATGATTGAATAATACCTTTGATTATTAGTATGCTCTGTTCTTGGTTCTTGCTAACCAAATTCACCTTTTGTTGATCCTGTTCTTAAAACTCTAAATTTGATCCATAGATGTGATCATCTAATTCATTCATGTTCTCCTCTCTCTTCACATCATCTATTAATCCATAATAATTAATGATTTCATCATCTATTTATAGATTGATTGACTTCCTCAAGTTTCAATAAAAACAATGTTAACTCTAAGATCAGGTTTACAACTTATACCTAGATCTCCTAGTCTATGTGTTTTAAATTAGTTAGACTAATTAAAGCACTTACATTCATGTGTCTTGTCCCTAAATAAATGGATTTAAACAAAATAGATATCCTATAAATATAATACACTTGCTTTATCTGATGTGGAAGTCAGATCCACTTTTTGTGGGTTGTAACTGACTTTTGGTTCTGTCTGTCTGTCATGCTTGACTGTCCTTCAGTTTTGTTCTATCAGTTGCACTTTAACTGTCTTATCAGTCTGTATTGTATCTTGCATATTTGGTTCCTTTTTTGGGTTCCACTTTATATTTCTGCTTTGTGATTTTGATTTACACACTAACTTGTGTCGTCAGTTCTCTATGCACTTAGTCATCTTCGGTGATCTCTTAATATCTTGTCTTCGGTTTTCTCATGTCCCGTCTTTCAGTGTATGCTTACCGAAAGTGTTGTTTGCATACTAATGGAAAATTAATTTCATCAAAGATAAGCTATGAACATGTTGGAAAATGTGAGTTGATTAGTTTTGGAACTCTTTTGTTTTATTTTTTGGAAGAATACAATTGTCTTGTGAGGACACCCATGTCTTTGATATGCAACAATAGTCATATTCTATCATGTGATGTCTTGTTCTTTGATTTGGTCAAGCACTTTAAAGAGAATCCACTAGGCTTATGCACTTTTCATATATGTTAATAATCTTATTATTAACCATCATTCCCCTCTTCACAATCACCTCAAGTCCCATGTAGGTCAGCATTTTGCATGTTATATGGAGCATCCCATCCTGGCAGAACTTCTTGGGCAACCTGTTGAGGACAGAGTCATAAATCTTCATATCTTCTTTTTATTTCAAGTAGCAGGTTTTTTGACTTAGATCTCTGTAATAAACCCCTTAGCTATGAAAAATATCCACTATGATGATGAGCTTCTTGAAATACTTTTTGGCTTCATGATTTTTAAATTTACCCTCTTAAACTTTATTAAACAACCCTTCTCCCTTGACATACCATGAGAAAATATAAATCTTTCTGTTGGATGCCATGAGTTCATAGAGCTAAACAATATTAGGATGAAAAAATAGTGTCTTTATAAGAAATCCATTATATAGATTAGGTAACTTTTACAAAAATTGGGGAAACCAGACAACATCCAACTTGCTCCTGAACAGTACCAAATTGCCCTATATTTTTACAATATTTGAAAACACTAAATTGGAAAGCTAGAAAATTTTAATTCCAAGAGAAGAGAACACAAGCCCTAAGGAAGGCAGTGTCTCACATATTTTTGATGTTAGTCATTTCCTTGAGCTGCTCCAGCTGATTTAAGCCTGCATGACCATTATTCCAAAATTAGCATCCTCTCATAATTCCAAAACCCTAACAACAAGTGTAGAAAATAAAATCCAAATCAAGCCGCACAAAACTCACCAAAATGTTTAAAAAATAAAAATTGATAGGAACCTAAACAACCCACCAGTGTTGCTGGTTAATTCCAGGGAAGGAGGGAGTACTCATTGCTAAGATGCCCAAATTTTACTATTATTAAGGTTTGTATTTATTAAGCCTATTTAGATTGAGGGAGAGCTATTTTTAGGATTAGTGTTTCATTATTGGTTCTATTTATCTAGATGGTTAAAGGACATCTAACATATCCAATGCAATGTACATCCAATATTTTCAGTGTTAGTCTATGATAAGAGAGTTTGAAAATCTTGGTAACTTTTTACTACTCTTTGTTTAAGGATGCCACAATTATAGAACAATTATGCTTTTGTCAAATTTCATGTTTCAAGAATCCATCTTTGAGGGGTTTTGCAAGTGGCAACATGTTACTACAATGTTCTAGAAGAAAATAGATATCTCTACAACAAGTGTAAGATATCAAAGGTATGTATTTGAAAAAATTATCAATATTGATGACGTTAAAAACTTAGTAAATATTTTATCTTCCTGATTTTTCCTTCATAAGAGTCTATTTCTGAATTAGGACATGTAGGCTATCAAACTACCATGTGTTTTGTTGGACAAAATAGCACCCTCGTGATTGTTAATCCTACTAAGAAAGGCAGGGAAGTACATACGACATTTAATTCAATAAAATGTTTATACCTTTGCCACTCAAGCTAATGCACCTAGATAATTTAACTTTATTGTTTTATGAGACGCAATGGTTGTTTTAATTTTTGTTTATCATGTCAATGCACAAAGGAAATTTATTAGATATGTAACCTCTAATACAATCTATCTAGGATTGTTAAAATATTTTCATTTTTCTTATGGACATTTACAATGACGAGTCACGTTATTTGTACTATCTATATGATTAAATAAAGCCATTATTGTCATAATATATAAGAACCAAGTATGTTTGTGTGAATATAAATGAAAACCAAACAAAAGAAGGATCATATGAATAGACAAACTTATAATCATTCAGGGTGTGGAAAATAAGAGATTTGATAAGGAGAAACATGGATACATGAATCATTTCTTGTTTCACAACAACACAATTTTATCCATGGGATTCATATAAACTATTGTGATTTCCTTATCATTTTTTGCATATTTAAATTGCTTCCTTGGTAGGTCATATAGTGTAGTAGTGACAAGCATTACCTATTAAACTTATGCATTCCCTTTAATTTTCTTTTTTCTATATTCAAATTATAATTGTTTGAGGTATAAAATTGAAGGAATCCTTGACTCCATGGAACACTAGAAATTTGGAACAATTCTTAGATATATGGACTCAATGTGTTGGAGACAAATTTAATACTATTTGTGTACATAGTTGACATGATCAACCCAATGAACATTGGATAGAAGAACCATCTTATTGGAGAAACTACTTTGAATAACCATTGTAGCCTATCACACAGGTAAGTTAAATCTACTTTTTCAGTAAATATTCCCAACAATCATTGCATTCATGTATATGATAGTAATTTTTCCATTTATTCTTTGTAATTTTGACCCCTCTATAAAATATTTGTGTTCATCTCCATGGATTATCTTTGAATACTTCTTCAAAACCTTTCTCTACATACAATTTTTTTCCTTGCATATAAACATTAGTTTTGAAGAAAAGGAACCAACAAAAAGAATGGTCTGTAGTGTTTTGAAAATGCATGTACAAGGAATAGATTTGGTTGGTTGGATAAATCCTTTGAGAATGCATTCATTTGGTGGACCTTATTGGAAGTAAGAGGGTTGATAAATCTCAGGCTACATGAGACTGATTGAAGGAAGCCTAAAACATCAAAAAATCACTTTTGTCCTTGGAAGATGTAATCTCTACACTTGAACACACATATTACCTACAAAAATAGCAAGCTATAAGCGCAATTGCTTCAGGATTCTCTAAGTCACTATCTTCTTTTCTTCTATTAATTTTTACAACCTTTATTTATTATGTTCATGAGATTGACTTTGTATATCTCCATAAAGAAGACCATTGATGGTTGACAAAAGATAATGGTCTTCTGAAATAATATCACTCTTTGTTGATTATGGAAATCCCAAAAAGAGAAGAATTAAAGTGTCATGCCCAAAAATTGACACAAAAAACACACATTTTTTTTTGAACATGTTAAATTATCTAAAATTGCAGTTGCGTAGGTTTAGGTTTTTACTAAGTTTCTATACTAGGTTACAACATCAATGAAATAGGTATACTTCTATAGGTATGAGATTGACTAGGGTTAAGGGGAATCATGACAATTGTAACCATCCCTCGACACGGTCGCTTAAGGAAGTGTAATCAAGTTAAATTTGGTATAATTATCAAATGGGTTCATTACTCTAAATTAAAAAAAAGTTAATGTGGTACATCATTGAATAATTTTATATAACGTTAATTAAGTTCCCCTTATACTAGGGACAAGAATTGTATTAAACAAAAAGATCAATATTGACGTACTTAATTATCTTTAATTAAATTACTTTAAATTTATCATTTAATAGAGTTTGATGAAGATTATTGACTCGCCATGTTTAATGAAATAATATTTACCCCATGAATTAATCCACATTCGGGCATAATTCGTATGTCTTTATAATTAAATAAAGACAGAACATAGTTGTTACCATAAATTAATTAAACTAATGTTTATTACTAAATATCTTCATCATTGATTTGTTTTGACGATTTAACAAAATAAACTCATTCTAATTGTTATATTTAATGTCCAAACTTTTGTTAAAGCAATACTTTTACAACTTTAATATTGAAACTCTAATTAATTTATCTTTCGTCGACCCTTTTAATCAGTTAATAATAATCCTAGTGTTTGGACTTGGTAAACTAGGTACATCTAAATTAACAATTAATATTCCATTAATTTTAACATTATAACATAATATAATGTTTTAATAAGGTTGAAAAATAATTTCACAAATAGTTCATTTAAACAATTTACCAAATAAGCCCCTTATTCTTTTCTTTATTAAGTAATCCCATTTATTACATAGAATTATAATGTCTCTCCTAAGTTCAAAAAGAAAATAATTAATAAACTCAAGGTCATAATTAATGTGAGGAATCAAACTCCCACCAAAATGGCTTCCCACTAAAATATGTAATTTCAAAATATTTATATAATAATATCTCTATGATTGTGACACAAGGACGGTCGACTATGGGGCCTAGGGCACACCCAAAGCCAACCAGCTTGTAGATACAATGTGGAATTAAACAACAACACAGTGAGAGAAGAGAAATACAAGGATCTTTATCATTAATAAGCAAACTCAATACATGCCAGGCTGTAAGGCCTTCTTGGTTATGGCCATATACCTCATAATGTATTTCAAATGATCTTCTTACAACAGAGATCTCAGATCTTCAATATCCTAACATTTGCCTTCTTGCTCTAAGAATGATACCTAACTAAGAACATACAAAAGAATATATACAAGAGTCCAACAAAGTAGTCGGCGCTCAATTACAAAGGTGAGACCCAGATTTAGGTCCACACAGATCCCAATGAGAGACCCCACATTACTTCAGCCACAGGAATTAAGTGTAGAAGTCGGCCAGATTAGGAAAACACACTTCAGGGAAAGCATCACCAAAAATCAGCAAACCGTCGGTAAAGTAGACACTGAAACTCGTCAGGAAAATGATCACCGAAACTCATCGAGAAAATAGATCACCGAAACCCGTCGGTAAAGCCAAAAACTAACAGACAGGAAAACAATAGAAAACATATGTAAACTTCTTTTTGGTTGAGCAGGATTACCAAGGACCCAAGATGCTCCTACATCAAACACCTGGGGTTGAAAAGAAATGATTCCCCAAATCATGTATCAGGTCCAACCTAAAATGAATCCAACTTAGATTGAGAAATCCAAGATGAGTCCTCAATTGGTCTATTTTTCCACTTTACTAAATATTCCATGTATTTATTTCCCCTTGTACTTCTACCAACTCTCTGTTTTAGGATCTTCTCAACTTCTTCTATCTGCTTCTTAGGATAATCACTTGGTATAGTTATTTCTTCATCAGGTTCAAGATATTCATACAAGTATAAAATGTTGAAAATAGGTGATATATCCATGTCATCGGGTAATTCAAATTCATAAGAATTTCCACTGTCAAACCTTCTCAGTATTTTACAAGGACCAAATTTCTTCATCTTCAGTTTCCCATATGTTCCAATAGGAAATCTTCCTTTCTTCAAATGAACCATCACAACATCACCAACTTCAAATTTCTTTTGTCTTCTTGATCTGTCTGCATCATCTTTGTATTTCTGATTACTTTTCTCCAGCTTTTGCTTCAGATCCTCATGCAATGTTTTCATAAATTCTGCAAATTCTTTTGCTTCAGCACTTCTTTTCTCTTCACCAACAATGTCTCTCAAATCTGATATACCTCTAGGTTGAGTGCCATGAAAAATTTCAAAAGGTGTCTTTCTAGTACTTTTGTTTACTGAACTGTTGTATGCAAACTCTCCTTGTGCCAACATCAAATACCAATTTCCTGGTGTGTCACCAACTAAACATCTCAACAAGTTACCCAAACTTCTGTTTACAACTTCTGTTTGTCCATCAGTCTGTGGATGAAATGTAGAACTAAACTTCAACTCAGTATTCGAATTCTTCCAAAGTATTCTCCAAAAATAACTTACAAACTTATTGTCTCTATCAGAAATGATACTTCTTGGTAATCCATGCAATCTGACAATCTCCTTAAAGAAAAGATCTGCTATATGTACTGCATCTGATGTTTTCTTACATGGTATGAAATGTGTCATTTTAGAAAATCTATCCACAACAACAAATATGGAATCATTACCTCTTGTTGTCCTCAGAAGTCCAAGAACAAAATCCATGTTGATATCACTCCAAGGTTTCTCAGGAACAAATATCGGTGTATACAAACTAGTATTTTGACTCACTCCTTTTGCAACTTGACAGACTCCACAACTTCTCACAAATTTCTGAACATCCTTATACAATTGAGGCCAAAAATACCTCTCCTTCAGTAAACTCAATGTTTTATCAATGCCAAAGTGTCCATCCAATCCACTACTATGTTTCTCTTTTATCAAATTGACTCTCATTGATCCTCTTGGTATGCACAACTGAATTTCTTTGAACAACATATCTTCCTGAATGAAATAATCTTCATACTTACTTGATTGATTTATATTAGGTGCTCTGCATACTCTCCACTGCTCTAAAAAATTAGGATCATCTTCATACAGTTTCTTCATGTCATCAAAGCCAAGAACTTCAATTCTCATTTTAGTCAACAAAGATCTTCTTCTACTTAATGCATCAGCAACTCTATTAGAAACTCCAGTCTTATGCTTAATCACAAATGTAAATCTCTATAAATACTCTACCCATTTCATATGTCTCTGATTCAACTTGTTTTGACTACCCAAATACTGTAAAGCCTTATGATTAGTATACAACACAAATTCATTTGGCATCAAGTAATGCCTCCATTTCTTCATAGCTTGCACAATAGCGTAGAATTCTTGATCATAGACATAATATTTTCTTTTTGCATCATTCAACTTTTCGCTAAAGAAAGAAACAAGTTTACCTTCTTGAGTCAATACAACTCCAATTGCACTTCCACTTGCATCACATTCAACTTGAAATACCTTATTGAAATTAGGTAAGGCTAGCATAGGTAATTCAACAACCTTCAACTTCAAAGCTTCAAAACTCTTATCAGCTCCATGTGTCCACTTGAATTCTCTTTTGTCTCCTCTCATTGTCTCGGTCATAGCATTGCAAATAGAACTGAAATTTCTGATAATCTTTTTTTAAAAACTTTCCAATCCATGAAATGATCTTACCTCAGTAATATTCTCAGGTGTAGGCCAGCTCAATATAGCTTCAACCTTTTCTGGATCCATCTTCAATCCATCAGCTGAAATCACAAAACCTAAATACACAAGCTCTTCTTTCATGAAGGAACACTTCTTCAGATTTATCAGCAACTTTTCCTCTTTCAATCTCTGCAAAAATTGTTTTATGTGCATCAAATGTTCTTCTCTGGTCTTATTGAATATCAAAATATCATCTAGGTATACAATCACACACTTATTAAAGAATTTATTCAAAACTTAATTCATCAATCTCATAAATGTACTTGGTGCATTAGTTAAACCAAAAGGCATAACCAACCACTCATACAAACCTTCTTTTGTTTTGAAAGTAGTCTTCCATTCATCACCTTCTCTAATTTTGATCTGATGATATCTTCTCTTCAAATCAATTTTGGTAAAATACTTTGCTCCACTCAAATAATCCATTATGTCATCCATTCTTGGTATAGGAAACCTATACTTCACTGTGATTTTATTTATTATTCTGGAATTAGTGCACATTCTTCATTCTCCATTCTTCTTAGGTCCCAACACAGCAGGTACTGCACATGGACTTAAACTTTATCTAATTAAGCCTTTGTTCAACAATTCATGAACTTGTCATTTAAGCTCTTCATTTTGCATCACTGTTAACCGATGAGGTGCCTTATTTGGTAAACTAGCTCTAGGAATCAGATCCATACAATGACTGATATCTCTGATTGGTGGCAAACCATCAAGTACATTATCTGAAATGATTTCTTTGTATTCAGTCAACAACTTCTCCACTTCTATAGGTGTGTCATCTTCTGCATTCTTACTTTGTTTGTTAGGAATCAAAGCATAACAAATATCATCTCTTTTCATATCTTTAACAAACTGTCTACCTTCCATCAGACAAACTCTCACAGATGTACATAACTCTTCAATAGATTCTTCAATAAAAGGCAAAAAAAATTTCTTCTTACCATCGACCCAAATAGAATATCTATTCAGCCTTCCATCATGTATAGCATGTCTATCATATTTCCAAGGTCTACCCAACACTACCCAACAAAATATGACAACAATCCATTGGCATAATATCACATAACACCTTATCATAGTATTTTCCAATTTTTAGATTCACAAAACATTGTTTACTTACCATTAATGTGTGCTCATCTTTGATCCATGAGATCTTATAGGGCTTGGGATGTTTCATCCTTTCCAAATTTAGACTTGCAACCATTTCTTCTGATGCCAGATTCTCTAAGCTTCCACTATCAACAATGGCCTTCCAAAATTTGTCTGCAACTCTACATCTAGTCTTGAACAAAATTTTCCTGATAGGATCTTGCTTATCTTTTTCACTCCATAGTATCCTTATGATCATGAGGTTATTTTCAGGTTCTATGGATGTCTCCTCTTGGATAAATGCATTTCTTCTACTGCTACCACCTTTCTTGCTTGCATGTGTACACTCAAAGGATTTGTGTCCTTCTTCACCACAATTGTAACAAGTTACTTGGAACCCTCTTCTACTATAACCACCTCTGGAGTAATTGTGTCTTCCTCTATATGAATTTCCACCTTTCCATTCAGTCTTTCCTTTGTCTTGACTAGTGTCTGTATTTGACTTGTCTGGTTCAGATCTACTATTTTCACCATGAGATCTACCTCTTCCTCTAGGAAATCTACCTCCTCTACCTCTTTGTCTTTGTTCATACCTTCTATTCAACTTTTCTTTAGCTTTTAGGGAAAATTGATATGCCTCTTCAATACCTTCCATTTTGATCAAACTAATCTCATCTTGTATGGAACTTCTCAAGCCATTTAGATATCTTTCAATTCTTTCTATTTCATCTTCAACATGTCCATATCTAATGTCCAATCTATAAAATTCTTCAGTATAGTCTTTGACTGACTTATCTTTCTTCTTCAAACTTTGCATTCTCCAAACTAGGTTAATCTGATAATCAAACGGAAGAAATTTACCTTTCAATTTGTTCACCATCTTATCCCATACCTTGATTTTATCTTTACCTTTCTTCTTTCTGTCCAATTACAGATGTTCCCACCATAAGGATGCATGACCTTTCAGTTTTGTGCTTGCAATCTTGACATTCTTGTCTTCTGCAACATTCTCATATTCAAAATATTTTTCCATCTCAGTGATCTAGTCAATCAATTCATCAGAATCTAGCTTTCCACTATACTCAGGAGGAACAAACTGAGGTGTGGATTTCAAACTTGTTAAGGCTCTCAGGAATCTTTCTTCTTCCTGGTCCATCACAGGTGCAGGTGCAGCTTCACCTCAAACCTCTTCAAATTCTTCATCACTAACATCTTCAAGATGTCTTCCTCTGCGTTGGGCCGTCTCAACAGCTTCCAATCTTGCAGCCATCTATCTAAGCATATCAGCTAGACCTTGATCAACATTTCCTCTCCCATGAACCATCTTGAAACTCTCTACAATTGTAGGTCAGATCGCAACTTGCCACCCTACAACAAATATCTTTAGATTTTACAAGAAGAAACCACAGATCTCAACTCGCTCTTATACCACCTGATGCAAGGATGGTCAACTACGGGGTCTAGGACACACCCAAATCCAACCATCTTGCAGATACAATGTGGAATTAAACAAAAACACAGTGAGAGAAGAGAAATGCAAGGATCTTTATCATTAATAATCAAACTCAATACATGCCAGGCTGTAAGGCCTTCTTGGTTATAGCCATATACATCAGAATGTATGACAAATGATCTTCTTACAATAGAGATCTCAGATCTTCAATATCCTAACATTTTCCTTCTTGCTCTAGGAATGATACCTAACTAAGAACATACAAAAGAATATATACAAGAGTCCAAAAAAGTTGTAGGCACTCAATTACAAAGGTGAGACCCAGATTTAGGTCCACAAAGATCCCAATGAGAGACCCCACATTACTTCAACCACGGGAATTAAGTGTAGAAGTCGGCCAGATCAGGAAAACACACTTCAGGGAAAGCATCACTAAAAATCAGAAAATCGTCGGTAAAGTAGACACCAAAACTCGTCAGGCAAAGAATCACCGAAACTCGTCGGGCAAAGAGATCACCAAAACCCGTCGGTAAAGCCAGAAACTGACAGATAGGAAAACAACAGAGAACATAAGTAAACTTCTTTTTCGTTGAGCGGGATTGCCAAGGACCCAAGATGCTCCTGCATCAAATTGATGTAAAAGAATAACAACCCTAACCCTAATTAAAAATTAGGGTATACGGCAAAATATGAAAATTCAAAAGGGAAACTAAATTTGTTTTCTACCGTTCTTTACTCTCCTCTCTCTCTCCCAAAACCCTAGTTCATAGATTTTTATTTCTCTTTGTGCTTGCATGTTTGTTAACCCCTACATTTTTTATTAAATGTAGAGGGGGAGGTGACTTTTTTTGTGGGTTTTGAAAGGCACGGATGGAGGGCCCATGGCAGGCCGTTCTCGTCATAGTCCAACAACCTCGACCACTGACTATGGCGGTCTACTGCATTGTAGCCACCATGGGGAGGCTGAGCCACCCTTGTGCCCTCCCTTTGGAAGGGAGGGTTTAGGGGGGAGCTCAGTCCCCTCCGAACCTTAATTTTTATTTTATTTTCTTGATTCAAACATTTTAATAAATGTTTTCTCCATTTTAATGGTTAGTGATAAAAAATTTTAATACTATATATATATATATATATAGAAAGATGTAATATTCTTTTTTATTTTGAACATAGTAAATAATGACACAACAATGGATACATATATATGTATGAGCATTCTGAGTTTTACTTATTGAAGCAGAAACACAATTTTCTCTTTTATTTTTTAAAAATTAACCATGAAATACATAACCAACAACTCTTTTCTAGAACACATCAAGATTTTTTTTACATCCTACAATATAATTTACATTTGGATGCAAGGAATAAGTTTTCTTCTCCTTTTTTTTTTGAAAGCATAACTCATCAAACTCTTATTTCAACAACAAAATATTTAGATTTGACATTATCATGAAATTGAAGGAAATCATCTTTCATTTATCTTCCAAAAGAATGAAATATAAGTTTACAAAATCCTACTTACTAGAATACTACATTTACAATTGAAACTTCACTATATAATCATAAACATACAATACACCATTTTTACTATAATGACTTGATTACAAGGACTTAGCCACATGAACTATCTTATTTATACAATGATTTCTCAACACTAAATATTTCTTTTTCCAAGCTTGGACATTCTTCTTCAATAATTCAAGTATAAACTTGCAAAAATACAAAAGGTTGACCATGGAGGCTCACCTCCCAACCTAGGCCTTTACAAGGCCACCCCGAGCTTTGGGAACCAAGAATGGATGGGAAACAATCATTCTACACAAAAACACATATATGAAACCATGAAAAAACATTGAACTCTCAAACCCTTGGTTTCACAATGGACCACCTTGGACCAATGATAAGGGGCGAAGGTGGAAAATGAACCCAAATAAGAGAAGCCAAAAAATAATACATACATGATAATGCCTTCACAAGGCTCATAACACAACTCATTCTTCTCATATCTCATATAAAAAATTTCTCCCCTTATGGCCCCCAAATGTGTAGAACAAAAAAATGGCAACATGGAGCCCATACTCCATGCCATATCCCTCTTCTCCATGAGAAGAGACTCTACACTATTTGAGCATTCCCAACTAAATACCTTGACCCTCAAGGCTCTCTTCCCTCCCAGGGGTAAGTGTATCCTTACACTCCCAAAACAATGTGCATTCAAAAGAAAGAAAAAAATAACTCACAAAAGAAAATGCATACAACACCACAAACCACATTCTACAAGAATTTACAATGCTAAAACAAAATATACACAAAACATAGCCTTCCATGGAAAAATAGCACCAACCTCTCCTGCAACACTCCACTACCAATGGAGAAATAAATGAATAAGTAGCTCTTGAATCAAACAAAGTAGTAATGCTACTACCATATATCATACCTACAGCCTCTATAATAGGGGCTTGGTGCTCTGCCTAGAGGTTATCAACTACTACAAAAAATCTGTGAGATCTACCCATGTATCCCACTATGGGCTTTGAAGTGGCTACTCTATGACTTCTAGCTGTCTACCCCATTAGAAAATCCCTAGATATATGTCCCATTGCACCACATGTGTAACAAGGTCCTCATGCCTAAATCTGTATCCCTTGTGGCCTAGACTCTTGTTGTCTCCGGCCAGTTCTGCTAGACCCATTGAAACCACCCCTGGTGAACTTTTGAGTCCTAGGTGGAGGTGTATAAGGTGCCTGTGATCTCCAGTCTTGTCTAGGGCCATATGACTACCACTACTTGGGCTTAGATCTCTATTTTTTCTATGGCGGCCAAGACCTCTGACTCTGCTGAGTCTTTTGTTGTTGGAACTGAAGGGTTCTAAAAGACCTCAATGAATGTCTTTGATTCCCCTTCCAATGGGGTCTTTAATATCTGGAATTATGAGGTGTGAAATTACAGTTATAAGACCTATTTTGTGAATCATATGATCTATTATGATTCTCCTTGATCACCATGGCCCTGTCACTAGTAAAATTTAAATCTCTTGGAGGTACCATGTGTACCATACCTGATATAGCATGATTCAATCCCTTTATGAAGTGATTGACTTGTAGTTTCTCATCCTTCATGTAGTCTACATATGGAAGGAGCTCGAGAAACTCATGCTCATATTGGGCCATTGTGATTCCCCTCTGCTAAAGGTTATGAAACTCATCTATCTGATGTTGTTTGTAGTTCTATTACATATATCTTTCTCTAAATCTCTCCAGAAAAGTCTCTCAAGTGAGGGTGTTTGTGTTAGGAATAACAACCCACAAGACAACTGAGAGGGGGGGTGAATTAGTTGTGATATAGAATATTAAACTTTGAACTTTATAAAACAAAACTGCAATGCAAAAGATAACATAGTAAATGCCAACACAATAACACAATACTTGTTGTTGAGGAAACCCTATTAAAGGGAAAACCCTGGTGGGAATTAGCACCCACAAATAATCTACTGAGAGTATATTATCCCTATTAACATATTTATCCCTATTTGGAGGTTATTACAACATTATAGTACAGAGTCCCTGTTAGGAGACAGACCCTGTTAGGAGTCAAGAAAAGTAGTGGGCTCACTGCCCAGGAACACTGCCCAAAGAAGGTTAAAGCCACCCTCAAGGATTCACAATCTAAACAAGTGTATATAGTAAATATAAAATCTAATGAATTGTTCTGATAGGAACTATCTTTTCTTGGTCAGTTCCAATGAAGTATCTTTATCACAAAATTTTCTGTACATCCAGTTGATGACATTATTTTTCCATTAGTATACTCAGAGGAAAAACACAGTCAGAAAGCATTACCGACAGACAACAAGCATCACCGGCGGAACACAACTAGTACCAGTGAAATGAAAGCATACCCAACAACACAAATAATTTTGAGAAAAATGCTAAGTATAAATATGAAAAGCTTCACCAGCGAACATAAGCATTACCGGTGAACATAAGCATTACCGGCGAACATAAGCATTACCGGCGAACACAAGCATTACCAGCGAACACAAGCATTACCAGAAACATAGTTTCCAGAATCAACCCAACAGGAATAGACAAGCATACCTGATGACATGTTTAGAGAAAGGAACACCGATGATCAAGAAAACTGACCATCAGAACCGACAGACAGGTCAAGAACCTGCAAATTATGGATCTGAGTTTTACACGTCGATTAAAGCAATGTAAATCTATTTATAGAGTTTTATTTTTGTTTTAAATCAGATTAGATGGTCATGCATGCTTTATGTAAATGCTTTA
>MU227320.1:49921-66531 GCA_018584345.1 Thuja plicata | reverse complement strand
GTGTGTGTGTGTGTGTGTTTGAGTGGCTTTCACACCTCTTTAGGGTGAAAAGACACAACCCTTATTATAAATTATTTTGAAAAAACAATAAACTAACTAAAAAATAACTACCTAACTTTCAGATTTGTCTTTGGTAGAAAATCCAAAACACCTTGTGAAAAGCTAATATTTCTTCTAGAGATAGGAAATTTGATTTCCCGAACTCGGTCATTTTTAGATTTAAAAAATTCAACCATCTTTATCCTCTGTCGATATCATCTTTGTAGCAGGTCTAAATTCCAGCATTTTCTAAAGGCTTTGATTACTTAGTTCTATTTATTTGTGTCATAAAGCTTCCTTCCTTTGAATTTTTTTAGTATGGAGAAACATGCTTCTTGATAATGGATTGGGACTTCTAAATTATCAAAATTTAGGGACGTACCACCAGTGGCTCTTTCTGGGGATGTATGTTCCCTGTGAGCATAGTGAGACTCCAGCTATCTCTGGAGAAGTAGACCAAGTATCCACACTTAATCTAATGCAAAGTGATTTGGTTCTCATCTTTAAGATTTATATTTATACCAATAGGCTCATGAATAACTTTCATAGGAACATTCAATTGGGTGGCCCATGGCCCCCCCCAAAAAATGAACATTGCTTCTTTCCTCTATCGAATACATAATTTTGATCATGTAATACTTTGGATCTCTCGAATACGATGCCACCACTCTCATGGACAACATTCATTTCTTTATTTACACACTTTGACTTTTGTTTACCTTTAGAAAAATTGGTAGGTGCACTATAGTCCTTGCTAAATAGTAGATACCCATGCATTTGATCAACCCTACAAGTAACTAGATTAAGCTCTTCTTCTTGTATACCTTTACACAATCTTCCCTATACTCAAGATGTTGTTTCTTTTCACAAAAATGATTTGGAGATAACTCAGATTCAGGAACTTCCTTCTTATCAAGAATTTGATCAGATAGGATACTTGGATAATTTTCAAAACTAATCTTCAACACATTCTCCTCATTATGTCTATTTGATTCCATCTCATCTTCACATGTTTGATACAACTTCTTCTCATAGGATGAAATAATGCATTTCTCACTTTTTGAATACACGTCCCCATACATATTTCAAGTTTCATCATCCTCGAAATGATCACTAGGCTCACTGTCTTTATCATGATGTTGATGGACTTGATTGCATATAAAATATTCTTCAAATAATGGATTCAAGGATATAGAGAACTTGGGCATATCTCCATGATAGATTTCATCTAAAACTTCTTCGTGTTCATATATTGTATGTTGTTCTATTTCATCTTCATTATTTGATTCTTGAAATTTATCATCTTCTTCATCTAGTACCCCCTGAGTATGTACTAATCCATCAACTTGCTTATCATGGTGCATTGAGAAAACAATTTGACCACTCTTCTCAACATGTTTTTGATATTCCATGTCTAGTAAATATGAGATTTCTTCTGTACTGAGAAGATCTTCTTCCTCATCATCATGGTCATTGATACATATTTCCATGCAAATCTCACTACGTACAGATTCTACTTCAATCTGATCCAAATTTTCTTCCTTTATGTCATCATTCTTTTCTTCCCTCAATACTTCACATATTTTCTCAAGAAAAGCTAGTAGTTGAGAATCATGGTAGATCCCTAACTCACAAAGTTTAACCATTAATTTCCTTCCAAAATGTCTAATATCTGAAGGTATTTTCTGATAAATCCTTATCATTCTCATGAACAAATGTATTGTAGATTCTCCTTTGTATCTTTCCAAATTGAAGAATGTATCCAAAGGGGACACATACAATTCTTCTTCCACAATATAATTTGGATCTTCTTCCATGCTGAAACTTTGGTCTTCATACTGTTCATAGCACATGTTGACTTCTTCACCACTAGCATCATGAAATGTATAAAGAAACCATTTCTCAAACTCTCTCCATGATGAGATACATTGTGTGGGTAGTGGTTCATATACTTGTCTGACATTATCTTTTAACATCCTGACAAATAGCCTCATCACCTGATCCTCTGTAGAAACCTCATAATCTTCTATGAATTTATAAAATTTCATCCAAGTGTTGTAGTTTTGATTCATCCCATTCTCCATGGAACTTTGGTAGAAGTTGTGAAATTTTATGGGATAAATTATTTGGGATGTATTGAAATCTCCTAAGATCTAATGGCCTGATACCATCTGGAATAAAAGGATTTCTCTGAAATGATGGATACATTTGAAAAAACAATCCACCATCTCCTTTTGAATCTTCTCCCTCAGTAGAGTCACTAACTGAAATGCTTTGTTCAATAGAGTCGCCACCTTCTTATCAGAAGGAAAATACTTATTATCTTCTGAGTTACATTCTCCCAGTAGAGTCTAAAATATATCACCAGAGCTTCTAGGTAGAATATCAAAATATTCTTTTAAACAACTCCCTAGTAGAGTTGCCAATCTATTGCTGCTCAAATCAACAGATTGGATTTCCTATGGACTGGCCAATCCAACGCTTGGAAACCCAAGTGATTTGGCCAACTAAAAAGTCACAACCAAGGCAAGGTTGGAACTTCTGCAATTCTGGCTCTGCAAAACCAAGGTTGGTAGGCCTATACCTTGACTTATCCTTCAATTTACAAGGCTTTTTATAGAAAATAAGTAACACTTCAACCTTCTCTATCAAGTATGGCAAGGCACTTGAAAGAAATCTAACTGAAAGCAATATATCATGAACTGTAAATTGAAATACTTTAAGTAATTGAAAGAATATTTAGTAAAAGTGTATGTAATTTGAAATGAACATATAGATAAGATATCAAAAAACTATAAACAATGAACTAAATAACTATAATCCAAATAAGCAAGAAAGACGAGTGCCTTAATCAACCAAGGGGAATAGATTCACTATCATTCCAATCTTATGTTCAACCTCAGAGACAATTTTACAAGAAAACTTATCACTTCAAAGGTGTTATGGAATGTACATGCAACCTAAAAAAAATTCAGAGATATTTTAAAAGTGTAATACTTCTCACATGATAGCCCAATTGACCGAGGCGTCAATCAACAGAATTTAACCATGAAAAATGAGAAAAACAGTTGAAAATATAGACTAGATTGAATCAAATCAAGAAGCATGCACATCAAAATATCACTTTGAAGAAGTTCTATTAGTTTATCTGAGGGACTAATTGTAAAATGATTAATGAAACAATTGCATATATGAAGAAAAAAGACTTATCTTTATTGATTTTAAAGAAATAGTACATCCAGGTCCATTTTATAGTTGTTGATCCAAAACTATCCAAATATGTGAAGTTGTATTATATTGTATTTTCTTGTCTCTTTATATTTTACATTATGTATATATATATGTGTGTTTGAGTGGCTTTCACACCTCTTTAGGGTGAAAAGACACAACCCTTATTAAAAATTATTTTGAAAAAACAATAAACTAACTAAAAAATAACTAACTAACTTTCGGATTTGTCTTTGGTCGAAAATCCAAAACACCTTGTGAAAAGATAATATTTCCTCTGGAGATAGGAAATTTGATTTCCCAAACTGGGTCATTTTTAGATTTATAAAATTTGACCATGTTTATCCTTTGTCGATATCATCTTTGTAGCAGGTCTAAATTCCAACATTTTCTAAAGGCTTCTATTAGTTAGTTCTATTTAGTTGTGTCATAAAGCTTCCTTCCTTTGATTTTTTTAGTATGGAGAAACATGCTTCTTGATAATTGATTGGGACTTCTAAATTATCAAAATTTAGGGTACCACCAGGTTCAACTTGAGATATCAAACAAATTTCATCTCTAACTCTAGATCTAGTCATCATACCTTTACTTGCATCACCAAAAATTTGATCTTCATAATGGTTCTTCTTTACATACCTTGAAGTCTTTGGAGTATCACTAACCTCAATCAAATCATCTTCAATATCATTTTCAATCATCAAAGGTTATTCATGTTTAGCATTGACCTCTTTCATCTCTGTAATCTGACCACAGTCATATATTCTTTCCCGAATCTGAAACTTTTCATCTATTCTCACATTGATGCTTACAATAAACTTCCTCAATCTCATATTGAAACATTTATATGCTTTACTCATAGTAAAATAACCAAGAAAAATTCCTTCATCACTTCTAGCATCAAACTTACCTATCTCCTCATCTCTTTTGATATAACATTTACTACCAAATATTCTAAAATATTTTATAGTAGATGTATGATCAAACCATAATTCATAAGGAATGTTACTTGTACCTTCTCTTATCTACATTCTATTTAAGGTGTACACAACAGTTCCAAATTCTTCTCTCTAATGAGCATGTGACACATTTCCTTCTATCAATATAGTCCTTGCAACATCTATTATAGTTCTATTTCTTCACTCTATTATCCCATTCTTTTGTGTGCTCCTAGAAGCTGATGTCTGTCTGTATATTCCATGTTCTTCATAGTAGGTATTAAATAAATCTGATGTAAATTCTCCACCTCTATCTGATCTCAAACATTTTATCTTCAAACCAGATTCATTCTTAGCTTTTTCTTTAAATAACTTGAATTTGTCAAATGCTTCAGATTTCTCTCTCAAATATGTAACCCACTTCATTCTAGAAAATTCATCAACAAAAGTTATAAATTAGCTTTCACCATAATAAGATCTTATTCTTGTAGGACCACATAGATCTATATGTACCAGATCCAACTTCCCTTTTGCTAAATAATATTTTCTTCTAAAACTACTTCTGGTCTTCTTCCCCATAACACACTCTCTACACAATGTTAGATGGCTTCACAATCTTAGGTAGATCTCTTACAGAATTAGTCATACATTCCTTCAAAATATTATCAAAGTTAACATGACAAAATATTCTTTTCCAAAACCAACTGTCATCAACCTTCACAATAAAACAAGGAGCTTCAGATGTATTCAACTCAAATACACTACCACTAGATTTAGTACCAGATGTGATCAAATCTCTTGATTTACTTTTGATAGATCATTTCCCATCAATGAATTTCAATTGATAACCTATGTCCACTAACTCTCCAAAACTCAACAGATTATGCTTAAGTCCATCAACAAGTAATACATTGTCAGTTATAGTCTTTCCATCCAGAGAAATATATCCAACTCTAATGATAATTTTAGGAGTATTGTCACCAAATCTAACAACACCACCATCATATATTTTCAAATTCACAAATTTATTTTTATCTCTAGTCATATGATATGAACAACCATTGTCTATAACCCATTCAGGTTTCTTTTCAACATGAGATACTAAAGCTCTTTCCTCCTGTATAGGTTCATCATCCTTTATAGAAATAAATCTAATTTCATCATAGTCACCATCATCATTAGAAACATCCTCACTAGCATAATAAAATTCCTTGTCTTTAGGATACTTTGATTTGTAAAACTTAGGTTTGTGCTTAGGAAACCTTGTAGGACATCTAGATGCAAAATGACCAATCTTGTTACATGAAAAACATTTCAAAGGTAATTTGTCTTCAAATTTACCCTTACCTCTCTTCTCTCTTCTAGAGATCAATGCTACCACTTCATCTAGATTTCTTTCTTCCTCATGTATCTTTTCCCATTCCTCAGCATAGTCTCCAAGATCTTCTTCCAGATCACTACTGTTGGTGCTCGCAATTATAGATAAGGTCTTTTTATTTCTATGCACAGTTTCCTTGAATGTTTACTCAACTTTAGGTAAAGTGTCTCCCAATTATGAGGCCTCAAAAGTAGTTAGCTTAACAATCAATATCTCTCTAGTGAATTTTGGTTTCAAAGGTATCGTCTCCTCTATACCTTGTAATTTGGTTCTATATGCATATGTTAAAGATCTAAGAATTTTTGCAATCACTTCTTCCTCATTGTAAGTACCTCTAGAGTTTCTAATGTCAGTAACTACTTTCGTAATTATTTGTCCATATGCCCTAATATTATCATCTTCTCTCATTTTTAGTTATTCCATCTTTGTCTTCCAGTTTTTTAGCTTTTCCTATTTCATAAACTTATCTCCTTCATATAGTGCCTCTAATCTTGTCCAAATCTCATGTGTAGAGTCCAAGTCTTTTACTTCTGTGAATTCACCTTTAGAAAGTGCATTGATTAATGATTCCCTTGTGACCATATTACATGAAAATAGCTTCTTCTCATCTTCATTATCTTTCTCCAGTTCATCCTCAGTCGCTATCTTTTCATTCTTATTTATGGTCATCTAGTAGTCAATTCCCAAACATAGAAAATGTGTTCTCATCTTATTCTTCCAACTGTCAAAGTTTTTAGGATCAAATTTTGGACTATCCTTCTTGTATTAAGTCATCTTTGGGATCACCTCAAGATGTTAAGCTTTCTCTCTAAGGACCAGGAGCTCTGATATCAATTGTTAGGAATAACATTCTATAAGACAACTGAGAGGGGGGGTGAATCAGCCGTGATATAGAATATTAAACTTTGAACTTTATAAACCAAAGCTGCAATGCAAATGATAGCACAGTAAATGAAAACACAATAACACAATACTTTTTTTCAAGGAAACCCTATTAAAGGTAAAACTTTGGTGGGAACTAGCACCCACAAATAATGTACTAAGAGTATAGTATCCCTATTAAAAGATTTAGCCTTGTTAGAAGCTTATTACAACATTACAATACACAGTCCCTGTCAGGAGACAAGCCTTGTTAGGAGTAAAGAAAAGTAATAGGCTCACTGCCCAAATAAGGTTAAAGCCACCCTCAAGGATTCACAATCTGAACAAGTGTAAATAGGAAATATAAAATCCAATGAACTGTTCTGATAGCAACTATCTTTTCTTGGTCAGTTCCAATGAACTATCTTTTTCAAAAACTTTAATCTACATCTAGCAGCACAAAAAGCCTTGCAGCTTTCACTTCTCTTCCTTTTCAATCTCTACCACATCTTTCTAGAAGAAAAGATCACTCACATATACCCTATTACAATAATTCATTTGGTCAGCCAATTAAGCTTTCCAAATACATAAATAATTAATTAGGTTGGCCAATTAGGCTTTCCCAATATACAAATAATTGTTTTACCCCTTGCAAAGATACACATGGTACCTATAACAAGTAAACATCAAATACAATCCATCAATTATGCTCCAAGATCCACAATCCATGCTCACAATTCATAATACACGCTACATGTCTGAAGTCGGCCACCAAATAGGTCTCCTCTAGAATGCACGTCACAAATGACATCACCAACATGCTCACACAAATAAATCAGTACCCAATGTTCCTAAATATGTCCTCTGTCATCCAGTAAGCTCACATCACCTAAAATATCTTCATCTGTAAGATATACCCAAAACATAGAGACCTACTCTATCAAGCATCACAGTTACAGTCCAGAAATCAGTCTTCAATAAAAAAACTGTAACAGTCTTAATATGAAACATAAATCCAAGTGACATTAGGATTAAGGTCAACACACATCCTTCTTCATATAGCCAAATTGTATTGTTCTGAAATATCCGTACAGTATCCGTACACTTCTTCCAGTCAAGTAACCAGTTTGTTCTCTCCACAGAGACATATGTTGACATTAGTGACAAAACATGAATATCAACAGCATGAATAGTATCCAAATCTGATATCATCCAACAGTCTATGACCAAATGAATTTTGAACTCTTCTTTCCTCCACCATATAGAAGCAGTCCCTTTCAGCAAGTGAATAGAAAATTGTTCTTTTAGGTTGATCCCATAAGGATGAAACCCAAAGCAATACTCCAAGCTCAACATCTAAGCCTCATCCTCAGTCTCATTTGTAGACCATGTAAATAGTGGTGGCTAAAGGTGTAAAAGCTCCTTAATCTAATCTCCTATATCCCATGGTGCTCTCTCATCCACTTTAGCCACTATCCCTGGTGGTATCTTTGGCATATGTACTCTCTCACCTTCATGTTCTTGATGACCCTCTACAAGTCTAGGAGGGGGGATCCTACTCCACTCATGGCCTACTTTCCTATGCTCCTCTGAGCCCCTATGTCTTGCCTACTCATCTTCAGGTGGTAATCTATCCATAATTATCCCAATGAGGTTTTGGAGTGCATTCAATATATTCTAGTTTGGGCTTGTGGCTACTCCGGAGGAGGTCTCTACTCCTCTCCAACACTCTCTACCTCTTATTCTACATTCTTTTGTGTCGCACAGGCATATCTAGGACCTCGCCCACGTTGATGAGCCTGTCGAGTAAGGGGATACATCTTACAAGTAAAAATCAAAATTTAAAATGTTATGAGTTGATACCTAATGGGTTTAGGTTCCTAGTGCTGAATCTATGCTCTGATACCAAAATGTCATGCCCAAAAATTGACACCAAAAAAACACTAACATTTTTTTTTTGAACATGATAAATTATCTAAAGTTGCAGTTGCACAAGTTCAGGTATTTACTAAGTTTCCATACTAGTTTAAAACATCAATGAGATAGGTATACTTCTATAGGTTTTAGATTGACTAGGGTCAAGGGGAATTATAATGATTGTTAACATCCCTCAACATGGTCAATTGAGGAAGTACGGTCAAGTTAAATTTGGTATAATTATCAAACATGTTCATTACTCTGAATTAAAAATGTTAATGTAGCTCATCGTTAAATCATTTTCTATAATTTTAATTAAGTCCCCCTTATACCAGGGACAAGCGTTGCATTAAATGAAAAGATCAATATTGATGTACTTAATTTTCTTTAATTAAATTACTTTAACAGTCTCATTTAATAGAGTTTGATGAAGATTATTGACTCACCATGTTTAATGAAATAATGTTTACCCCATGAATTAATCTACATTCGGGCATAATTTGCATGTCTTTATTATTAAATAAAGACAGAACATAGTTGCTGCCATAAATTAATTAAACTAATGTTTATTACTAAATATCTCCATCATTGATTTGTTTTGACGATTTAACAAAATAAACTCATTCTAATTGTTATATTTAATGTGAAAACTTTTGTTAGAGAAATACTTTTCCAACTTTAATATTTAAACTCTATTTAATTTGTATTGTGTTAACTCTTTTAATCAGTTAATAATAATCCTAGTGTTTGAACTTTGTCAACTAGGTACATCTAAATTAATACTTAATATTCTATTAATTTTAACATTATAACATAATATTATATTTTAATTAAGGTTGACAAATAATTTCGCAAATAGCTCATTTAAACAATTTACCAAATAAGCCCCTTATTCTTTTCTTTATTAAGTAATCCCATTTATTATATAGAATTATATTATCTCTCCTAAGTTTAAAAATAAAATAATTAATAAACTCAAGGTCATAATTAAAGTGAGGAATAAAACTCCCACCAAAATGCCTTCCCACTAAAATATGAAATTTTGAAATATTAATATAATAATATCTCTATGATTGATGTAGAAAAAGAACAACCCTAAGCCTAATTCAAAATTAGGGTTTAGGGAAAAATTTGAATATATATATATATATATATATATATATTATCTAAAAAAATGAAACCCTCATTTTTGAAGGGTCAAAGGAGGGTACAACGACAACATGTTTGTTAGCCCTTGCATTTTTTATTAAATGCAGAGGGGACGATGAATTTTTGCAGCGGGTTTTTAGAGTCACAGGTGGAGGGCTCGCGACGGGCCCGTGCTACGGCTACCACAATCCAGAGGTAATATTTTGTTTTATTTTGAATATAGGAAATAATGAATACACACACACACACACACACACACACACTCTTTATGCACATAAAAATAACTAGATTATTGTTGTCCAAAACCATTTGCTATTTTTTTTTTTAAATCAACAAGTAACATGTGTTGTTAACTCATTATAAATCAACAAGGATCAAATAACCCACAACTAGACTCTCAAAAGCATAGAATTTATTTTCTATTTTAATCATCTAGATGCATAAAAAAAACTTTTACATTTATGTTATAAAGAAAAATTAAAATACAATTTTATCTCATTTATTTTTATTTTTATTTTTGAAAAATAAATTATGAAATACATAACCAGTAACTCTTTTCTAGAACACATCAAGATTTCTTTTACATCCTACAATATCATTTATGTATGGATGCAAGGAATGAGTTTTCTTCTCCTTTTTTTTTTGAAAAGTATAGCTCATGAAATTCTTATTTTGACAACAAAATATTCAGGTTTTACATAATCATAAAATTGAAGGAAATCATCTTTCATTTATCTTCCAAAAGATTGAAATACAAGTTTACAAACTCCTACTTGACAATCATAAACATACAATACACCATTTTTACTACAAACATTCTCTATACTAAATTTACAATTGAAACTTCTCTATACAATCATAAACATACAATACACCATTTTTACTACAATGGATTGATTACAAGGACTTAGCCACATGGGCTATCTTATTTACACAATGATTTCTCAACACTAAATCTTTCTTTTACCAAGTTTTCACATTCCTCTTCAAGAATCCAAGCATAAACTTGCAAATATACAAAAGTTTGATCATGGAGACTCACCTCCAAACCTAGGCGTTTACAAAGCCACCCACAATCTTGTGAAACTAAGAATGGATGGGAAAAAATCATTCTACACAATAACACATATATGCAACCATGACAAAAAATTGAACTCCCAAACCCTTGGTTTAAAATTGGATCACCTTGGACCCATGATAAGGGGTGAAGGTGGAAAATGAACCCAAATAGGAGAAGCCATAAAATAATGCATACATGATAATTCATTCACAAGGCTCACAACACATCTCATTCTTATCATTTCACATATACAAAAATATTCCCCTTATGACCCCCAAATGTTTAGAACAAAAAAAATGACAACATGGAGCACATACTCCATGCCATGTCCCTCTTCTCCCTGAGAAGAGACTCTACACTATTTGAGCATTTCCAACTAAATACCTTCACCCTCAAGACTCTCTTCCCTCCCAAAGGTGAGTTTATCCTTGCACTCCCAAAACAACATGCATTCAAAAACAAGAACTCATAAAATAAAATGCATATAACATCACAAACTATATTCTACAAGAATTTACAAGGGTAAAACACAATATACACAAAAATAGCCTTCCATGGCAAGATAGAACCAACATTTCTCCAAGAAAATGCAAGAATTAAGTTGAAGCTGATCTTTTCCCTCCTTTATCTTATTTCTCCCTTGGCCAAATCTCTCAGTCTCACTAACTCAAACTAGAAGTCTCCAAATTTGGAGAGTGAGCAGTTAATGCAAAAAATCCTCCAAATCTCCCCTAAAAATGAATTCTCAACCACCCATCATAATGAGAGAAGAATTTTTTGACTCCTTCTCTTCCATCTTGTCACCTGTCATTAATGAGAGGAAAACCAAAAATGTGGAGAAGGGGATGGACTTGGCTCTCTTTAAAATTTGCCACTCTCAAAAAGGGTTATCTTTTCAAGGTCATAAATGAGTTTTGGGCACTCTATTGGTAAACAATTAACCCCTAAACCATAGTACACATATTGGGATAGCTAGTTCTAACCCAAACCACCCCCTAGGGTTCAATTTAACCCTCCAAAACCCCTCTAAGTGTTAACCTACGAATTTACATGATGGGACTTCACTTTTGACATCTCAAATAAGCAACCCTACATGGGGGCACTACAAGATGACTCTAGGGTGAATCTCGAATCCCAATCTAACTCACTTGGTCATGCCAACTCACATGTACAAGTGTCAATTGACACAACATAAACACATCACATTACATTTACACATGGCATGCCAAGTTGGATAACCCACACATTTACAATATACAAAATGAAATACATCCAACATCTCATTTACGAAATAAAACATGTAACAATGAGGTTATATCTCTTCATAGAGTAAACCTCGGCTTTTCACTGATTTCACATTGATCCATTCTTGATTCCCTACATTTTAAATCCATGGTCAATTTCTTGCACACTCGATAAAAATATCAGTAGCTCAGGAAATAAAACATGTATATAACAATGAAAAATTTATTGATAACATTATACACATATCCATTAACACTTTACATTTCACAAGATTCATCATAAATTAAAATAACATATATAATTAAATTTCCACATGAAAATACCTGTACTCATCAATTATTGTTAAATCTCATCATCATGTAACATCTGAAATCAACTATCACAAGTATCATAGAAGAATTTATATAATTTCAATCGACATCAGATTCACTTTGAACCATAACTCACATGTCAATATAAAATCCAAACATAAGATTCAAAATCTAGTTTTCATCTATATCATATCATCAAGATCTATCAATCATAAGCATATAAAAGTATATCCTAACATCATCATCATCATAATGTAAAAATTATCACATAGTGTCTAATGATATGAAATCGTTGTCCAAATAAGTCTAATGTATCAAAATAGTGCATCATCAAGATCGTCAAAATATGAAAATGTCAGCCATGTTATGATGGGTCGGGGTAGGACCTCACATAAAAATGATATCATAGAAGAACGAGAAGGAATAAAATGGCATGAAAAGGTGATGGTAAAGATGCATTTAACCATTCATAGTGCAAATTCACAAAATAATGCCATGAAGGAAGCTTGCGAATTGGAAAAGCAAGAAAACATTTCTGATATGTTCTACTACAAGTATTATGCCAATCCAAGGAAGATCTATCTAGAGAGAGAATAAATCCAATTATTGATGACAAAAATGAAGCACGTGTAGGAATCAGAAGGAATAAACTTGATAAAGAAAGATATCATTTCTAATAAAATTACACATTGATAGTTCTAAAATAGACCCCAAAACCAGATCTGATGAATACTAGCTACAATCTTTTCTTTGATTATATTTTCATTAGTTTCACCTGAAGGTTCAGCTCTTGAGAATTATGTAAAGACAATGTATTACAAAAAACCATTTGATACACAGATTGGAGAGGCATCATCCACAACATCAAGATGAGGGCATTGAGTATTGTTGTCACTATATTGTATTATTTATTATATTATTTCAATTATTATTTTGGCGTATTACTTATTTTATGAAAAGGAAGCTAGGAGCATTGATGAACCTATTCTAGATGTTGGATAGAAGAGTGTAAAATATGTTGATTAATTTATATGCTTCTTGTGTGGTGTACATAATTTGAGTAGTACACACAATTGTGATGCTCTTAACACCAATGGGTTGTAGTCTTATCAAGGTCCTTATCTAATATAATATATAATTTTTTTTTTAGTGTCATTATCTCATCCTATACACCTTTAAAATTTTGAATTTGTATATACTACTAGCTTTAGCCTTCGACAATAAAAAACAAAATTTTACAACAATCTTTCTTGTTTGGTTTGTAAATTTTTTAGGTTTTTTTAAATCTTTCTCTCTTTCTTAGTTTCTATGCCACCCCTATCTCCAAAAAATTTATTTCCCTATGGGCCTTTACATAGAATTGAGTAATCTATATTTTCAAACTAGTTTTTGGTACAATGATGAAGAAATTTAGTTGTTGTGCAACCTACCAGTATTTTAGGACTTCATTTAGCACTATGCTTAGAGGCTCTCAAATGTGTCTCTTTGTAAAAGGATTATTAAGGTAGATTCAAGATTAAATTATTTCCCAATAATAAAATAACAAAGATACAATTTAAAAATTATTAATCATTTTCTTCTTTTATTCTAGATAATGTCTCTCATGTGGGTGAATGAGAAAGTCTTTTGTATATTTTTTGGATAATGGTTGAACCATATACATTCATTATAATATTCTATGTTATGCATGCATTTTTCTAAAAATAGAGAGTTCTTCTAAGCCCTAAATATTAAAATGCAAGGTTGAACAAGCAATGAGAGATGTGTGTGAATGTAAATATTCTAACTAATTATCTCAATTTTAGACATCACCTTCTTTATACCTCCATGTATTTAGAAACATTAAATATATTCTTAGATTATTAGCATACAATGGCCAAAGCATCATTCTTAACCCTATTACCATATTGTTGCATACTATCATATGTTGGAAAGATTGCTACAATGTAGACAATTGTTATTTTGTCATTGATGTCAAACCTTAACTGGTGAGACTATTGTTGTATGTTTGAGTACCTTATCCATTGATTGATGAAGATTTTAAAAGAATGGGATAACAAGAAGACCAAGGAAATGGTTGAGTTATGAGTATACACTAGGGTACTTGATCATTTGGCACTTTGGCAAAGTGATATGTTGTTTATTTATCACTGACAGTTCACTAGAAGGTCAATGCCAAGAAAAGAAAAGTCGATGCCGAGCAAAGAGAAAGTCGATGCCGAGCAAAGCAAAGATGATGTCGAGTGCCAGTAAAATGCCGAGGGAGACAAAGAAATCTGAGCAAAAGTATTTAGTTTATTTATGAGATTTGAGATCTATGGCCGACATAGTTGATTCTATTGGGATATGCATTATTAATTAAGATTGGTCCATATTCATTTAATGCACGGGAAACCATTATTAGCGCATGGATTAAATGTTTAATTAATGACTATATTGGAGAAGTAAATTAAATTTAATGATGGGAAGATCTGTTGGATCTGACCTAACCTAAGATCTATGATCTTGATTAAGCGACAAAAGATTTATCTGACCTAGATGAAGAGGTATAATATAACCTACTATGGTTATTGTTATTGTATCCAAGTGTAAGGATAAGTTGAATGCAAAGTCTTGCATGGTTAATTGTCTGATTGGAAGTACCTAAATAGAGAGGGCTGAGCAGAGAATCAGAGAGAGATTACTTGATGGATTTCCAAGCAGATCTAAAGTTTGAGATGTAAATGGAGGCCACTCAGTGAATTAGCATTAGAGCTGAAACTAGATCTAGATTTGCAAAGTAAGTTGTATGTATTAGATCACACTTGCTGATTACTTTCTAGCCATTATCAGATCTGGATTTGCAAAGTAAGTTGTATGTATCAGATCACACTTACTGCATTTGAGATGTCAAATTTTGACAACTATACTCCACAAGCTATTGAATTTGCATTCAAGTTACAGATGGTCATCAGCAAATCTAAGAAAGGAAAGAAATGTGTGGACAGTGATAGTGACACCTCAGATGATGATCTAGAAGAGCTTGAGACACTTATGGCAAGGAGACTAGCTAGAGGAAAAGGAAAATTCAAAGGTAAACTTCCTATTATTTGTTTTTCTTGTAACAAAGTTGGTCATATTGCTGCTAGATGTCCTGACAAGAATGCGAAAGATGAAAGAAGAGACAGCAAGTACAAGGAAAGAAAGGATGACCAAGACTATAGAAAGTACAAGGATTATAGAGACAAAGGTAAGAAATATTGTTATATAGATGAAGAAACTTTTGACAGTGAATCTGACAGATCTGATGAAAATGATATAGAAGTAGTGTATGTTGCAAAAAAAGATGATTCTGATGATGATGAGAAAACTGCACTAATTTCTTATATGAGTAAAGGTGATCATTGGATTATTGATAGTGGTTGTTCACATCACATGACTGGTGATAAGGAAAAATCTGAAACCTTAGATCAATGCAAAGGTGGATATGTTAAGTTTGGAAATGATACACCTTGTAGAGTCAAAGGGAAAGGATCAATTCAATTGACTAATAAGATTAGATGTGATGATGTTTATTGGGTTGATGATCTTAAGTATAACTTGTTGAGTGTTTCAAAACTGATCACTTCTGGTTACAGAGTTGAATTCCATCACAGGAAAGCAAAGATCTATGATGCCAATGGAGAATTAGTTGGAGGTGGTGAGCAAATAAAAGGTAACTTGTTCTATCTGGATTTAGTTGAAGAGACATGCTTGTTTTCACAATATAATGATGTTTGGTTATGGCATAAGAGGCTATGTCATGTTAAATTTGTTAACTTGGTAAGCATAAGTAAATTGAAAAAGGTTAGAGGGCTGCCTAAGTTAAAGAAACCTGAGAATGCAATGTGTAAGCAATGTCAGTTGGGCAAAATGACTAAATCTAGTTTTAAAAGAAAAACTCATACTTCTAAGAATATTTTGGAATTGGTTCATACTGACCTTTGTGGACCTATTGGTGAGAAAAGTTACTGTGGAGACAAATATTTTATTCTATTTGTAGATGACTACTCTAGGATGATGACTGTTATGTTTCTCAAAGAAAAATCTGATGCATTTCAATTATTTAAGTGGTACTTGGCAAACGTTGAAAAGGAAACAGGTAAGAGTCAGAAATGTCTGAGATCTACCAGAGGAGGTGAGTTCATTTCTAATGAGTTTATTAGGTTCTGCAATGACCGAGGGATAAAAAGATAGATGTCAGCACCTAGGACACCACCACAAAATGGTATAGCTGAAAGAAGAAATTGATCTATCAGGGATTGTGCCAGAACATTAATGATGGAGAAAAATGTTGCACAGAAATATTGGAGAGAAGCTATAAGTATAGTTGTTTATATCTTGAATAGAGTACAAGTCAAGAAAGGTACAAATTCTACACCTTATGAGCTATGGTATGGATATGCACCTACTGTAAGTTACTTTAAAGTCTTTGGGAGCAAATGTTTTATACTGAAGGATAACAGAAA
>MU227320.1:18523-46370 GCA_018584345.1 Thuja plicata | reverse complement strand
TAACCTTTAACAGGGTTGGCTCCTCATAGGGCATCACTTCAGAAGAGTGAAATTTTGGTAGCATGTTACTGGTGGTTTTTCCCATATTGGGTTTCCACATTAAATCATGGTGTCAAAATGTGTGAATTTTATTATTGTGTTTTATTGTTAAGTTTATGCAAGCTTATTTCATTAGTACAGTAAACTATACACTTTTGTTGTTTATTACTGCTGAGCAGATCTGAGTTGTTGAAGTTGGTTTAAAGTTTTATATGGGCACATCTGGACCTGAGGATAACTGATTCACCCCCCTCTCAGTTATTTTGAATTCCTCCTAACATCATCTACAATTGGGATAATTTTTTTTACCTTAATAATTAATTAATTCTATGCTTCTATTTCAATCCGCACGTAATACTGGTAAGTTGGTAACTAATGCATTATAGTCAAATGTTAGGTCATAGTTTTACATTTTCTATTATCACCTCAAGATGGGGGTAACAACCTATAATAAGAGAATAAGTATTGTAGAGCCTCACGCTTCATTTTCCTTGCATAATGCATTTTGATATACAATAGCCTATGCTTTTCAAATAAGCCTCAAAGTGGTTCTGATTTGGTGATTGGTAGGTGTGAGATCATCAGGTTGCACATGTTTGAAAAAGATCTAACATATAATATACCATGTTAAGATTTTACATTCTTTGGTTTGTCTTATAACTACCTTTGTTGATGATAAAATTCTTGAATATATCACATAAAAATCTACTCGATGTAAACCATTCAGCTGACACAATTTGTATATTATTTGTTTTCATTGTGGAAATCATGTTATATTTTAACATATTAAAAAATTAAAAAAATATTAATTATATATCTCAAGTTTAATTATAATTTATAATAGAAACAAAACTACCATCATAATGGGTGACAATTATTCTAGATATCAATGTTTATGTATGGTAAAATGGATGAAATGATTTTGATGGGAAATATATGTTCATTTTTTCAAACTCACTAAATTTTGTACTTTTACATGGAAAATGATTAACAATTTTTCTAATTCGAAAAAGAATTAATTCTTTATTTTTAACAACATGAATATCAATGTGAAATAATTAATATATATGTGTAGTACTAATACCATATGTCTATATGGTCAAACCATAAATGTGTCTATATGATTAGATCATAAATGAAGTTTTAATTCATGTCCTTGAGAACACCAAATGTATGAAGCTTTCTTTTGGAAAAAACAAAGAATTTAACTAAAAACAATATTCAGTACTCTCCAAAATCCAAATTAGTACATTTTTCACATTCTTGTCAGAAATCAACTCAAGGGTTTCATACAAAGGTACGAGAAATCCCTAAACCATTGTCAACAACCTAGTCTTTAGTTCCCATTAACTGTTAATTTTATACATTTCATATTTTGAAATCATCGTTAAAATAAAATTAAGGCTTGACACAAAAGTTTAGTGAATTACAATTGGTTATTTAGGACTAAAAAATTCTTGCAACCTAGAAAATGACAACAATAAAACACATGAATTATAATTATAGACACGGTAACATAATGCTACCTTTTGAAAAATTCTATAAAGATCTTATCTACATGATAGGTTATTAGGATTATTCTTGGAAACACTAGGTGTTTTGGGATAATAATCATTATTATCCTTAGAGAAACAATTTAATTAATCAACTATGTTTCTATAATTTAATTTAAATGTTTCTAGAATTTAATTAAATTGTTTCTCTAAGGCTAATAAATGTTGCTAGAATTAGTAACATAGTTGTAAAAGGAAAAATTGTTTCTTGTCGCTTCCATTTTCTAGAGACACCTCCTCTTATCTTATTTTCATTTGAGTTGCATAATAAATTTGTCTTCCATTTTTACACTCTACATCTAAATGTTTGTCTTTCATTGACACAGAAGAAGACTTTGGTTCATCACAAGGAAATATATTCGGTGCCTCAACTTTCTCTTTTGGCCGATATAGTGCATTATCAGATAATCCCATTAACATTGAAAGGAGCCTCACTACAGTCTTTAAATTTTCCTATTCTTGATAGTCTTTATTGTGGAGGTTCCTACTTTTGTGCAATCTTTATTGGAATGTTTTCTTCATTTTAAAAGCATCGTGCTTCCACCCAATTTTATGTTTAGGTTTCGTAGAACATCTAACGTTCATGATTCTTTTATGAGAAGAACCTTCCAAAGAAGCTTTAGGTTTTTACCATCACACTCAAAAAAGATGAACTCAATGCATTTTACCATTATGTTTCATATTTGATGATAATTTTTCATGTTTGTAATCATTTGATGGCTACAAAATTCATTTTAGCTTATGTGAATTTGACCTATTGTCTGTAGTTGAATATTTTGATTAATTCAAGTTTTGGGAGATTGTTAGTTATTTGGCTAATCAACAAATTTCTCCCACCCTTCAATATATTACTCGGGTATATCCTCCTATCGGTGTAACCATTGCACCTTATTTAGGTGCAATTGCTAGTAAATAAATCTCTCTAAATATAAACCACACTTATAAAATCCATGTTTCATAATTACTATCTCCTCTTCATATAATTCTTCTTCCATATAACTTGTCTTCAATCAATCCTTGCAATCATTTTTGAAAAATTATCCTCATGTCAAAAATTTCCATCTTATTTTTAGAGGGGGCATCCTTGGAACCTGTCATCGTTGGGGAAACATTTAATGTTATTTTTCGTAATTTTTCTTTGAAACAATGCTCAAAATGATTGTCTCAAATTTGGGCAAAATTTAGACACTTCAAAGTTGTCAAAGTCCATGGCACCACTTTTTAATATATCCTTTATATCATGTTGGCAAGTGGTTCATTTAGGAGTGTTCTGGAACACTTGAGGGTTGTCATTGATACAAACACATCTAGTATGGATGATCACATGGTGTGAAACATAGTTTTAGAGTTAAGGATTACAAAATGAATAAGTACAAAAAGTAGAATTATAGGGTACAAGAGTATAGTTTTGGTCAGTAAAGATAATATATCATGAATCAAGATATGCAAGCTTAGAAGAAGATATTTTTGGATATATATGACCTTTAGTTAAGGTCTCTTATGTTTTGGTGTTGATCACAGTAAGTTACAGTATGATGAAGACATGCAAAGACAGAGTAACATTGATACAGGGAAGATGAATAATCATGATGATTCAGGGAGGAAGTTCAAATGTGCTATGTTGGATTCGGATTGTGGACTACCTATAATTTTGTAATATATGATCGTCAACTTTGTATCTTGGTTTTGTAAAAGTATTGGTTCAACTTTTGATGTATTTGGGAATCGACTAAGTAATGTAGTAAGATATATATGAAGAGCTTTTGAGAAGCGGAAGAAGGAAGAAGGTAGACTGAATGTGAATTTGATGCAAATAGATGAATGAATGCATTGTGATGATAGAATAAAACATATGGTGATGTGAGATACAACTTGAACTACCTAAGCATAGTAGATGCTTGTATTATTCACTATTGAGAAAATCATTGTAATAAAATTATATTCTTGATTGTATGAGTAGTGAGCTTAGTATACCTTTAATAGGGGTTTGTATTCCTCTAACAAGGAAATGTACTAATGTAATAATCAGCTCCTAATAGGGTCAGGTCTCCTATCAACGACAATATAATTTGAGTGCATATTTGTGGGTACCATCCTCACTGGGGTTTTCCCTTGGCTAGGGTTTCCTCGACAACAAATTCATGGTGTTATGACTTGTGTATTTTGTGTTTATTTTCTTTTCATTTCAATATTTATCTGGTTAAGTTGGAATTTAATTGGTTTAAGTTTAAAGTGTTGTATTATTGATTCAACCCCCTCTCATTATTACTTAATCCTAACAATTGGTATCAGAGTTATTGGCCCTTGGAGAGAAAGCTTAATAGTTTAAGGGAGATCAAAATGGATTCTGAAAGTTTGGAGAAAAAATTTGAAGCAACACTTGAAGACCTTGATAAAGCTAAAGAATAAAATGGTGACTTCAAATTTAAATTGAGAAGAGCAAAGGGATTCATCGAGAAACTGAAAGAAAAACTTGAAATTTCCACAAATCAGAGACAAGATATTATGGACAAGATAAAAGAAGATTCAAACAATGACACATCAGAACAGATAAAAAATCGTGAACAAGAGAAACATACTTTGAAGCTTGATCATGAAACTACTTCACTACAGATGGCTAAATAAATTCAACATGAAAAGGATGCTAGAAACAAAATTGAAGAAACCTTAAAAGATTATAATATTTAGATGGGACAAATGCAGACTAAACTTGATCACTACAAAAAAAAAATCTGGAATTAGAGAAACATAATCATATCATAAAAGGTGAACTTGTTGAGGCTAAGAAACACATTGAAAAACTTCATATGAGAAATGATAAGATTGATGGCCAGAGAGATAGACAAAACCCTAAAGGAGACATGACTGGAGTTGGCTTCAATGAAGTTGAATGTTCAAAGACTCAGGAAGAAAAATATAAATCAAAGATTGATGGAGAAAGACCTACTCTTGAAGAACCTAAAGAAAAAATCAAACTTTCAGAGGTAGATGCTTTGGATGCAATAAATTTGGACACATGAAGAGAGATTGTAGAGGTAAAGCCCCTTTCAAATCCTTTAATGGCTATTGTAATAATTGTCATGCATATGGACATAATAAATAAGAATACAGGAAACCTGATCAATCAAGAATCAAACAAGATTACATTAGGGAGGAAACAATATCTAATATCACATGTTACAAATGCAATAACTTTGGGCACATCAAAAAGTATTGTAAGTTGCAAGTTAATCAGAACAAACCACTTCCTACATGCTACAAATGTAAGAATCCAGGACATAGAAAAATTTTGTAGATACAATGAAACTGATAACAGAAAAGGACCACCGCCTATGGTTATAAAGAAGAACATTGGTAATACTGATAAGAGTCTTGCAGAATATATGGATGAATTCAAGAGTCATTTCAGAAAACTAGAAGATGAAAATAGTGGTAAGGTATGGAAGGTAAAAGAAACAAGTGAGGTATTGGTTCAAGGAGAGTCAGTAGATGCTACCGAGCCTTCGCCTGATGCTAACATTGATACATCAACCTAGATGGCCAAGCATGACCTTAGGGGAAGCATTGGAAGGAAGTATCATAAATCTATCCAGCCCCTGATTATGATGACTAAGCTCTTGCGAGATTAGGGAGAGTTTGTAGAGATGTTATGGAACTTATATCTGAGATCACATTTCCTTACAATCTATATCCTGTGATCGCGAGATTGTTAATCGACTGAATTATATGCAGAGATGATTTTATTGGGAAATATGTATTTTCTATACACAACAAAGTACAAGATAATTCAAAAGAACTTATTTAGACAGCATTCAAAGAACAAAGCCTAAGGGGAAAAATTTTTAGAGCAAAAGAAGTAAAGACACAAGTGCGTTGAGTGTTTGATCGAAGTAGAAATTTACAAATCAATAGATAAAAGGTATTTAGATCTTTTTCAAAGCTTTGGTTATGGATACTCCGTTAATTTTTTATGTCACTAAAAGGCCTAGGTATAAGTTTAAGAAACACCCATTCAAATCAACTAAGGATGATCCCAAAGGTGCATTTTCACAAATACCCTACGAAATTCTACATGTCAAAGACATTAGGGATTGCATTCATTATAATTATGAGTCTCTAGGAGACTTTGAGATATATTCAGAGATCAAGGACATGATTGGAGAAGATGGCAAGATGAAATCTGTGTTCCCACACCTTGAAAACATAAGTGTCACACAGATTACAAAACTGTATGAGTTTAGCGAAGAGGAATGGATTAAGATCATTCTGAGAAAAGTTCACGACCAGTTCATTTGGCTTGGAGATCATCCTGTGAAGATATGCAGTGAATTGGTTCATAGTATAATAGGATTGGATAATTTTGGAGTAATTCATGTTACAAAGAAGAACACAAAGAAAATGGTGGAAACCCTAACGCATGCATGATGGGATAAGAGAGAGATGACATGTAATGATATATTTTAGCAATATGTTAGATTGATTTCAATGATTCTAGGATATAAAATTCATTACAACAACCGTCCTAACTCAGTATCAACATGAGTGATTTTGATGGCATATAAAATGGTTAAGGAAAATGTTTTAAGTATAACATTTGCAAAGTACTTGCATAATAGTTTTTGGATAATGTGAAGTAGATCAAGAAGGACAAGTCAATAACATTCAATTTTTGATCTCTACTGATACACATGTATATCCATATTGTTCATAGTTTTCCTGGTATGCACCCCAAATCTTGGAAGGACAGTGAACCCAATGAAATTCAGATCAAACAAAGCTATAGAAGATAGAATAGAACATGGGTTGATGGTGAGTTATTTGGGATGATTAAAATATTGCAGAGACATGAAGGAAAGAATGAGGATCCATGAGGCATTGGTAGAAAAGTATAAAGATTCAATCTATTTCATGGTTGAAATTGATTGTGTTTTCTTTAAGGTGGTACAAACTAGAAAGATGTGGTGTTATCATCTGGGATATGAAGTCAGTTTTGAGGTCTTAACTATGCAAGTTGAACACATACTATCCTCAAAAATTGATCCATCTGAAGAAACATGGGGTACCTATGAAGAGAAATCTACGAAGATAAGGGAAGAACAAACTTGAGGTATAAGGAAAAGGAAAGTAGAAAAATTGGTAGATGATCTAGCAGCCAAGGCTGGTATAAAAAGGAGGAGATGAACAACGTAATTTTTAGTGGCGAATATTCGCCTTTTGGCAAATTCTAGGCAATATTTTCCATGGAATTAGAGAATTGTGCACATTATAAAATGGCACAAATCGCCCAATCTTGACATGGTAATGGTTAAATATTCATTGGAATAGCCAATAAGATTTTCTGTTTGACGAGGTTGACCAATATATTTGCCTTTAACCAATCTAACGTGGTTATTTTAACAGTCTCTTATTCGCCAAGGGTATTAATTTTGAATTGCATATAAAATCTAAAATAGCCAACCCGCTAATTAATTATTTTATATCACGATCTATTTCACCAACCGTTAATTATTTGTTATATTGACCATGGACTATTTCGCCAACTGTTAATTATTTATTATATTGACCATGGACTATTTCGCCAAACATTAATTAATTGTTATATTGACTACGACCTATTTCACCAATTGTTAATTTATTGTTATATTGACCATGACCATATTTCCCCAACCATTTGTTAATTCCTACATTCAGGTCGACCAATTTTTGCCAAAATCCCAGGAATTAAAAAAATGGAAATTTAAATCATGGATTGATATAAATTAATTTGAAATTTGTTAGTCTTTTAGTTTTCATGTCGCCTTACAAAATTTTGGAGGGCCAGATTTACAAATAGAAATCTTGCAACAGTAAACAGAGGATTCACATTAAGCATTTCAAAGAATCAGAATTCAGAGGAATTTGGACCAAGCCACAAGGTAAGCAATTATCTGTTCACATTTCACAGTATTGATATTAATTTCCTAGTGACTAGTGAGAGGTCAAGATGTCGGATAAGGGTGACTATCCTAAGTATCATCAGGCTGCTTAAGGGATTGAGATGTTAGGGGAGGTTGAACTTGAGACTTAGACTTCTCACTATGCTCAGGGCAGTAAGGGATTGGAAAGCTAGACAAGGGTAAGACTCTTGATCGTTAGGGCAGTGAAGGGCTGGGTAAGACTCCTCAGGGAAGTGAAGGGTATGGGAGGCCATTGAAGCGCCCAAAACTTAAAAATACTACCATAAAGGCTTTCTTTGGAGTTGGAAATGTTTTAGATCCATCAAATTTTGTAATTGCAAGTGAAAAAGCCATTCATAGTAGCTCACCAGTACCACAACCACAAGCTGGGATTGTCATTGAGTTAAATGAAAATCAAAATGCATCAAATGAGGATAACAATGCTGGCATGACAGAAGATGTTATAAGGGATACGCAGAACCACTTGGATGAAAATGCTAGCAATGAAGATAATAATGATGTTGGTAGGAAGAAAATAAAAAGGGTAGTAAAAATGGGGCAAGAGAGGGAAATGACAAGAAATTTTAAGGTTGATTGGGTAGAAAAGTACTGGTTCATTGAACCAGTCCTAAACAATGATGAACAACCTGTTAACATTTTTCCCTGACCTTGTCAAAGAAAAGGCTAATTAACAAGGATCAAACAATCCTCCTACACTTCAAGCTCAAAGGCTTAGGCGGGTATACCTATTAGATTCACTCTTTTAGTGAATCATGGGATGGATTCCCGCCCATCACACTTGATATGACAATCATTTACAGCTCTTTAAATAGAAAAGTAAATTGAATTGATTTTATGGTTTGATGATGACAACTACATAAAGGAGCAAAGACCAGTGCCTTGTCTATTGGGAAATAGAGTCATACAAACATACATTCACAAAAATCTTCTAAATCCAAACATACAGGACCCAAATGAAGTGCCTTACAAATCATTCTTTTCACTCCAACATCTGGACATCAGATTCATGTGAAACCTTGAAACCTCTAAACTTGTCTATAAGATTTACTCTTTCCTTGAAAGAAACTAAAACACAAATTCACAGTTACCTTATAACTGGTGCACTAAAATGCCTTACAAATTTATGCACAAATATTCAGGATCAAACACAAAGACATCAGAGAAATACTGGTAAGGGGTTCCATTTGTTTTTCATTAAAAGCTTCTGATTCCATACATCTACATAACAAAGAACTCAAAATCAGACACACAAAATTAGAAAGCTGCCTTGCAGCATTAATTTCACCATCCCTGTACAATTGAGAATAATCTGAGATATAGGAGAATGAGAAAAACAAAATTTAACACTGACACCTGTCCTTCTCCTAAAATATCTACAACTTCTTCTTTCTCTAACTACAAAAATCTGATTAGATCTACTCTCAAACTAACTATAAAATCATAATCCTCTCTTCAAGACCTTTCCGGTGATATATGACACTTCATGTTTCTGATAAAATTTGGTCATTTAACCATGAAAACAAACTTCCTTTCTCGTGCATATTCAGTTACAATTTTCAAAATGCATATTATAATAAAGTTTGAATTATGGAAAGATTTTAAATTAGTTGCACATATATTATTTTATCTCTTTTCAGCCATTTTCCTATGCAAGTCACCAGATTTTTGCCAAGTGTCACCTTCTTATTGGCTCTGAAAATCCATTTCTGCATCCTTGATTGGCTCCAATTTTGCCTACGCAAGTGCGCGATGAGCTGAATCCCTCAGTCACAACACTTTTTCATCACCTTTCAAACCTTGCACGAGTGCGCAATGAGCTAAGTTTCCCACTCACGTGCCTTTTCACAAACTTGTAAAACAATACGCAACTGCACGACTGAGCTCGGTTGCACACTCGCACCTCATTTTTTATCAACTGCAATACTTGCATGAGTGCGCGATGAGCTTGTCACTCACTCGTGTAACATCTGACCTCAAGCACAAACCCTTGGCAACTGCACGATGAGTTGCCTTTCTCCTCTGCGACCGCACGACTTCATTTGCAAAATTTTATCAGTCGGCCGACTGGGCATGCTTCCTGAGGCAAGGCGCCAACTGCTCGCGTGTAGAGAGCCTCCAAATTGTCTTCAAAGTGATATGTTAGTATTTTTGGTTATAAAAACTTCGAACTTCCTTTGCAGCACCAATGTGGGATTAATCCCCTGAGTGTTTTTAAACTTTCTATGCATTTTTGCTCAAAATTTAGGGGCCTTGCCACGCACTATATTCCTCCAGCCAAGGTGCCCGCCAGTGGGCCTCTTGGCTCTTACTTATTTGAATAGATAAGAACTAGTGTATATAAATATTATATAAATCTCCCACCTAGAAAATGTGGGATAATTCTCTTTTGTGTTTTTTACCTGTGCATGCTTCTCCTATACACTGAGCAGCCATCCATTGCTTTTACCCTGCCACATGCATTTGCTCTATACTCATCTACACAAGGCCTTTGTTTCATGTTTTTTTTCATCATGGACTGGTCTTGTACCTTTAGCACAATTCATTCCTCTATTTTATATCCACCAATTGTGTTGGCATTTGAAATTTGTGTTTTAAATGTTGGGTTCTTCTTATATCTGACGTAGACCTTGCCATCCAAATACTTGCAATGTTATATTTGTTCAAGTTTTAAATACGAACCTTTTAATACTCCACGCGCGGGCTCATTCTTATTTTCTATTTGCACAGGGTCTCTAGCTATCTCTTCCAATGCTGTGTGAATTCCTTCATTATTCACTGTGCAATTTCCTCTTTTACTTTGTCTTTGAGACCTGCCAATTTATTAGCTTGGAAACTCCTTCTTGTTTATACTCCATGTGCTGTGCAGAGCTTTCATTTCATTTCCCATTGTCTAAGGCTGGCTTCTTCACCTCCATTTGTGAGTTGTATTTGCTTTGAATATTTTTAAAATCTTTAAACCCTGTGCTGACTCTCTTATTATCTAATGTGCCAGTCCACAGACACCTGCCAATTGCATTTGAATTGGTTTTAAACGGTTCCAGCTCCATTATCTATACTCTACGCAACATTTTAGATGCATTATGCTGGTTTCCCTCTATGGATTATATCATGCGTAAATTTTGTTCTTTTACATCTACCCCTTCAACTCCAACGTAGACCTTGGAGAATAACATTTTCTTTATATATTTTAAAAAATTTTAGTTTCAATTTCGCTGACCTCTATGCTTTGGTATTATACACCATGTGCTAGATTTGTTTTGTAACTTTGAAATGCCTCATCTCCTATTTTTTAACACAAGCTCTTCACTATACGTACACATTCTGTGCTTTACATCTGGGAAATGCATTTGCAATGTTTTAAGGAACACAACCCTCTCCATTTACTACGCAGGCTTCTATTTTGTATGCAACCTCTTTGATGTAATTAGCTGACATGCCAATTGCATTAGCTTAGGAAAAGATGCCCAGCCAAAAGAAACATAATCAATCCTAATATTCTCTCCAATGTGTTTCATCATTTTTTGTTTTATTACTTTAGAACCAGTTCACTCCTAACTACGTTTCAGAACCAGATGTCTCACGGAACCAACACCCGTCCCCTCAAACTAGGGAAAGAAGTTCATTAAATGCCCACTCACCAAAAATTCCATGCATAGGAGGGGAAAAACTGACATAGAACAATTACTAATATTTGTTCTTTAAATTCCCTCTCCCTTTTGTAACTATCCCTTATTTTGTCTTATGTGCATGCAATCTAATTAATGTTGTACAGTTAGTTTCATAGTTTCAAAGACTGCTTCATTGCACAGCTCCTTTGGAAAACTCCTTCAACTCGGCACAAGAGGGGAAGAAATGTTGGTAGATTGTAATACATAGCTCGACACCTGTCAATTTACATTTAGTTGGGGTGTTTTGAAAATTGTTGAAAGAATTTTTTGCCTTGCGAAATGGGATTGGATCTATGCTTTACACCAATCAAGTGCATTTTCTTGGAAAAATTTTGAAGACCTTTTTAATGCTCCCAACACTCTGCAAATTGGTTCCATAAACAGCAAATGACCTCTAAAATCGGCTTTGAAAATTGATTAAAAGACAACCCATAATCATACAAATGTAAACCCACACTCTTTTCTGATATGTGAAAACACATGCCAAAGGGATTTTCCGGATCCAATTCTACATGCCTGGAGTAACTGATCAAAAGATAGCAATTATGAAAACCGCATAAGTACAAATGCCAAAACAACATAAATGTCAACTAGATCAGCCTTTGCAAACAATACAAAAAATTTCCTTGAGGCCCAAGCCCGATCCCGGTAATACACTTTCACATACAGAGTACAGGGAAATTATCCTCATTCTGAAATAACCATTTGACAAGAAATTACCAACCTCTGAAGAAGGCAATTTAGTAAAGTGCAATTTTGAAAACATTGCTAATCTGCACAAAACCTCTTTGCCTTTTACCTTGAAAACTCATCATTTGAAACCTTTGGAGTCTGAACCCTTGGTCATAGATTTAGATTTGTATATGGATCATGATACATCCACTAACTTTCTTTGATCATCCACGGATCAAGACATTAATGTATAAAGCCAACACCTAAAACATTTTATGAACCAAAACACAGTAGATATGCATAAATTGGGTTTGGAATCGGCAAAGAAAAGTGATCAATTGGATTGGTAGAAGTCTAAAAATCTGCAAGTAGGTACAACTCCATGCTTACAATATGAGGGACAACTCAATTATCCAAGTCATTCATCTAGATACACATTTTCAAGACCTCAAAGTAAGTCATTCTGTGATTCTGCATTTGACCATTTGGCAAATTGATAGAAACTACGAATAGAATGAGCTTAGCAAACTGACCAAATGGATTCATCATGACCTAAATACAGGGTGATACCACAATAGTAGGTTACACTTTTTTGCCTAAACCGACATTGAAGTCTACATTTTTAGAAAAACTTTCAAATTCGGATGCATATTGTCATTAAACTGTTTGAAATCAGAAGATGAAGTAAACTAGAGTCTTTTAGGATTTTCTGTCTACATTCTAAATATATATTTTTAATTGATTTTAATGGGTTTTTTTTTCTCCCACTAAAACTGCTATGTTGCTCAAAATGTCATTTTTAAAAAGGTACAATGACTTCATACAACATAACTTTTTTTCTAAAATAGATATCAATACGCTTCTTTTGAATTTGGTTTTGTAACATCCATACAAAGGGCATGCAATTGGTTTGATTATATTATCATGATTATTGCATATTTTATGAACATTTGAAGTAGATTCAACCATAATTTTGACATACCTTGACTGCGTAGCTGATAACTTGTTGGGTATTTATCGAAATTCAAATTATTATTTTTTGATAGAAAGAAGACTCAAAGTTGGAGGGCACTGTTATTTCTCAATTTTTTTTCTCTTTTCTAATATTTTTCATTGAATTTCAAATACTAAGGTTTATATTCGATAAAAAACCTACATTTGATGCACGCCAATAAACATAGACCTAATTAATTCAAAAATTATCAAATATATATTCATTAGAAAGCTCATTCAGAGTACTTGTGCGATACAAAAGGACACCTACCTATTCTTCCATTTGAGCCTCGCGCTTGAGCCCCGAAGCCATGAAGACTGCAGATTTTTGTTAGCCTTTTGAAATGGCCTCTATTCAGAGACTTTCGATAGAAACTAATTAGTTTCGATAGAAATTACTTTCTATCAAAAGTACTTTCTTAGTTTAATGTCGGGATGGGTTGAAACCCACTAAAATCTTAACTGGTTAGTTTCAATCGAAACTAGCTTATTTTCGATAGAAACTAGGTTAGTTTTGATCGAAAATAGGAAAAAAAGGTATTTTCAATAAAAAATAAGAATGTTTCGATCGAAATAATCGGGTACTTTCTATCGAAAGTAACCGACTAAATTTCCCACCTCACGGATTTTGTGAAGAATTTCTTCTTCTGAAAAAGTGTAACCCACTATTGTGGTATCACCCTACAGAGATATAAGAATTATTTGACATCTATAATATGATGCAAAAGGAATTGTTTCAATTAGGTCACAAGGTCAAAAGTTACAATTGGTCAAACAGGGCCACTCAGAATTTTGGGCAGAACAAAGAAATGAGACATTTCTGGAAGACCAACTTTGAGGGATTGGAAAACCTATTAAACGGATTCGAAATGGATTGAGCTTTGAAACATAAACTCTCTGATATACACATAAAACATTCCTCAAAGTGGTGGGCCATGAAACTTAACATGATACAATATATTCAAAGGAAAACTAAGCTTGTTACAACAAATTGATACTTGGGAAAAAGTGCAGATTTGGACAAGCACCTCCGAATGGCCATCTCCAAAACAAGTCAGAACTGAAATATAAAGGTTGGAATCCACTGTATATGCCAAATGAAAGGTGAGGAACATGTCTCCCAAGAATTTTTTCACACAAATCAATAGGCCTCTTTTTGCATTTGTTCAAAGTAAAGATTCTCCGCATGTTTTTAGGGGTTATTCATCTTGCCTTAGAGGAATTTTTAGTATAGTCACTCCAAATTTCTCCAAAATTTGAGAGTGCTAACATTGGCTCTATCTCGGGACGTGTGCCCCATGTGGGCATGTAGAGAATTTAGAATCATTGGTATAGTAGACCACTCACAAAAAAATCATATTTTTCTCTTCTCTCTATTCAAAACTATGTCTCTTCTCAAACTGGGAAACTTATTGAAAACTACATAGCACACACAACTGAAAACAAAACAACTATACAATTTTTACATTGTTTACAAAAACCTCAAGCCCGTTCAAAACTGAAACCAACACTTGCCTCTATCAAAAATTTGGTTCTCTTCTTGGCATACAAATATCAAACTAAAAATGCATTTGTACAGCTACTGCTCAAACTCACAAGGAATCACAAAAATGAAGAATACCTTGTTTGTAATTCCTTTCATGTCTTTAGGAATTCTTCCATCAGAGGCATCATAATCAAAATAATGAAACTCATTTTTCACATCAGCAAATGTCAGAAAATAAGAACTTTAACAATAGGGAAATGTATCATCATAAGGCCCATCAAACCCTATTTGCATTATCCCCTCATTAACCGGCTGATTCATAAGGAAAGTAAATGACTCATACTGACATAAGCCATGGATACCAAAATTTGGAAAAACCTCACAATGGAAAGGTATATCAGCATGTTGTTCAAAACATGGATTGGAAACCTCCTCCACTTTCAAATTACCCGCATGGTCATAAGAAACCAACTAATCAACATCATAGCCCTGTTCATTACATGGAACAATGGACTCATCAAATGAAACCTCATACTCACATTCACTTTCAGCCCGGGAAGAAACACAATCTAATTTCTCACTGCATATTGACACATTTCCAACATTAAAATCAGAATAAACCAACTCTGGAAACTCAATTCACTCCTCAAATAATGGATTAACAACACCGTGTTTTTCTCCCATATGAACATGGTAACAAAAAGATAGCTAATATGTATCAATGTCTTCATCAAATGCATCATTAATAAAAACTTTGAAGACATTAGTATCCCTGCTGTCATAATCACTGTCATAATCACTTTCAGCATATGATTCAAAATTAGACATATCATCATAAGTAGATTCAACACCTCTATCATTAGGCAAAGAGGTGGATTAACAATTCATACTACCTTCTTCAACCAGAAGAGATGGGGAAAGACACCAATCATCCTCAAGTTTCTCATCATGTGTAGGGTTTTCATTACATAAACAATTCATATGTTGAAGCAAATCATCATTGAATGAAGGGACTTCAAAAACACACTCATCTAGCACTTTACCCTTTGACTAAAAAGACTCAACTGATTGATCTTGATTCTGATTTTCATTCATATTATCATGATAAAGTTGCAAGATAGTATCATACTCCATCTCATAAGGAAGACCCTCATTTACTATCCCTCATTCCTTAAGCTTTGATACCAAAGCCATTTCAAAACTCTTACTACTATACTCATTTGTATCATGCGGATGTAAAAGACTATTTTCAGAATTGGTGAAGATACTCTTACCTTCACATGCTGGTTTGCATTCATTTCCAAAAGTGCTCTTATCTTCCCATGCTACCTTATGCTCACATAATAACAACGAATTAGCATCTTCCAATATATCAATTTCTTGTGAAACATAAGTTTCAACATCCTCTTGATCCTCATAGGAGTGTAAAACACATACATCCTCTTCAATATTCAAAACATTGTTAGTATCATTGCATCTAGGATCAACATGAGAGGGTATTTTTGACATAACTTTGTAAGGAAAAGATTCATTGAGAAAGTTAGCATTATAAGAATTTCAAACATCATTCATTGCTACCATTTCTTGGACACATGTATTGATGTCATCATTATAAATTTCTTCTGTATGCAACAAAGGATTACTAATCATACATCTATTCAAATTTGAATTCAAGACCTAATTAGAGACCAAAGTAGAGGTATCAACACACCTACTTGGAGCTACAAACTTTTCACAATACTCTTGTCCATTATCAAAAGTATTTTGCCAACAAATCCCTCTAGAGAAATGATTTTTTGTCATTTCATACTTGGCATTGTTTTCAATCTCTATTGTTGTCATGAACTCCTGATGAAAAGTCTTAGGTTCCTTGTCTCTCAATATATAAATCATCTTCTTTTCAAATGCACCATAATATACCACAACACACACATTGTCTTGAGGTCTACTACTTTCAGGTATTTCATGTAAATCTCTTGCAAATCTGATATTAAAATCAGGAACTAGTTCATCCTCTTCAATCCTTAGATTCAACCATTCAGTAAATATATCACTCAAATTCCTTCTCTCAACAAATTGTTCCATAAAGGCAACATGCAATTCATCCCAAGAAGAAATTGAACAAGCTAGTAAAAAGAAAAACCAGTCCCTAGCATTATCTTTCAAAGTTTGAACAAACAACTTCATGTATATATCTTCATGTTGAATCTCAAAGTCACCCATCAGATCAACAAATTCCTACAAATGCTTACATGATGAATCTGATTGTTCCCCTCAAACTTTTGAAGATGCTTCCTAATCTCAGTAGGAATGTTGTTTGGGGAACCATGAATGCCATCAAAACATAATGGCGCATATCTTTTCATAGAAAAAATTCTGCAAGAATTCATTATTGGATATATCTTTTATGAAATCATATATGGTACTTCTGATACATATTTGAACAAATTAGGCATACACCAGAGATTTTGACATGAACCTTGCAACTTCAACCATCTACCTTTTAAAATAACAACATACTTCTGATTTGATATTTGAATCTTTTGAACCAAGAAGTATGACAGAATTCAAAACTACTTTCCCCCTTTTTTAGTGACTTCTTCACCTAATGAGGAAACTTTTCTTTCACATAAAGAACATGAGGATTACCTGGGAATACAATTGCAGTTGCTACTTTTATTTCTTTGACTAGAAATTTGGCAGATCTAGAGCCTTCTTGATAGATCCATCAGGTTCATTTCAACATAGAGTTGCCACCTCCTTGCAAAGGAAAATCTTCAAACAACAAACACCATTTGACACACACATTTATTTATGGGTTCTATCCAACTAGAAAAGCCACATAATATTTCCATATTTACTACAATAAAAACTTTCCAAGGTATCCTTACACAGATCTGAAATAAACTTCAGATTTTATAGCTTGACTCTTTCTTTCAAAACCAGATTCTGGGGTTAACACAACAAGACAAGGAAACCACTCTCCTACACCCACTAACCATTTTACTGAAACTTTACTTAACTCCCCAGTAGAGTCGCCATTCTGTTAATGCAACTTGGATGGGCTGACTTGAAAGTAGATTGAAAGATTTGAAAATTTAGAAAACCAAAGATTCTAGAAAAGTTCCAAGATTACTGCATCTCTTATTCCCCAGCAGAGTCACCATTCTATTAATGCGACTTGGATGGACTGACTTGAAAATGGATTGAAAGATTTGAAAATTTAGAAAACCAGAGATTCTAGGAAAGTTCCAAGATTATTGCATCTCTTATTCCCCAGTAGAGTCGCCATTCTGTTAACATTTTTCCCTCACCTTGTCAAAGAAAAGGCTAATTAACGAGGACCAAACAATCCTCCTACACTTCAAGCTCAAAGGCTCAGGCGGGTATACCTATTAGATTCACTCTTTCAACAAATCATGGGATGGATTCCTGCCCATCACACTTGATATGAAAATCATTTACAACTCTTTAAACAGAAAAGTAAATTGAATTGATTTTATGGTTTGATGATGACAACTACATAAAGGAGCAAAGAACAGTGCCTTGTCTATTGGGAAATAGAGTCATACAAACATACATTCATAGAAAACCCTCTAAATCCAATCATACAGGACCCAAATGAAGTGCCTTACAAATCATTCTTTTCACTCCAACATCTGGACATCAGATTCATGTGAAACCTTGAAACATTTGAACTTGTCTATAAGATTTACTCTTTCCTTGAAAGAAACTAAAACACAAATTCACAGTTACCTTATAACTGGTGCACTAAAATGCCTTACAAATTTATGCACAAATATTCAAGATCAAACACAAAGACATCAGAGAAATACTAGAAAGGGGTTCCATTTGTTTTTCATTAAAAGCTTCTGATTCCATACATCTACATAACAAAGAACTCAAAATCAGACACACAAAATGAGAAAGCTGCCTTGCAGCATTAATTTCACCATCCCTATACAATTGAGAATAATATGAGATATAGGAGAATGAGAAAAAAAAATTTAACACTGACACCTGTCCTTCTCCTAAAATATCTGCAACTGCTTCTTTCTCTAATTGTGAAAATATGATTAGATCTAATCTCAAACTGACTATAAAATCAGAATCCTCTCTTCAAGTCCTTTCCAGTGATATATGACACTTCATGTTTCTGATAAAATTTTATCATTTAACAATGAAAACAAACTTCCTTTCTCGTGCATATTCAGTTACAATTTTGAAAATGCAAATTATAATAAAGTTTGAACTATGGAAAGATTTTAATTTAGTTGCACATATATTATTTTATCTCTTTTCTGCCATTTTCCTGTGCAAGTCACCAGATTTTTCCAAGTGTCACCTTCTTATTGGCTCTAAAAATCTATCTATGCATCCTTGACTGGCTCCAATTTTGCCTCTGCGAGTGCGCGGTGAGCTAAATCACTTAGTCGCAACACTTTTTCATCACCTTGCAAACCTTGCACGAGTGCATGACAAGCTGAGTTGCCCACTCGCGTGCCTTTTCATGACCTTGTAAAACCTTGCGCGACTGAGCTCGGTCGCGCACTCGCACCTCATTTTTTATCAACTGCAATACTTGCGTGACTATGCAACGAGCTTGTTGCTCACTCACGCAGCATCTGACCTCGAACGCAAACCCTTGGCGACCATGCGATGAGCTTCCTTTCTCATCTACGACCGTGCGACTTCACCTAAAAATTTTTATCAGTCGGCCGGCTAGGCATGCTTCCCGAGGCAAGGCGCCAACTGCTCACATGTAGAGATCCTCCTCTTTGTCTTCAAAGTTATATTTTAGTCTTTTTGGTTATAAACACTTCAAACTTCCTTTGAAGCACTAATGTGGGATTAATCCCCTGAGTGTTTTTAAACTTTCTATGCATTTTCGCTCAAAATTTAGGGGCCCCGCCGTGCACTATATTCCTCCAGCCAAGGGGCCCACCAGTGGGCCTCTTGGCTCTTACTTATTTTAATAGATAAGCACTAGTGTATATAAATATTCTAGAAATCTCCCACCTAGTAAATGTGGGATAATACTCTTTTGTGTTTTTTACCTGTGCATGCTTCTCCTATACCTTGCGCAGCCATCCATTGCTTTTACCTTGCCACATGAATTTTCTCTATACTCATCTACACAGGGCCTTTGTTTCATGTTTTTCTTCATCATGGACTGGTCTTGTACCTTTAGCGCAAGTCATTCCTCTATTTTATATCTGCCAATTGTGTTGGCATTTGAAATTTGTGTTTTAAATGTTGGGTTCTTCCTATATCTGACGCAGACCTTGCCATCCAAATACTTGCAATGTTATATTTGTACAATTTTTAAACAGGAACCTTTTAATACTCCATGCGCGGGCTCATTCTTATTTTCTATTTGCACAGTGTCTCTAGCTATCTCTTCCAATGTTGTGTGAATTCCTTCATTATTCACTGTGCAATTTCCTCTTTTACTTTGTCTTTGAGACCTGCTAATTTATTAGCTTGGAAACTCCTTCCTATTTATACTCCATGTGCTGTGCAAAGCTTGCATTTCATTTCCCATTGTCTAAGGCTGGCTTCTTCACCTCTATTTGTGAGTTGTATTTTCTTTGAATGTTTTTAAAATCTTTAAACCCTGCGCTGACTCTCTTATTATCTAAAGTTCCAGTCCACAGACACCTGCCAATTGCATTTAAATCAATTTTAAACAGTTCCAGCTCCATTATCTATACTCTATGTAGCATTTTAGATGCATTATGTTGGTTTCCCTCTATGGATTATATCATGCACAACTTTTATTCTTTTACATCTGCCCCTTCAACTCTAGCGCAGACCTTGGAGAATAACATTTGCTTTATATATTTTTAAAATTTTAGTTTCAATTTTGCTGACCTCTGTGCTTTGGTATTATACACCATGTGCTGGATTTGTTTTGTAACTTTGAAATGCCTCATCTCCTATTTTTTAACACAAGCTCTTCACTATGCACAGACATTCTGTGATTTACACCTGGGAAATGCATTTGCAATGTTTTAAGGAACACAACCCTCTCCATTTACTATGTAGGCTTCTATTTTTTATGCAGCCTCTTTGATGTAATTAGCTGACATGCCAATTGCATTAGCTTAGGAAAAGACGCCCAACCAAAAGAAACATAATCAATCCTAATATGCTCTCCAACATGATTCATCATTTTTTCTTTTATTACTTTAGAACCAGTTCCCTCGTAACTACGTTTCAGAACCAGATGTCTCCCGGAACCAACACCCATCCCCTCAAACTAGGGAAAGAAGTCCATTAAATGCCCACTCACCAAAAATTCCATGCATAGGAGGGGAAAAACTGACACGGAACAATTACTAATATTTGTTCTTTAAATTCCCTCTCCCTTTTGTAACTATACCTTATTTTGTCTTATGTGTATGCAATCTACTTAATGTTGTACAGTTAGTTTCATAGTTTCAAAGACTTCTTCATTACACAGCTCCTTTGGAAAACTCCTTCAACTTGGCGCAGGAAGGGAAGAAATGCTGGCAAATTGTAACACATAGCTCGACACCTGTCAATTTACATTTAGTTGGAGTGTTTTGAAAATTGTTGAAAGACTTTGTTGCCTTGTGAAATGGGATTGGATCTATGCTTTACACCAGTCAAGTGCATTTTCTTGGAAAAATTTCGAAGACCTTTTTAATGCTCCCAACACTCTGCAAACCGGTTCCATAAACAACAAATGACCTCTAAAACCGGCTTTGAAAACTAATTAAAAGACATCCCATAATCATACAAATGTAAACCCACGCTCTTTTCGATATGTGATAACACATGCCAAAGGGATTTTTTGGATCCAATTCTACATTCCTGGAGTAACTGATCAAAAGATAGAAATTCTAAAAACTGCATAAGTGCAAATGCCAAAACAACATAAATGTCAACCGGATCAGCCTTTGAAAACAGTACAAAAACTTGCCTTGAGGCCCAAGCCCGATCTCGGTAATACACTTTCACATACAAAGTATAGGGAAATGATCCTCATTCTGAAATAACTATCCGACAAGAAATTACCAACCTCTGAAGAAGGCAATTCAGTAAAGTACAATTCTGAAAACATTGCTAGTTTGTACAAAACCTCTTTTCTTTTTACCTTTAAAACTCATCATCTGAAACCTTTGGAGTCTGAACCCTTGGTCATAGATTTAGATTCATATATGGATCATGATACAGCCACTAACTTGCTTTGATGATCCATGGATCAAAAGACATTAATGTATAAAGTCAACACCTAAAATATTTTATGAACCAAAACACAGTAGATATGCATAAATTGGGTTTAATATCGGCAAAGAAAAGTGATCAATCGGATTGGTAGAAGTCTAAAAATCTCCAGGTAGGTACAACTCCATGCTTACAATATGAGGGAAAACTCAATTATCCAAGGCATTCATTCAGATACACATTTGCAAGACCTCAAAGTAAGTCATTCTGCATTTGACCATTTGGCAAATTGATAGAAACTGCAAACGGAATGAGGTTAGAAAACTGACCAAATGGATTCATCATGACCTAAATATAAAGATATAAGAAGTATTTGACCTCTATAATACAATGCAAAAGGAATTTTTTCAATTAGGTCACAAGGTCAAAAGTTACAATTGGTCAAATAGGGCTACTCAGAATTCTGGGCAGAACAAAGAAACGAGACATTTCTGGAATACCAACTTTGAGGGATTGGAAAACCTATCAAACAAATTTGAAATGTATTGAGCTTTGAAACATAAAATCTCTGATATACACATAAAACATTCCTCAAAGTGGCGGGCCATGAAAATTAACAGGATACAAGATATTCAAAGGTAAACTAAGCTTGTTACAGCAAATTGATACTTAGGGAAAAGTGCAGATTTGGACAAGCACCTCCGAATGGCCATCTCCAAAACAAGTCAAAACTGAAATCTGAAGGTTGGAACCCACTATATATGCCAAATGAAAGGTTAGGAAGATTTCTCCGAAGCGGGATTTCACACAAATCAATAGGCCTTTTTTTGCATGTGTTCAAAGTAAAGATTCTCCGCAAGTTTTTAGGGGTTATTTATCTTGCCTTAGACAAATTTTCAGTATAGTCACTCCAAATTTCTCCAAAATTTGAGAGTGCTAACACAACCAATAGAATGCAATTTTAAGATTTGTACGTGGAAAAATAAAAGAGAGAAGAAGTTGCAGATAAAGCTTGACACTATAGAAAAGCATATTGGTTAGGTTTATGAAAAACAGATTAGAGACGGACACTAAATATCAGTAGTGAGGTGGAAATAAAAGGAAGAATTTCTTCATGTTAAGTATGCCATAAAATATGAAGAGAATAACAAGAGAATGGAAGCAATTTCTAGTAGTGAAAATCACATCAAGGCTGGGTTTCAACATGCAGCCAATGAAGCAAACCTGGCAAAGACCGTTCAGATGAGTGTTGTTTTTAATATTATGTCCAGAGGGTGTCCTATGAGAGACTTCTCAGAATGTGGTAATTTATTATCCTTTTTGAGAGTTCGTCACTATCCTATGTCACATTGGTCAACAAACGTTGGATGGGAAATGGCAAACTGTCTTTCTGAGGTGGAAAAGCAAAATTTACAGGAGAAAGTAAAATAGTCCAAATTCATTTCATTATCCATAGATGAAGTTACTACAATAGATAACACTACTTGGGTCTATATGCATGTGTATACAATAAAAGAACATGTCCGCCAAGCTCATCTACTATGTGTTCGTAAAATGAGGGGCAATTCAACAGCAAAAAACTTATATTTTGAAGTGAAGAATGCTTTGAATGAAGTTTCTGGTATGGATGATTTGACAATTGGCAAGAAGCTAGTGTGTGTTGGAGCTGATGGAGTTGCATTAATGAAAGGACAAAGGAATGGTCTTTGTGCAATATTAAAAACTAGTATTTCACCTTACATGCTTGGCATACATTGCATGGCCCATCGAATTAATTTAGCATATAAAATTGTAAGCGATTTTCCTACAGTGTCAAAAGTTGAAGATCTAGTTCGCTAGCTACACTCTTACTTCTGCAAAAGTCCAAAATGTTTTGCAGAATTTAATATTTTTTCAGAGGGAGTAACACCAGGAAACAAGCTTCTCAAGGATGCTGAGACTAGATGGATCTCTTTGCATGGACCAGTAGAAAGATTTCTAAGAGAATATCAATCCTTGATCAGACTAATATATGAGCAACTCCTCACAGTAGACAAAGCTCTTGATTTGTTACATAAGTTAAGTGATATAGAGACTCTATTTACTTTATCCATCCTTCTCCCCATGCTGGATTTAATGAACAAACTTTTTAAGAAAGCCCAAGACAGAACTATGTATATCCATGAGTATAGCAGTTTACATAAAATGACATGCATTACCCTGGATTGTCTGTCTCAGATATGACAACAATTCAAAGCCCAAATTTTTTGAGGTCGTAGACAATTACAGATTTGAATCATGATGAGAATTTTTTACAATTTAATGAAAAAAATGATTTATGTGTTTTGTGAAAGGATATGAAATACCAATGCACCAATCTAAGATGGGCAAGTGAGGCAGACTACTTCCAGTTAAAAGGGCTGATTTTGACAAGATTGTTAAATCTGTTAGTAATAATTTGAATTCAATTTCCTATCGAATTTCAAGTGAGATTTGTTAAAGATTCCCTTGAGAAGAAATTCTTGAAGCCATGGGTTGTGTGTTTTCTCAATTTTGGAAAATTTTCAGAGATAAACAAACTGATGCACAAATATTTCATAAAAATATTGATGAATTGATCAGAGAGTTTTAAAAACATGTAGATTGCAATGGACAACCAATTGAAGGAATTTTAGATTCAGCTAATCTTAAAAAACAATGTAGACAATTTGCATCATGTATGAAATTGTAGATTAAAAACTTGGAGAATCCATTTGACCCTGGTGCAATAACCAGGATTTGGAAATGGATAGACCAGAGTGAAATATTGCGTGATTCAATATCAAAATATTTCAAACTTGCTGATTTATGTCAAAAAATGATATTGGAGTTGGTGGAAGATGAAAGAGTTTTCAGTGCATTGGGGTTTTTGAAATCAAAGATCAGAAACCAACTAGACAGAAATTTGGAAACTTGCTTAAGGTTGTTTGTAACACAGTCCAATGTTAGAGACTTTCCTTATGATAGGGCATTGGCAATTTGGAATTCCATGCGTGAAAGATGAGGGCTTTTAAACACTTCAAAACCTGGTGGTACTAGTGCTACTGCTAGTTCTGAGACAAATGATGGATCTTGGTCCCAGACTCAGAATGAAGTGAAGACTTTTTTTATTTTGAATACCCAACTCAGAATGAAGAAGAAGCTCTTGCTACTTGTTAGTAATAACTAAGAGGGGGGGTGAATCAGTGGCCTCAGAAATTTATCCAATTTAAACTTTAATCCACCAATCAATACTTCTCAAATTATTAAGTCCCAACAAGATGCATGCCTTTGAAATACTTGAAACAAATAACTGTCTGTCGGTTTACCTTGTTTGTCCTTATTTTCCTTGATAACTGATAAGCAGTAAACTATATTTACTGATACTCAGTAAATATGCAGAGTATATAGGTCAATCCATAAATGCATATGTAGAATGTAAAACAATAAAGTAATAAACCATACACATATAACACAAGGATTTTAACGTGGAAACCCTGTTAAGGGAAAAACCATTGGGACCGGTACCCCAACTTTTCACTCTTCTGAAGTGAGCCCTATTAGGAGCCAACCCTGTTAAAGGTTACAAACACATTGTTAAGTGTGACCTTGTTAGAGTATTTTCAATACATAGGTTGTCACTTAGTATCTGGCATCTACACTACCATCCTTGAATCAGTCTCATGACTGTCAATAGGCTTTATGCAAATCTTACTACCATCCTTGAATCAGCCTCCTTCTTAGACTATCAATAGGCTTTAGGTAAGACCGGTGCTACTATCATAAGTCAACCTTCTGGTAATCTTTTTGGGATATACCTCAATTACAAAAGACTATTAAGTCCTGCTCTGTTAAGAGACTTAATGCTTCAATGGTTAGACTGAAACAAAATGACCTGTTTCTAATGCAACTTAATTGCAGATTTTTAGATCTATTTACTTACAATATCTTTTTGATCAATGTATCAATACAATTCCTTTGTACTTAACTCTTTCTGCTTTGTGATACTATGCTTTTCTGTTTGTCAGTGTCTACAGAATTCTTTAGCTCTCCCTTAGCTTGATTGATCAGGACTGCATGAAGTTAATCCTTCATTAGTTTCTCTTCAGTATCTTCTATCAGTTCACTCCCCCGTGTATCTGTTTGCTTATGGACCACACAAAGAATGAAAAATGTGTGTCTCTTAAATAGACATGATATTCCTTAATTCTTGGTTCTTGATTCTTGGCATGAAAAACAATCCAGCCAGATTGATTTACGGCTTTAACTCCTGATTTATCTCATAGTTATCTTCTTTCCAACTGCGTAAGTCATCTTAAAATCACTTACTTAACTATGATCGAATAAAACAAATCAAACAACCAGTTAAGTCTATCTTTTAGCTCTGCCAGCTAGATTATTTGTCATTTTCTGATCTCTCTATTCTGTCTGTCAATTTTGCAATTCGTCGCCGGTGACAAATGCCACTTCCATCGGTATCACTTCAGTTAGCTTCGAGATCTCCGTCCGTTGGGCATCACTGGATCTTGTTCATAGGGAAACACTATTTTTAGCTCGTCGGGCATCCTTTGATTCTACTTCGTCAGGCAATACTGTCTTCTGCTCGTCGGGCATCACTGTGACTTTTATCTCTATCTTTACTGATGGTGTGCACTCCATCGGTGTATTCTGTCACTTAGTGAATACTTGACTTTTATGCATTTCTGAAAGCATAACCTTTATTCCATTGTTTCTCTGAAGTCTTTGGCATTATGTGTATGACCTTACAGATGATATCAAGTTGACATCAATGACAATACAAACCATTAAATGATTTAATGTCTTGCATCATCTTCAAGTTAATATAGTGAACCATTTAATCAGTTACATGTCATCAATCTCTCCCTTTGGCATTGATGGCAACATACTATATTATCAAACTATACTATTTCTAATACAATATGAAATACAATTATTGAGATTCATCAAATTACCAAATAGTTTTTTTTGATAACTGATAAAATGTCTGACTGTCGGTGAGCTCTGTGTAAGCTCAGATTTGATTCTTGTAGTTTTCCTTTTTCTTCTTCTGATGTGTTGTGTCCTTTTTTACTGTTCTGCTTCTTTGATGTCTCTGTCTTTTGTTTGCAATTTACATCAGTTCTCTCCCTTTGGATATGATCTCTCCCTATTTGGAGTTATCTGATAATGAATAATTTCTGATGATAATATGGAAACATTCTCTCCCTTTGACAATAATGCCAAACAAATATTTTACAAAATATTTGACACTCTGTCAACCAATTTCTTCTTTCCATAATATATTCCTTGAATTTCCCTTATCCATTATCAATATAAAAACCTGCTCTTAGTACTGGGTTCTGATATATACCTTTCTGTATATAGATGTAGCATTGAAGTTCATCTTTTGCTTGCATCAATCATGTCTGATATGTTGATAATATATGGTTGATGCAGTGTTCAGTCATTTTGCTAACTATTAGACATGGGTTTTACCCCTAGTCTTTTTCTCAGGTACTCAAATGTATCTTTAGGCAGTGGCTTGGTGAAGATATCAGCCAATTGTTCTTTTGATTGCACATATTCAAGTATTACTTCTTTCTCTTGAACTTGTTCTCTTAAATAATGATACTTGATGGCAATGTGTTTAGTCTTTGCATGCATGATTGGATTTTTAGAAATATTTATTGCACTGGTGTTATCACAATAGATAACTACTGGTTCTATGATTTTCATATGCATACCTTCCAGCAACTTGTTGATCCATGCAATATTCGAGCAATTTGTAGCAGCAGCAACATATTCTTCTTCTGCAATAGACTGAGAGATGCATCCTTGCTTCTTGCTAATCCATGTGACAAGTCTGTCACCCATAAAGAATGCTCCTCCAGTTGTGCTCTTCCGGTCATCAAGATTTCCATCCCAATCAGCATCGGTAAACACTTTTAGTTAAAATTTTCCTTCTCTTCTATACCGTAAGCCAAATTCCTCAGTATTCTTCAGATATCTTAGAATTCTTTTCACAGCAATTATATGTGATTCCTTGGGGTTAGCACAAAATCTAGCAACAATTCCTACTGCATGTGCAATATCTGGTCTAGTGTGTATAACATACATGATTTTCCCTATCATGGATCTGTATAAAGTCTGATTTACCTCTGTTGTCTTGTCTTCCTTTTTTAATTTGCATCTAGTAGCCATCGGTGTTCCAACAGGTTTGGAATCTTCCATCTTGAATATTTTTAGAACTTCTTTGATGTATTTGGACTGTGTAATGAAAATACCTTC
>MU227320.1:0-14464 GCA_018584345.1 Thuja plicata | reverse complement strand
GTTAAACTGAAACAAAATGACCTGTTTCTAATGCAACTTAATTGCAGATTTTCAGATCTATTTACTTACAATATCTTTCTGATCAATGTATCAATACAATTCCTTTGTACTTAACTCTTTCTTCTCTATGACGTTGTGCTTTTCTATTTTTCAGTGTCTGTAGAATTCTTTAGCTCTCCCTTAGTTTGATTGATCAGAACTGCATGAAGTTAATCCTTCATCAGTTTCTCTTCAACATCTTCTATCAGTTCACTCCCCCGTGTATCTAATTGCTTATGGACCACACAGAGAATGAAAAATGCTTGTATCTTAAATAGACATGATATTCCTTAATTCTTGGTTCTTGATTCTTGGCGTGAAAAACAATCCAGCCAGATTGATTTACAACTTTAACTCCTGATTTATCTCATTGTTATCTTCTTGCCAACTGTGTAAATCATCTTTAAATCACTTACTTAACTGTGGTTGAATAAAAAAAATCAAACAACTAGTTAAGTCTATCTTTTAGCTCAGCCAGCAAGATATTTTGTCATTTTCTGATCTCTCTATTCTGTCGGTCAATTCTGCAGTTCATCGTCGGTGACAACTGTCAGTTCCATCGGTGTCACTTCAATTAGCTTCAGGATCTCCGTTCGTCAGGCATCATTGGATCTTGTCCGTCGGGCAACACTATTTTTAGCTCGTTGAGAATCCTTTGATTCTACTTCATCGGGAAATATTGTCTTCTGCTCGTCGGACATCACTGTGACTTTTATCTCTGTCTTTACCAATGGTGTGCACTCCGTCGGTGTATTCTGTCACTTAGTGAATACTTGACTTTTATGCATTGTTGAAAGCATAACCTTTATTCCATTATTTCTCTGAAGTCTTTGGCATTATGTGTATGACCATATAGATGATATCAAGTTGACATCAATGATAATACAAACCATTAACTGATTTAATGTCTTGCATCATCTTCAACTTAATATAGTGAACCATTTAATCAGTTACATGTCATCACTACTAGTCAATTTCAGGAGCTAGATTCCATGTGGGATATAGAAGCTGCAGACTGCTCACTGAGTGAGTGAAGTGATTTAGAAATTAGAATTAGCATTCAAATTTTGGTTAATACTTAATAGGTATTTATACATTGTATACTTATTACATTTTAGTTATTACTGTACTTGTTGGACTTGAATATTGACAATTTGAAATTGACTCATATTACAAGTAATTACTAATAAGTATTGTTCATGATTTTTGTAATTTGAATTTAGATTTTTGTAATTTGAATTCATGATTTTTGTAATGTATAATGTGTTGTTTGTTTTTTATGATGTGACAATAAGACATCAACCTCTTCTTCTTCTATCCAATTTTAGGAAGTAGCCAACTCCAAATATTACTTCACATCAAGAAAAGGACCAACTGACAAACACTCTGATAATGTCTCTACACTTTAGGTCTTACTTCATATCAATATGAATCTATGCATTAATTAGAGCATCATTTAATCTGATCCTTGATCAAAACTCTAAAAAAATACACATACATAGATAAATTCTATGATAATGAATTAGAAAACTCATAACTCACAAGATAAGATGACACATGAGAGATTAGAACCAGGATCTTTGTATTAAGTATAGAAAATCACATCCAGCATACAAAATGTATTCAGAAATAACCTCTTCAATAATTTTCAAGAGATCTTTCAACTCTATTTCTATTTATCACACTTAACTAGTACAATGTCTGCTATATTTCTCAAACTGAAACTTTGAAAAAGCTTACAATACAAAATTTTCCATCCCTTTCCAATGATCTTGGTAATCCTCTTATAGAGTAGGATTGCAAAAAGATTCAGATCAATTGGAGTGAGGACAAAATACATGACTCATACAAAAGACAAAAATTAGTGGAAGTGATAACCACTTTGTTACAAGATTTTTTGGAATTTTTTGTCTTCTAACTGCCTGGCCTCTTTAATTTCTTTGCTGCTGTTAAGAAGCTGCCATATAAAATTGTTGTTGTCACTCAAAAATGGAAAACCATCGATCAGTTAACTCTCTTCATTATTTTCCTCTGGGGCACCTGCTGCAAACCTGGCTTTCCATGAAGTAAACACCTCATCACTGGGCCATGCAAAATTGAGGATCTCATTTATGTTATCATTTATCCTCTCCCAATTTGTCTTTGTTCACTCAATTTCTTCCCTCCAAAAATTGAAGAATGCTCTAGCTTCTTGAATAGTGTCAATTATTTCTATAAATAATAATGCACTATCCATATATACTATGTTGTTTATCCTGATAGCTATCTCATCACCAACTTCTTCCCTCCATAGTGGATCTCTCTTCAAATGGTCATTCTTTTTAAAAATGGCTGGGAATATTCCAAAACAAAAATGGGAGTATTCTTTTCTTAGGGCTTGTGCCTTCCTGATTATTACACTCCTCTCAATGTCTAGATTAATTAAATATTTAAGACATTTATAGGTAGAGGTTAGGACAATATGCAGTTCCTACTTGGTTTAGATATTTATCTATAACAATTCTTAAAATGATACAGTAATGATCTGATTCAAATACAACTCTGATATGCAGATATTCATATCTATTCTAAGTACATAATAACTCTCATCATTTTTTTCACTTCAGTTCATCTCATACTTCATACTTGTTCTTCTTTGTAATCCTCTTTCCTTTGTCTCTTGGTTATGTTTGCAGAAAACACTCGGTTCTGTCTTTAACCAGTTTGATCAATCATGCATAAAATTTGCATGCATGCGCTTCAGATGCATGTATGTATATTTTTTATAATGATTATCTTTTATCTTACATAGACATCATAGCTCATTTAATTTTCATCCTTAAAATCTTGTCACTTAATCTACATCATTGATTTTCCCTCTTGATCCTTCCTTGGCAGTTGTGTTAAAAACACATCCCAATCTCTGTCATTCGATCTTCCTTGAATTTTCATAAACGTTTGATCAAATAACAAAATTTATCCTTTACCTTGAAATCATCAATTGCCAGCTCAACATCCAAGTCAGCATCGATTTGATTAAATTGCTTGATCAATAATTGTGTCGGTAATCCCTTTCTCGATTATCACTATGCTCTGTATACATTGTGCTTTACTCGGTTATTACTATCTCTTGGTGTATACAAACCTCTTCATTTAATGACCACATAAACATTGTTTGTTCCATATCTTCAAATCATAACAAATTTTTTCCACCATAATAATACTCAAATAAGTTGACATCAATGACAATACATTAACTGATAATGTTTATGACCACTTATGCAACTCGGTTGAATATCAACAAATGAATTCAAACATATAATCAGTTGTAGTTCATCGATCTCTCCCTTTGGCATTGATGGCAACACAATATGAAATATGCATTATAAAATGCCATACAATAAATACCAAGCTTATGTTCTACAATGGAAATAATTCTATAGCTCTCCCTAGCTTGAATATAATTTGTGTCAGTATAAACAAAATACTCATGACTATGTAGACTCTCCCTGTAGTTTTGAAGTTTCAGCTCTTGAATCTCTCTGTAGATTAGATATGTCTTTGCTCTCCCTTTCTCTATATTCCCTCAAGGAGTAGATATTACATTCATCAACTCTCTCCCTTAGATGGATATATATTTCATTGATCAACTCTCTCCTTTGACAACAATGCCAAAAATAAAATATGCAGCTCTTCGGTAGCCAAAAAAAAATCTTGGATTTTTGGTGCAATAGGTACCTTTCAGTGTACAGATATGTCTATGTCAGTCTAGTTCATCTTTGCATCAACATGATTGATATTCTAAGTTCACGTAGGTTGTTGCAACCTCCTACTCAACTTAGTTACCAACAGACAAGGGATGAACCCCTAGTCTACCTCTCAAGTAATCAAATGTATCCTTCAATAAGGGTTTTGTGAATATGTCTGCAAATTGTTCTTTTGATTGTACATATTCTAGTATTACTTGTTTGTCTTGTACTTGCTCCCTCAAATAGTGATATTTTATAGATATGTTCTTTGTCTTTGCATGAATCACATTATTCTTTGAAATATTTATAGCACTTGTATTATCAAAATAAAACATCACTGGGTCAATGATCTCTTCATTCATTCCTTTCAAAAATTATTTTATTGATGCTATGTTAGAACAATTTGTAGCAGCAACAACATAGTATGCTTCTGCAGTTGACTGAGATATGTATCCTTGCTTCTTGATTATCCAAGTAACTAGTCTTTCTCCAATAAAGAATGCTCCACCAGTATTACTTTTTCTATCATTTATATTCCCAGCCCAATCAGCATCAGTATAAACTTTCAAATCGAATTTTCCTTCTCTTTTATACCATAGTCCATAATCCCCAGTATTCTTCACATATCTAAAAATTCTTTTTACAACAGTCATATGTGATTCCCTGGGGTTAGTAGAAATTATTGCAACTATTCCAACTACATGTTCTATGTCAGGTCTTGTGTGGACAACATACATCAATTTACCAATCATATATTTGTACAAGGTCTAATTTACCTCAGGTGTCTTGTCTTCTTTTGTCAGTTTGTATCCTGTCACCATAGGTGTTCTGACTGGTTTTGATACTTCCATTCTGAATGTCTTTAGGACTTCCTTGATGTATTTTGATTGAGTAATGTAGATACTTGCATTCTGTTGTAAAATTTTCAATCCTAGAAAAAATTTGATCTAACCAAACATCAACATCTCAAATTCTTTCCTCATTTCATCAACAAATGAAGTGCATAAGTTATCATTACCTCCTAATATGATATCATCAACAAATATTTCAGCAATAAGTGTCTTATCATCATTTCCTCCTTTTAAATACAAATTGTTGTTGTCACTTGTTCAAAAAATCCAATACTTATAAGATATGAATGCAATCTTTCATACCATTCTCTCGGTGCTTTCTTCAGTCCATATAAATCTTTGTGTACCTTACATACCATGTGTGTCTGATCAGGATCAACAAATCCCTCAAGTTGTTCAATGTATACCTCTTCTTCCAGTATTCTATTAAAAAATCCAGACTTTACATCCATCTGATATACCTTGAATCCTTTATATACAGCGTATGCAAGTAGTATTCTTAATCCTTCAAGTCTAGCAATGGGTGAAATTTTTTCTTCATAGTCAATTCCTTCTTCTTGTGCATACCCTTTGTAAACTAATCTTGCTTTATTTCTAGTTACATTCCCATATTCATTCAGTTTGTTTCTAAAAATCCATTTGGTGCCAATGAAATTTTTATCACTCAGTCTCGGTACTAATGTCCATGCCTTATTTTTTTGTATCTACTTAATTTCCTCATTAATAGCATTAAACCATTCTTCATTTTATAATTCACCTCTAACATTCTTAAGCTCAAATTAACAAATTAAACAAATGTCATCTCTGAACTTACTTCTTGTCATTATGCTTGCTCTTTTATCTCCAATGATCTGATTCTATGGATGGTGTCTTCTAACATATTTAGCCAGTACAGGTTCAACTCTTTGTCCTTCATCATCTTCTTTTGTAGGTTCATTGTCTTCTGGTTGATGATCTTCTGTTTCAGCATTTTCCTAATTCTAGGTTTGTGCTACTTGTTTCCCAGTGACATTACCCTATTGCTCGGTAACATTACCCTATTACACAGTACCGCTAGGCATCTACATTGGTATAGTATTAGGTTCTTCCTAGTAAACAAATTTACTATAATCTTTAGGTTCTCTCATGTTGTCCTCATCATTTAGCTTAGCAAATTCATTAACTTTCACATTTGCACTCTCAATGATTTTGTTAGTTATCTTGTTCAAACATTTGTAAGCTTTACTCTTAGTAGAATATCCAAGAAATATTCCTTCATCACTTTTTGAATCAAATTTTCCATTTCGATCATCTTTCAGAATATAACACCGACTACCAAATATTCTAAAATAGCTCACATTGGGAGTATAACCATACCATAGCTCATAAGGTGTTTTGTTTGAATCTTTCTTCAGTTGTACTTGGTTTAGTGTGTAAACTATTGTGCTAACTTCTTCTCTCAACCATGTTTGTGCAACTCCTTTCTCAATCATCAATGTTCTGGCACAATCAGCAATTGATATGCTCCTTCTTTCAGCAATCCCATTTTGTTGTGGTGTCCTCGGTGCAGAAACATGTCTTTTGATTCCATACTCATTACAAAATTTAGTGAACTCGTCAGAAATATATTCACCTCCTCTATTATATCTCAAACACTTCAGATCTCTGCCAGTTTCTTTTTCCACTTTAGCTTTATACCACGTAAACATCTTAAATGCTTCAGATTTTTCTTTTAGGAACATGATAGTCATCATCCTAGAGTATTCATCAACAAATAAAATAAAGTATCTGTCTCCATAATAGCTCTGTGTTCTCATTGGTACACATAGGTCTGTATGAACTAACTCCAAAATATCATTAGATGAAATTTTTTTTCTCTTGAAACTAGATTTTGACATCTTTCCCATTTGACAATTTTTGCACATTACATGTTCTGGTTTAGATAGGCTCGATAAGCCTCTAACTTTTCTTTTTCTACTAAGCTTAATCATGTTGTCAAAATTTACATGACAAATTATTTTATGACATAACCATATATCTTCATTCTTTTCCAATAAACAAGTAGTTTCAACTGTATCAAGATAGAATAGGTTACCTTTCAATTGTTCACCAGTGTCGATCAATTTTTCTTTTCTATCATAGATTCTACCTTTTATATTCTCAAATAAAACTTGGTGACCTGTGTTATTCAACTATGAAACACTCAATAGATTGTAGTTAAGTCCTTTTACCCAACAAGCATTTTCACATTTGATTTGATTGTTCAGCATAATAGTACCTTTTTCTTTTACTTGACAGGGTGTATCATTTCCCATTCTTATAGATCCTCCATCATAATGTTCAATAAATTCAAATTTTCCTTTATCACCAGTTATGTGATGTGTACAACCACTATCAATAACCCATATATCATGTTTACTAACTTTAGAGATAAGTGTTGTTTCTACGTACCTTTCATCTTCATCTGAATCATCTTTTAATGCTACAAACACTATCTCAATATCTTCATCATTGTCAGAACTACTGTCATTAAATTTACCTTGAGCAATGTAACAAGATTTCTTACCTTTATCTTTATAATCTCGGTTATCTCTTATGTCATACTATCGGTTGCATGTGTAGTCTCGGTCATCCTTTCTGTCATTAGATCTATCATCATTCTTTTTGTTAGGGAATCTTGCAGCGAAATGGCCAACCTCTTTACAGTTAAAGCATATCAAAGGTATTTTACCTTTATATATTCCTTTATCTTTGTGCAATATTCTAACCATTAAAGCTTCAAGTTCATCAAGTTCCTTGTCATCACTATCACTGTCAATGTTATTTCTAATTATGTGTTTGCTACTAGATTTACCAATTTTCAAAGTAGACATAAATGCAGATTCCATAGATGGTACAATATTGTTGTCAAAGTTATTCCGCTCAAAATAAATCAATCTTTCAACAAGACTATCAATAGTAATTTTATTTCCAGGTGTAGCTCTCATTTCATTAATTACAGAGAATCTTATAGAATAAACAAGCAATAGAGTTCTAAGAATCTTACTCACAATTGTGTCTTCATCAATGGTTCCACCGGATCCTCGAATAACATTCACAACTTTTTTAAGTCGGTTACTATATTGTGTGATGTTTTCTCCTTCATTCACATGTCATCAAAATTTCCATGAAGACTTTCAGCTTTGGCTCTCAGTACATTTACATCTCCTCCATAAACTAGTGTAAGTTGATCCCACATCTACTTGGCAATTGTACATGTCTTGATGCCCTTAAATTATGAATCTATAAGTGAAGAAGAAATCTCCACCATGATAAGGTTATGTTCATGTTTTTATTTCATCTGATTTACTGTCAAAGTTCCAGTTGGTAATATGAATTCATTATCCAAAAAATCTGCAATGTTGTCTGCAATCCCTGATAGTTATAATCTCATTTTTCTTTTCCATGTTGATAAGTTATCTTTGTTCAACTTCCATGTGTCTCTCTTATACATCTTGTGATCTTTAGCTTAATTCCTTGAAAACTTTCTTCTAAGCATTGTATGCTCTCTGATAAGCACTGTATGCTTTTATACCAATTGTTAGAATAACTAAGAGGAGGGGTGAATCAGTTAGAATTAGTTTCCTCACAAATTATCCTATAGTCCCAAATTTCTCTAGATGTATAACAAAACAAATTCAATCATATAAATCAACTCGGTGAAAATATATTTTGTAAACTTAAACTTTCATCAATAGTGTTTACCGAGTGTCAGTAAATTAATACTTTGATTACCTGTCTAGGTCAATAAACTAAAGTGTAAAGTAAAATAATAATCCACAACATTCATGCACATTGACACATATATTTTTAACGTGGAAACCCTGATAAGGGAAAAACCACTTGGGACCGGTAACGCAAAATATTTTCACTCTTCTAAAGTGAGCTTGGTGAAGAGCCAACCCTGTTAAAGGTTACAATGCACACTTTTAAATGTGACCTTGTTAGAGGATTTAAAACTAATAGTTATCTCTTGACCATGCATTCACTATGGGGTCAACAAGAAAACACTCAATATTCTTTGAATGTTATAATAAGGACTTCACTATCCTACTCGATTAAGAGATTTATCTGTAACAATGGTTAAACTAATACAGTAATGATCTGATTCAATTAAAACTCTAATTTGCATATATTCATATCTATTCTAAGTACATAATACCTTTGATCAATTTTTTCACTTCAGTTCATCTCATACTTCATACTTGTTCTTCTCTGTAATCCTCTTTCCTTTGTCGCTCGGTTATGTCTGCAGAAAATGCTCAGTTATGTCTTTAACTAGTTTGATTAGTCATGCATAAAATTCACATGTATGCACTTCAGGTTCATGTATGTATATTTTTTATAATGAATCTCTTGTCTCTTATATAGAAATCATAGCTCATTTAATTTTCATCCTTCAAATCTTGTTTCTTAATCTCCATCATTGATTTTCCCGCTTGATCCTTCCTTGGCAGTTTTGACGTTAAAAACATGTCTCAATCTATGTCATCTGATCTTCCTTGAATTTTCATAACCATTTGATCAAATAGAAAAATTTATCTTTTACCTCGAAATCATCAATTGTCAGCTCAGCATCCAAGTCGACCTCTTTTTGATTAAATTGCTTGATCAATAATTGTGTCGGCAATCCCTTTCTTGGTTATCACTGTGCTCGGTATACACTGTGCTTTGCTCAGTTATTACTGTCTCTCGGTGTATACATAACTCTTCATTTACCGACCACATAAACATTGGTTTTTCCAGATCTTCAAATCATAACAAATATTTTCCACCATAATAATACGTGCAAATAGGTTGACATCAATGACAATACATGTAATACCCACCCCTTAGTTTGCTTTTTTGTTTCGGTTTCCGAACTCTTTTAGGCCTTTTCTTGTATGTGTAAATTATTTTAGATGGTTTGAGGATATTCATGTATAACATTTCATTATATTATGGATCCATTTCTTAGTGTACTATATCTTCTATTTACGTGTGTTTTATGATTATTTGATGATGGTTATGTATATGTTATGATGTTATTTTGATTATGGTTTTCTGACAATACTGACCCTAAATTTCTATGCATATGGATCATTGTTATGTTTTACATTACTGTTTGATGTGTTTGGTATGGTATGGGACAAAGTCATAGTTACTTGCTTCGGCGAGATCCACACGATAAACTAGTCTCAACCATTATTTGTTATATTATATGCATCTATGTTCGTCTTTGTGATGATAGGTTTGCAGGTACTGGGCTATGTCTTCCCTGAATTGGCAAGAGTGAGCATGCCCTATCACAATATCTCAATGGTAAGAGAAGGGAGATAATATTAGGTCCAAATCCATACCCTAAACCCTTATTTTTTCCTAGAAATGGACAAAGAATTTGATTCACTATCTTATTTGAATCTGTCAAGTGACGTGGATTCGTGAGCCTGTTTATGTTTGTTTGCGGTTCTGTTTCAGATATTTTTTTGTTTCAGTTAATTTTTTGATCAGGTAGTTTTCAGTTGATTTAATGATGCTTTTGGCGTGATTTATTTAATGAATATTTATGGTAAATATTAATTCTAACTATTGCACCTTTAATAAGGTTAAAACATTGATATATTAAATATATGGCTATTTAATAATTAAATATTAATTAAATGCCTATATTTAATTAATTACTTTAATTATTAAGTCTTGATTTAAATAATTGAGATTTAATAAATATTAAATCCAATAATTGTAATTAATTGTGCAAAGTTGATTTATTGAATATTATTTTAAGTTGCATGATTAATTGATTTATTTAATTGAAATATTTCCCATGCATTTTCAATTATGACTTTGTTTGTATATTCTAAAGTTGAGATGTGCATGGTTTAAGTGAAAATTGAAAATAAAGAATTTCTTTTAATTATTAATTAGATAATTTATATTCCCTTTAGGGTTTCACTTTTTAAAAACCTAATTACTTGGTTTTCTATACCTTGGATTGAAAGCCATTTTGGAGGTTGTTCAATCAAGGAGAAGGAGAAATCAGGTGATTGAGGATTTGTGAAAGCTTAGGAGCATTTTGATTCATTGTTGGAATTCTTCCTTTCTTGGATTTGTGAATTTGTTCCTCTCATCGGTTACATTGTTCTTTTAGATATTTTTTCATCTTGTAAGATGAATTCTTGACTTTAACTTCATCGGGTTTGCAATTTGTCAAGAGGGTAGCTCTATAATTTTCACCATAATCTCATACATCTTCTTAGCTTTCTATCAATATAAGTTTTTCTATTTTTGGACAACATTAGTATAGTAAACTTTGATTTTCTTTACCAGTGTCTTCACAGTCCTCACAGACATATGTCTACCATTTTTTCAATAAATTTTGATATACTTAACCAAATTTACAAATAAATTACATATTATTGTTCTACACTTGATTCTATACACTTTTAAAAAAAAATTCATTTTCGATTATTTTGATGCAAGTTATGCCCAGCGCACGAACAGGTACCAAAATTTCAGGATGCGGTCACTTCAAAAAATCACAGAAAAAAAAATACTCATCGAAAAATTACAAAAAAAAATACAAAGCTTTTTAGATCTCACTCATACCTATTATCCTACCAAAGGTATTTGAAAAATACTGAATATAACTATATCTTTTGTATAGCAAACGGAAACAACTATGTTATGTTTTTTTTGAAAAATTAGGAATAGGTTTTCGTGCACGTGAGGTTTGACCCTCTTAATCTTATCAAATGTTTTTAAAAAATAGTATTTTAGAAACTAGATTTAGAGTACTACATTTTTTATGTTTTACACATCTTCTTATTTTGAGTGCGTGACCCTCAAACGTCTGTTCCAAGTTCAGGTTTACCCGATTTTAGAAAAAATGTGTCCACTTATACCCCCCCTTTTTGGGTCACAACTTGGTGCACATACCCCCAATTGAATTATAGGAGGCCCTCCCCCTACTATTATAAGGGCCCCTATAAAATAAAGGTGGGGCAGTAATTGCCAGCAAATTTTTAGCTCTATTGAGATGGAGATGCCTTGTTTCTCACACAACATGCTTCATTTTCCTTAGTGAAAATGTGGATCCCACCATTAAATATCTTAGGTAAGGAATTTTTGAGTTATCAATTAGAATATTCACATTTTCTTAGTCTTTTAGGTTTAGTAAATATGAAGGTCGTTTATTTTTCTCTAAGAAGATGTATGATTAGAATAGTTACAATACATTGTTTGGCTTGGATTTTCATCTAATCTTGTTTGTTGTATGTGATGACTTATTTTTGTGGCAATTTATAGTTGGTAAAATTGAATATTTACTCCTTATAGATTGGTATTGGTAAGAGGTTATCAATAGTGGATGGTGTTTCTACCATTATTTTCCTCTTCTGTTGATAATTCCCCATTGTTAGTAGTTGTGAATATCCTCAACTAACCTTGGTGTTCTCCCAATGATTGTCTGCAAATTCTTTTGGAACTCTTCATGTGTGTAATACCTACCCCTTTGTCTGTCTGCCTATGTCAGTTTTTGATCTCTTTTAGACCATAGTATGTATGTGTTAGCTCTTTCAGGTGATTTTAAGGATATTGATGTGTTACTTTTCAGTATGTTATTGATCCATTATTATCATGTATATTTTTTGTATATGTGATTTAAGGTTATTTAATGAAGCTTATGTATATGTTAGGATTTCATTTCGGTTATGGTTTTTGACAATACTGACCTTAGGTTTATATGCACATGGATCATTTTATGTTTTCATTACTGTTTGATGTGTGTGGTATGGTATGGGACAGAGTCATAGTTACTTGCTTCGGCGAGATCCACACGATAACCTAGTCTCAACCATTGTTTGCCATATAATATATGTATGTATGTTCATCTTGGTGATGACAGGTTTGCAAGTACCAGGCTACGTCTTCCCTGAATTGGCAGGAATGACCGTGCCCTATCGCATTAATCTCAATGGTAAGAGAGGGGAGAGAATTTTCAGGTCCAAATCCTATCTTAAACCAAATTGTCCTAGTTAGTGGACAAGTATCTGTTTTAACTACCCTGACCGAATTCGTATAGTTGATAGGAATTCATGTATCCCTTTCCTTGTTCATATTTGATTTTTGCATGTTTTCAGTTTCAGGTGCTTGATGTGATTATGTGGGTGTTATATCATGTTATTTATTTAATTAGATATTATTGCAATTAATTATTAAATATAGGGTATTTAATTAATTGAGAATTAAATTAAATACCTATGTTTAATTAAAGTGCAATTATTGAATATTAATATTTAATTGAATAAATAATTGAATATTAGAGTAAATATGCTTTTATGCTTAATTAAATAATTAAATATTTAGTTACATGGATTATTGTGATGTAAATATTTAAGTTATTTAAATTAATATTTTATTAATTACATGTGCAAGATTTGGTTGAAAAAGTATTTTCAAACTCAAAGCTCTCAACTTGAATTTAGGAGTCAAAGTTGAGTTATGCAAGTAATTAGATATTTTAATTAATTAATTGTTATTTTCTTTCAATTTTGGAGAGGAGTCCTTTTAAGAGTTAACTGGATGAGTTGTCATTAGGGTTTGCTTGATTTGGGGAAATGGATCCTCATTAGGGGGATTCTTCTCTCATTTGAACATAACAAGTTTTGGGAGCATTTTTGGAAGCTTTGGTGTGTGCTTGGTTTTGGAACATAATTTGAGAATTCTCATTGCTTGGATTTTGCATTGTGTGTTCTTCAACAGATATTGAGGTAGGGTCTTGTTCATGTCAATTCTGGTTTTTCGGATCCCTATTTTCTATGCATCCAAAAAACTAAGAATCCTTTGTTTGGTCATTCCTTGCTTGATTATTCTGTGTGTTTGAAGTTTTCAATTGGAAAATAATGTTTTAGATCAATTTTGTGTTTTACTCAAACTTGCATGTCAGATCTGTGTTTGTGGGCACAAAGGATTTCATTTTGTAGCATTAAAATGTAAAAGGGTATTAGGGTTTCTAGTTTAAAATTATTGTTGAAATATGCGTTTATGGAAACCTAGATCCCTGATTTTCAAAGGAAAATTTATATCACCCTAGTACGGAAGCGCTGTCAAAATTTCGTTGAATAAATCCTTATGGATCTCCTAGAATATGATAAATTAAAATTGCCTATAGTTGGGACTATAGGGAAGGAAAAATAAATAAATCCCCCTTTCTAAATTGCTCTTTGAAAGAAAATTAATTAGGAAAAAAAAAGGAGCTCTCTGTTAAGAAAATACAGAGTTAATTAAACAAAATAAATCACACCAGTCAATTGAAAACTGACAAGGAAAAAGACAAAAAAAAAAGAAGTCTTTTAAATAATTCCGTTTTCAAAATTTAAATTGAAAAAATATATATAAAAAAAAAATAATAACTTTAAATTGTTTAAGGTTGTTTTGTTTTAAAATTAAAAAAATTTAAAAAAATATCATTTGCCAAAGGGTGTGTGGCAGGGGCCACCGCACCCCCCAAAGTCTCTGGCGGGTTGTCCAACTCGGCAGCCGAGACTGCCAGCGCGACAGCCGAAGCTGCCTATAATGTCCTCGCCAGGGAACCCATAAGGAATCAGGTCTATGACCTAAAATTACAATTAACAATTTTTTTATTTTTTTTCTAACATTCTAACATAACATCGTTACCATTCACAAGTACATTCCTTAAGGTTCCCTTAATGAATTCAATTACCATTATTAAATATTTCATTTTATTACTTAATCGAGCAAATTCTATTTCCATTACAACTTCAATTTACATTGATTCCATTTCACATCAAAACCAGCTACATTAATGAACTAGTGGAATTAATTTTCCTT
>MU227319.1:442087-473545 GCA_018584345.1 Thuja plicata | reverse complement strand
GAAGCACATCAATATCTATCTTAGAAAAAAAGTTATGTTGTACGAAGTCATTGTACCTTTTTGAAAAATACGTTTTCAGAAACATAGCAGTTTTAGTGGGAGAAAAAAAAAACCATTAAAATCAATTAAAAAAAAAATAAAAAATAAATATTTAGAATCTAGACAGAAAATCCTAAAAGACTCTAGTTTACTTTGTCTTCCGATTTCAAATATTTTAACGATAATATGCATCCGAATGTGAAAGTTTTTTTCAAAATGTAGAGTTCAATGTCCGTTTAGGCAAAAAAGTGTAACCCACTATTGTGGGATCACCCTTTGATTAATATTATAGATTGTTATATTTATTGTATGGGATTAAAATTGATCAAATATTATATTATAGATTAAAATTTAATATTAATATTATTGATTAAGTTTATATTGATTAGTACGATTTTGATAAAGTTAAGCTATTAATTATTGATTAAATAAGGATTCATATATTTATTTTTAAAATAATATTTATACATTTACAGGTATGTTTGCATCAATATGGGCTAATTCCAGAGGTGAATGTGATTGAAGATAGAGACAACGAAGTGTGGAAGTTGCGAGTTTGTTTGTCTACTAGATGTAGAGAAGAGGTTGTGATTATGTTACTTCATTGGAACTGACCAAGAAAAGATGGTTGCTATCAGATAGTTTATTGGATTTTATATTTCCTATATACACTTGTATTTTGGATTGTAAGTCCCTAAGGGTGGCTTTAACCTTCTTTAGGTAGTGTGCCTGGGCAGTGAGCCCATTATTACTCTTGACTCCTAACAGGGTTTGTCTTTTAACAATGACTGTGCACTGAAATGCACCGATAAGCTCCTAACAGGGATAAATCTTTTAACAAGGATACTATACTCTAAGTACATTATTTGTGGGTGCTAATTCTCACTGGGGTTTTACCTTTAACAGAGTTTCCTCGACAACAAAGGATTGTGTTATTGTGCTGGCATTTGCTGTGTTATCATTGGATGAAACTTTTGTTTATAAAGTTTAATGTTTAATAATTTGTCTCACAATTTATTCACCCCCCTTCAGTTGTGTTGGTGGATTTTTATTCCTAACACTTTGCCCTTCTAATCTTTTATTGCATCATTTAATTATTGTCAATTCTTACAAGGTGACAATGGCTAGATGCTTTTTCTTTCTAAAAATCTATTGTACTCACTTTGAGTTGCTTTCTACTTTATAAGAGGGGATACAATTTTTAATCTCGGTTCAATAAAATTAGGCCAATGGGTATTCAATGCATGAAATAAGAACCGATTCGATTCTGAGCCTACTTGATTGTGTTCTCAATATCACATTTCAATGTTGTTGGTAAAAATTTCCAGAAATATTTGTCGTCTCATAATATTTAAATGTAACCTATTTTATGTGTCACATTCATGACATCTTTGTATATTGCTTAGCCATATCATGATCCCTTTTTAAATAAAAAATTTTACTCTTAATCATAGCCTCAATGCATATCTACTGTACTTTACATCGCTTAGTGAATATACACTTTTCACCCTTCATTTCTCTCTAGTCTCTGTTTCTTAAATATTTCAGTGAATTTTAATTGAACTGTCTCTTGGTTTCTTTAGCTTGATGATGGATTGCAAACATGTGGACTGTCATTTTCATGATAAAAATTAGCTTATAAAATTTGAAACACTCAACAGTTAATGCAACTTGAAAGTAAGTCATGCATCTATGTTTCCTTCACCCTTAGAGGAAACACCCTTCAAAATCATGTATCTTTGTTCCCAACTTAGAATATTTTCCTTATCTCTAAATAAAAATTAATCAAGGCTGTACTAGTTGGCATATACTCATAAACTAGAAGCAATCCCCCTTTTATCTGCATCGGCCCTGCAACTTGACAATATTTTGATGCCAAAACCTCCCAATGCTTGAAATTGCAGAAAAAAATTCTCGGAAAAAATCTCTTTATATGATTCCAGCATGACTGAAACTACAAATTAATGTTGCTAACTGCCATGATCTACGTGCTTGAAACAATTATTGTCTAAGTTGCTGGTACGCCATTACATAATTAATATTATTTCTCTGGTTACAAGTACATGTTTATATGTACATTAACACTTTGCTTTGGATGACTGATGTTTTCTTGAAATTCTAGACTACTAATAACAACATTAATTTTAAAGAAAATTTTATCAAATATGGTCTAAATTCATTACCATGCTAATTTAGATTTTGGGAAGATGGTGAATTGATACAAATGCCTCAATCAACTTGTACATCAATAAACATGATGGACCAAAGAAATCATTTCTTTGTTTATTTTATGGTGAAGTATAGTAGAACATTATATTCTTGCCTTGTCAAGCATTTCATATTTAGATGTAAAGGGATACAACATGTTTTGAATTGGAAGTCTAGAAAATGAGTATAGTGGTAATCCTTGATATGCTTTGTAATTGGTTAAAAAATTATTGCATACCTTTTTTAATTTTTTAAAGTGATCATGAACTTGCAACTGTTTCTCTGAAATTGGAAATCAAGTTTAATTATTTATTTACCATGTGATTATTCCGTTAAAACCTTATGTGGCACATACTGTTCACGACTAAATTGCAACTGAGGCCACAAATCCTGAAGATCCCACATCTACAATATCAGATTCATAAACTATTTTCCCATCCTATTATAGTATGTCAAGGTGTTAGTGACTGTAATTTACTTGAAAATTCAATAAGGTTTTTGAGCAACACTTTGTGTCACGTTATGTATTTTGTTAAATGCTCAAAATATCTAAAACCTTGATAACTAGTTTCACTTACATTTAACTCTCAGACTCTCAAATCGATTTTTATTTCTATTTTGACATGTTTGAAAAAAGAAAAGAAGAGAGGGTGGATGATGGGTAAGGTTCTTGAGATACATTCATATAAAATATGGGCATCAAAATCAAAATATCAGTATTATTGATGTCAAAAATTCCTTACAAAATTGAATTCGGAAATCTAATACCAACAATTATATGGATTGTGGAAATCTGTTGACATTAGAATCTAAATAGCTTTTAGTTTTTCTTTCCTAATTTTATTAGAATTTCACTACAGGACTTGATGCCTTGATTCATTTGGAAACCTTTCAATACATTGATCTAATGATAAGATGGTTAAATGTTACTGCCACTTTTTTATATATGATTTTTAATATTTTTTAAGCTTCAAAAGATTGACACATTAAAATTGAGTTAAAAAAACTAGATTCATGTCTTAGTACTCTCAGAAACAAATTCTCTTATCCCATGTTTAGACTGGCGTGAAACCCTCTTCACAACAACCTCTAGCCCAATGCTAGGTAGGACCCCTTGTAAACTCCACCAAAACCCTTTTTCCAAGCAGCTATGTTAGATGTTGAAGTTTTTACTACCCTGCTGATAGATAGGTATACCAATGACTTGGCACATGGATTCTTTAATACACTGCGTCAAAGTGATTATTGGTGTTGTCCAAATGGCAGGTGTAATTCCAAATCCCACAATTGTTACCGGCATCCTCCTTGCCCGTGAAAAATTGGGAGCTTTGGAAAGAGAGCTAAACATGTATCAAAGTATAAATCATATGAAATTTTGGCAGATCTAGTCACCTCTACCCTCGATATGTGTTTGAGAAACAAAATAATAAAGAGGGTTGAAAAGTATTTCGAAAAATAAAATTTGGGGTGTCATACTATAGTTCAGTTCTAAAATTATGTACAAAACTGCCGTTAATAGGTATATATATTTGTAGATCTACACTATTACATACTACCTTATATAATATAAAGATTCATTTACACTTTCCACTCAAACACCTATAGTCATTTCCCTTGCATCTCCTAACTGTGCAAGTTCTAGTTATAAAATAAATGATTGAAACAACATTAAATGTTATACCATTAAATGTATGTGCAGGCATCTCTTAAATGGGATTTGCCAATAGAAAGTGAGATCAAGTGTGGATAAATATACACTTGTGTCCAAGTATAAGAAGTTTCACAAATGACCATCTATGCACGCTTCTTTTAAGCCTGAAATGTCCCAGAATAGAGAATGGCTTAATTAACTGGAAATGATATCCTAGAATAGAGAAGACCAGAGAGATATTTGCAGTTACGTTGTACTTATCTTTATCAGACAGACCTAATATAGGACCAAATGCCCTATCGAGATGAATTCGGTTATAGAAGACATACTCTTTATTACATTTTTAACCTAAAGAAAATTAAATATATTAAAATAATAATAACTGTTTACGCATGTAGATCTGCAGATGTATCTGCACAAGTATTGATTCTTTATTAAATGTCTATTGTTATTTTTTTTAACTCAAGATCTAAATATTGATTTTTTTATCAGCTTTATCAGTGTAGACTTTATCTGCATTGGACAAACAATGTCGGCTCTATCAGCATTAAATTTCTATTTTACTTGATTTGTTTTATGTACTGCAGTTGGATACCTCAGGATCTTACATTGCAACTCCAGTTTTATTCAACCCAAAAAGAAATGGACAAAAACTTTCAACTTCCAACAGTTATTCGAAATCCAAAAAAGAAGAACAAAAATTAGGGCAAACAATGTTGGAGCATAATCAGTGATGACATACGGTGACATTGTAATGAACGATTGCGTTGCCAGATTTTTCGTAGGAGTGGGTTTGGGCGAGGGCGTATCCTCGAGCCAACCTGGATTTCTCACTTCCTCCAACAATCGCCATTTCTCTAACCTTCGTAAACACAACGTTATTGCCCACGACAGCAAGAATACTGCCCTTGAACTCCCCGGCCTGAAAAACATAGGTGATCGGCATTAGCAGGTGAACTTCCTCTTGACCGGCAGAGGCGTAGAGACACTGAGCTCTGCCCACCAGTTTGGAGGTGGGGTCAAGGCCTTCCGTCAAAGGATCGTCCATCACAAACACTTGTCCGAAGAGAGTAGGAGACGTGTTTGTCGTTGTAGCCGACGCCACCTCGACGGCCGTAATATTTTTTTCCGGCAACGCTATCATGGAAAAAGAATTGCAGGTGACTTATTTTCTCCTTTAATGGATATGCTCGAGCAGCTTGCAGGGAAAAGATTGTTATCACTGCAAATGCTGCTAAACGTTTCTTCTCCCCCGTCATGATTACTGGATCGATGGAAATAGATTGGCGTTGAAGGCACGGATTGAAGGACTTGTTATATAACGAGAATAGTTGATATTTAATTCTGGTCTGTAACAACTCCTTCCTAGAAAAACTAAAAGGCTGACATTAAACTGAGGTCTCCACCAGCTCCTTGCACTACAATGTTGACCCACAAAATACTGTCGTGTGGATTCGGTTCTAGAATGTCTAGATTTGGTCTTTATATGTAAAGAATTTGTTAGTTTCCCACGATTTTTATGCGTGATATGCAAGAAAAGGATGGGGGAGATTATATTTTATAGGGCTTCAAAAAAGGCTACGGAGGGAACCACTAAGCAGTATGATTAGTTTGAAGAGAAAAAGTGAATCAAGTATTGTTCATGTTTAACACACGCTCCTCCTTTACTCACCTAACTTTCATCCTTTACTCACCTAAGTTTCAATTGCTATTTAATATATATGAATGAAAGAGAATTTTGACATAAGCTAGTGAAGCAATTCAAGTGGTTTTTTTTACCCAAGGTTTTTCCGCTCAGGAAAAAAATTGTGTTTTGTATTCACTTTTAGTGTTATATTACTTGCACTCATACAAATGGATGTCTTCTGATCACCATCCTTTCAGAGGAGGATCATCAGATTTAGTACCAAATGAGTCATCGACACTAGTCTATAGATTCTTCATGCTTTAGTAATGTTCATGTCCATGATTTCATGACATCTTTTTGTAGGCTTCTCAAACCTTCATGTTCTCTCTTTTGGAGAAGAGTTTTCTCCCATTGGGTTTTCTCCTTTTTTTTTATTATGAGAGATTGCATTGTAGTTGTACATGGTTACCTACTATGGCTTTATTGGCATGACCTATAAAGCATTTGTACTACATTGTTGTACTCCCTAAGTTGCACTTAAGGGGGGTGTTGGAGTAAATAGTTCTCACTATTTACTACACACTCAAGTTTACTTAGGTAACCTAGTCATTAATGAGGTAGCTAGATATTGTTGAGTTCTATAACTCAACTTGAGGATATTTTTGAGTTCTATTAGAACTCTACTGGCTCCAAGTTGAGACACTTGTCTCAACCATATCCTTTCCTTCTATCCTCGCTTTCCTATTTAAGCAGAGCTTGTTGTATGTTTATACACACTTCATTACCTCAACTCAATACAATTCTTGTGTGATGTGGACAAAAGTCTCGTTGCTGCTACAGAACCAACTTGGCTCTATTCTGAGATCTTTCTCCTAGTTCTCTTAGGGTGTTCACAACCTTAAACTGAGGTAAGTCACTTTCAACTTTACCTCCTCTTCAAGACTCAGTCCCCCATCGAAATGCCTTTCATCTCCTTATTGCTGAACCTACACAAATAGATTCATTCTACTCAATTATTCAATGTTTTCTGAACATTGCTTTCATTCTCTTCCCTAGCCGGACTATTACCAAGCTCGCCTAGGGTAAGATCTCTAGACTCTTTGTTGTTGCTTCTCCTACAGAAAACAAAAAGGAAACTATGTACAAGGGCTCCTCTCGAGTTCCATCCCAACACATGACTCTCACCATGGATTCAGGAACCTCGAGGGGCCATTAATGGTTACAACCTAGAACGGGTGAAGAACTAATAACTTGCAAAAAATAAAATAAAGTAACTAATCTACTTGCATGCAAAAGGAACCACAAATAAACTTGATATCTACTAAACACACAATCTGTAACTTCTCATTACTGGAGACAAAACAAAACAGTATAATAATCTGCAAATCTCCAACTTTCTTGTAGCTCCTCCTCTTCTTCAATCTCTACTCTCTAGATCTCTAAAAATGAAGGCTTTTGATGTTATTAGTAATCATCCTCTCATAGGAAACAACCCTAACGGTCTACTCATTCGCAAGAATCTCTTCAGGAACCGTTACACTAACCATACTATCCATAAAAGACAAGATCCACTTTTCATGGGTTGTTACGACTGAATTTTGTTGAGCAACAGTAATGCAAACCGAGCTCCAGTGTTGGCCGAGCTTCTAGGAACCAGTGTAGGCCGAGCTTCTAGGCAGTGTAGGCCAAGCTACTAGGCAATGTAGGCCGAGCTGCTAGGCACTAGTGTAGGCCAAGTGCCAGTGATACCAAGTAGCTTATCCAGGGTTCCTGATGCTTAAAAACTACCTCACACACACACAACAAAAGAAACCAACTAAGCAACCTATCTAGACATGGATTGACCTAGTCATATCCATCTTAGGGAAATAAAACAAATGACCTTCTAAGGTGCACACACACTCTCCTAAATTGGCTAGAGTCAGTACATGCCAGAAATAAAGAGCTAGGGGTTTGAGTTAGGTGTGTTCCAACACCATACTCCCCTAGAAAAAAGAAAGGTTAATCCATCCTTGGATTGAGCATGTTTGGATCAATGCCCAACCTCTTGAATTATGTTTCTCTGATCCAAGTAACATCAACATCTTCTTTTTCATGCCATTTGACAAGGTGCTCCATATAGTCTTTGTTCCTAGTCTTCTTGTAGACCCTTGAGTCTAGTATATTTTCAGCTGTCATAGATGGAGTACGGGTTAATTTCAGATCTTTTACCTCTTGTATTACCTCCTGAAGGTTTTGATCAACATCTTGAATTGGTCCCTTGTATGTTACCAAATCTGCAATGTTGAAAACTGGTAACAACCCAATGTCTTCAGGAAGCTCCACCTTGTATGCATTGTTTCCATACTTTGCAAGTATCTTACATGGACCTAGCCTCTTCATCTGTAACTTGTGAGGAACACCTTTTTACAACCTATGTTTGTTCAAGTGTACCATCACAAAGTCTCCAATCTGAAACTGAACATCCCTCTTTGTTACATCCACCTTTTGCTTTACCTTTTTAGCATTTTCAATCAAATTCTTTCTCACACTTTCATGTACTTCTCTCATTGAATGAAAAAAGTCCTCAACATATCCACTACCATGCATTCCTTCCTTCAATTCTCTAAGCTCAAAAATCCCTCTTGGGTGAAAGCCATAAACAACTTCAAAAGGACTCTTACCAGTTGATCTGTTTATTGTATCATTGTATGCATATTCAGCTTGTCCAATGAGTTGGTCCCATTCTTGACCATACTCCTTTGTGAGGCATCTCAGAAAGTTACCAAGACTCCTATTGACCACCTCTGTTTGGCCATCTATCTGTGGATGGTAGGCAGATCCAGAAGACAAGTTAGTGCCAAGATTTTTCCATAAGGTCTTCCAAAAATGGCTCATGAATTTTTTGTCCCTGTCTGAAACAATACTAAGTGGGAGTCCATGTATCCTCACCACTCCACTGAAAAACAACTGAGCAATATTACAAGACACATGAATAGTTCTTGCAAGGTATAAAATGTGCCATCTTACTAAATCTCTCTACAACAACAAAAATATTGTCATATCCCTGCCTTGTTCTTGGAAAACCAACTACAAAATCCATGCTTATGCATGGTCTGGTTGGGATTGGAAGTGGCTGATAAAGAACTACATTAGAATATGTTCCCTTTGCTTTTTGACACACTACACAACTCTCAACATACTGTCTAACATCTCTATTCATTCTAGGCCAAAAATAGAACCTAGTGACTAGCTCTTGAGTCTTACTGACTCCAAAATGACCACTAAGTGCTCCATTATGTTTTTCTTGGATCGAATTCTCTCTCATAGACCCTTTAGGAACACAAAGCTGACCTCCTTTAAACACTAAATCATTCTGCAAGGTATATTCAGTAAACTCACCATGAAAGTTTTTTTTAAACTCCTTGCATACCTTGTCGATTTGGGAAAAATCTTCATCTTCAGCATATAGGTCTTTGAAGCTATCAATACCTATGCTTTGTAGCTGAACTTCTTAGACTGTGAGCAGCCTTCTGCTCAATGTATCAGCAACCTTATTTTGTACTCCCTTTATATGCTTGATATTGAAAGTGTAGGCTTGTAGATACTCCACCCACTCCATGTGTTTTCTACTAAGTTTGTCTTGAGAGTTAAGGAAGTTGAGAACATGGTTATCAGTATATACTATGAACTCTTTTGGAAGCAAGTAGTGCCTCCACTTTTTGAGTGCTTGAACTACAGCATACAACTCTAACTCATGAGAAGAGTACTTCTTCTTTGCCTCATTTAGCTTCTCACTATGGAAAGCTACTCATCTTCCTTTTTGAATTATGACAGCCCCAATTGCCACATTAATTACATCACATTCTACTATAAAAAGATTATCAAAGCTTGGAAGAACTAGAGTAGGAAACTCTATTATCTTCTCCTTGAGTGTTTCAAACCCTTTTTCTACTTATGGTGTCCATCGAAACTTTGTCTTCATCCCACCTCTAATGGTGTCTAACATAGGTGCACAAATCCCACTGAAATGTTTAATGAACTTTTTGTAATACTGAGCTAAACCATGGAAAATCCTCACCTCAGTTGCAGCATTGGGAGTAGGCCAACTTAGAATGACATCCACCTTTTCTTGGTCCATTTTGAGGTTACTCTGTGACAAAACAAAATCGAGATATACAAGCTCATGCTTCATGAAGTCACACTTATCCAAATTGATCATTAACTTTTCATCATGCAATTTCTTGAAAAAAAATTTCAAATGACTAATATGCTCCTCCTTAGTTCTGCTGAAAACTAAAATGTCATCTAGGTACACAACAACAAACTTACCAATGCATTCTACCAATACAGGTCATTCATAAGTCTCATAAAATTTGAGGGAGCATTAGACAGACCAAATGCCATTACAAGTCATTCATACAAACCTTCTGTAGTTTTGAAAGTTGTCTTCCATTCATCTCCTTCATTTATCCTGATTTGGTGGTAGCCACTCTTAAGATCAATCTTGCTAAAGTACTTTTCCTCTCCTAAACAATCCATTAGGTCTTCAATTCTAGGTATTGGAAACCTATACCTAATGGTGATTATATTTATGGCTCTAGAATCAGTACAAAGTCTCTAAGCTCCTCCTTTCTTAGGTGCTAAAATAGGAGGGACTACACATGGGCTTATGCTTTTCCTAATTAGGCCTTAGTCTAATAACTCTCTGATTTGCTTGGCTATCTCCTTATTTTGTTGAGGGGTCATCTTATAGGAAGATTTTTTGGGTAAGGTAGCTCCTGGTATGAAGTCAATCTTGTGGCTAACAAGTCTCTTAGGAGGTAGGAGAGTGGGCTGGCCATCATTCACAATATCTATATACTCTTCAAGTATTTCTTTTACCTCATTTGGTATTTCTGATTTCTTGACAACAACTTCAACCTATGGCTTCAATACTAAAGCAAATCCAACTCCTCCTCCTTCTCCTAGAGTCTTCAAGAACTCCTTCTCACCAAGCATGAGCACACTTGGACTTGATGTCTTCATCTCTCCTTCTATGAGGGACTGAATTTTGAAAGTCACACCATCTTTCTTGAACGAGTATGAATTCTTGGTTCCATCATGCATGGCTTGGCTATCAAATTGCCATGGACTTCAAAGTAGAAGGTGACATGCATCCATGGGAATAATTTCACATAGAACTCTATCTTTATACATGCCAATGGTGAATTCTACCCATGCTTGTTCTCCTACAAACACATGCTGTCCTTTGTTGAGCCATGTAACCTTGTATGGGTTTTCATGTGGAATCCTTTTCAAATTTAATTTGCTGGTTGCTTCTTCACTAATGATATTATCAGTTGAACCTGAATCAATAATGACTCTAAACACCTTCCCTCTGATCTTTCACTTTACTCTAAAGAGTGCTCTCCTTTGGCTTGGTTCTTCTTTTCTTGGTTCTCTGATTAAGGTCCTCTTTATCATGAGGTTTTCACCTTCCTCTGATTCAAAAGGTACCTCAAATGGCTTGCTACTGCAACTTGATTCTTCTTGGACATAGTTAACTCTGTTTCCACCTCCTTGAGAAATAGAACCCTTTTCAGGAAACCTATAGGCAGGATGCCCTAGCTGATTATAGTGATAGCATTTCATGGTGGCAAAGTAGGATGCTCCTATTCCTTGATTGCTACTGCTCCTTCCTCTCCAACTAGTGTTAGAGCCTCTACCTCTATTGAAACCTCCTCTATTTGAGTTTCCTTCCTAATTTTTAGTGATCTTGTTCTCACTTTTCTGCCTTGAATCTAATCCTCTTCCACCATAGCCTCCTTGTTATCTTACTTCTCTACCTCTACCTCTTCCTCTAAAGTTTGATTATAATTTCTTTTTGTTCTTTTCTTCCACTTTAAATGCAAGTTGGAAATACTTTGGACAGTTGTGGGAGTCCACAAACTGATTTCCTCTTGGATATTGCATTTTAGGCCTCCAAGATACCTAGCCACCTTGATAGTCTCATCCTCTTGGACTCTTGAACTCAAGCACAACTTCTGGGATTCTTCAGTATATGTAGCCACATCCAAATCTTTTTGCTTCAAACTCTGCCTCTTCTTGTGTAACTGGATTTCATAATCCTCAGGTAGGTATTTCTCCTCTACCTTGTTTAACATGGCCTTCCAATTTGAAATTGGATGCTTACCCATCTTCTCCCTCTCTTCTTGGAGGTATTTCCACCATGTTAATGTTGAACCTCTTAACCTTGACTTTGAAAATTTTACCTTTTGTCCTTTAGTTATGCCCTCACATTCAAAATGATTCTCAATACCTTCTATCCATTCCACATCTAGTTCACTATCCATTTTTCCATTAAAGAATTCAATTCCTTCTTGAGACTTTTGCCTCCTAGGGCTCTAAGAGCTTTTAGAAATGGATCCTCATTCATGGGTGGGTCTGGTTCAAGTATTAAGTCTTCTTCATCAACTTTCTACTTCCCTCTGCTACTACTAACTTCATCTCAATCTTTGCTTTTAGTTGCATCTGCAACTTCTTGAAATTTTACCTTCATCTCATCTAGGGCTTCTTCAAGGAGTCTACTCCTTTCCCTTTGATCCTCTATCACTCTCTTCTACTCATCTACTTCCTTTGTAAGATCTGCATTGGTGACCATCTTTTTTTTTACCTACTGATACTGTTGGCTGCAACATTTACCACAAACCCAATCAATTTAGGCTTTGATACCAATCTGATGTGGACAAAAGTCTTGTTGCTGCTACAGAACCAGCTTGGCTCTTTTTTGAGATCTTTCTCCTAGATCTTTTAGGGTGTTCACAACCCTAAATTGAGGTAAGTCACTCTCAACTTTACCTCCTCTTCAAGACTCAGTCCCCCATTGAAATGATTTTCATCTCCTTCTTGCTGAACCTACACAAATAGATTCATTCTACTCACTTATTCAATGTTTTTTGAACATTGCTTTCATTCTCTTCCCTAGCTAGACTATTACCAAGCTCGCCTAGGGTAAGATCTCTAGACTCTTTTTTGTAGCTTCTCCTACAGAAAACAAAAAGGAAACTATGTACAAGGGCTCCTCTCGAGTTCCATCCCAACACATGACTCTCACCATGGATTCAGGAACCTCGAGGGGCCATTAATGGTTACAACCCAGAACGGGTGAAGAACTAATAACTTGCAAAAAAAAAAATAAAGTAACTAATCTACTTGCATGCAAAAGGAACCACAAATAAACTTGATATCTACTAAACACACAATCTGTAACTTCTCATTACTAGAGACAAAATAAAATAGTACAATAATCTGCAAATCTCCAGCTTTCATGTAGCTCCTCCTCTTCTTCAATCTCTACTCTCTAGATCTCTAAAAATGAAGGATTTTGATGTTATTAGTAATCATCCTCTCATAGGAAACAACCCTAATGGTCCACTCATTCGTAAGAATCTCTTCAGGAACCTGTACACTAACCATAGTGTCTAGATAAATGACAAGATCCACTTTTCATAGGCCGTTACGACTGAACTTTACCCAACACCAGTAATGCAAACCGAGCTCCAGTGTTGGTCGAGCTACTAGGCACCAGTGTAGGCCGAGCTACTAGGCAGTGTAGGCTGAGCTACTAGGCAGTGTAGGTCATGCTGCTAGGCAATGTAGGCCGAGCTGTTAGGCAGTGTAGGCCAAGTTTCTAGGCAATGTAGGCTGAGCTGCTAGGCACTAGTGTAGGCTGAGTGCTAATGATACCAAGCAGCTTATCCAAGGTTCCTAATGCCTTGGTTGGCTTTCTAGAGGCTTAAAAACTACCTCACACACACAACAAAAGAAACCAACTAAGCAACCTATCTAGACGTGGATTGACCTAGTCATATCCATCTTAGGGAAATAAAACAAATGACCTTCTAAGTTCCACACACACTCTCCTGACTTGGCGAGAGTCAGTACATACCAGAAATAAAGAGCTAGGGGTTTGAGTTAGGTGTGCTCCTACACCATTGTGTTGACTATCTCTCTTCTCGAGGATGTTTATGGATTGGCTCCTTGGTATAGGATAACCTATCCTAATAGACGACTTGTTTAAAAAGGGTGGTGTTTTGGAAAAAGATATCTCCTCTTTTTTTTCTAACTCTAGATTCAACTGAGGTCAGACAAAGGCTTAATCATGAGGAGAGAAATTAATGATCTCATCATCAAAAAGTGGTACGAAAGAAATAGAGGGAAAGATTTGCATATCCGTAGGGACTCGTGTTTTGAGGAAGTGAAAAGACATTTCAATTAGAATGGATTTTATCTTAATGATTAAATACTTTCGCACGAGTCTCTCTGAGGTCATAGTTGGTACATGTCCTTGGAAAAGGCTGATTTATTATTTTTCCAGCCTTTCCACTACCTTGGCTTTGATTGGTAGTACCATCAAGCAGTTTATATTTTGAAAATGTTAAAGAGTGGCATTTATGGAAACATCATTTCAATAGCTCTAATGAAAAACCTAGATATATTTTATTGTTAAAGGAAAAACATATATAGGGGAGAGGACCTAGTACTTGAACACATTCCATGGTTGTGATAGGAGTTGTCAACTTAATACCCACACTTGCTGATTTAATATCCAATATTTTTGACAATATTGTACCAATAGTTGTGACTTTAAAGTTGTTTTTGCTAATGATGACTACCCATAACTGAATGAAATGTGTCCCTTATTCTAAAAATTAGCCAATCGTGTGATTCCACATCAACTACACAAGTATGGGGATCCCTAATGCACTATGATTGGTCTCACTTTTTTTGGGATATTTTGGACACCTTGGGAAAAAGCATACTGATGTGGCATCATATTTGATGATGTGGCCTTGAAACCTTAGTTATAAGAAGGATCTCATGAGAAGCACTTGGAACCATTGTACAAATAGAGTATGAAAATGGCATTTAAGTTCTCTATAACTTACTATTAGCTTTAATGACCACCTGCCACATAGAGTCAGTTTGGAACAGAGGAACTCACTAAACATAATCATGCCACGAGCTTGAACAGTTCAAGATCACCTCGTTTAACATTATTAGAACTCACTAAATATTTTCACACCCATCATCGTTAGTTAGAGTAGTTAAAAAGAAAAAAGGAATCGAAGACACTATATTTGGTAATAATTTATAAAGAGCTTTGTTTGTATTAAGATTCAATATTGTGAAGCAATAAATTCTTTTCTTCAAATTTGTGTTTCCCTAATCAACTTGCACAATACTTTCCAATATGGAAAGTTTATGAATTTTAATTTTTTATGTATTTCAGCAATGTTATGCAAATTCCTTTCACTCATGCCTACAATCTGAGGTGTTTGTGTTAGTATATTCCCTTCTCTACTAAATGCTCTGAGTTTCTTGCAGGAAAATATTGTGACTGTCATTAACCAATGCCTCCCTCTTATTTAAGCCTATGATACACATTGTTTGTGATAGACAACAAATAGTTTGGGCATATACTTTCCTGGGGCTAACAAATCCTATATGGTTGCTCCTCATATTCCACATGGATTCCCAATCAATATTATCCTTTCCCATTCCCCCTGCCAAAACTTATATATTTGAAGGAATGATTTGAAATGGTTGGTTGAGAAGGAATGATCACCATTGACACAATCAAGTGTTGTCCTCTTGATCTCCCTTGTAACGATGAGAAAATACCTTGTCCCACAGGTCAAGAGAAGCCATCTGTTGATTTGGTGATTCACCATAACTCACTTCTCAATCTAATCATCAAGTCCCTGTTACAGAGGAGGAGTCTCTCTGATCCTCAATCCATTGATCAAGTGTAGACTATCAGCCCTTTCAGTGGTTTGCATATTATTTCTAACCCTCACCCAAGCATTCTAAATTTCTAAAAAGGGCCCTCATCCTCCCAACATCATGCTTATTCTAATGGACAATTGTGGTCTTTACATTGGTTGAATGCATAGTCTACTATATATGTGATATGACTGATGATTGGATCATGTATTTATTAAATGGTAAAAGATGGCATAGAACTCAACCATAAGGGTTGGGGTATTCCACATACAAAAGGCTGAACCAACAAGAAAGGACTCCCCCAACAAAGAAGAGGGAGGAGTTCAGGGCCTTGACTTGCAGGTTAAGTTCGAAGCAACTATGAGTAAGGGGAGAAGTCAACCAATACAAGAGGACTAAACTACGGTCAAGGGAAACCACCCATACTAGGTAGTAGTCATCCAACAAAGCTTGACCATTGAGACAACTCTTGATTGAACTCAAATGATCAAGGAGGGACAGGTAGTTATGCTGATGGAACAGGGAGGGAGGACTCCACCAAAAGAATCTAGTTAGTTGGGCTACTAATGCTATTCAAATCTGGTCGAAAGAATATTTAGAAATTATATGCGATTCTTTTCTGCATTCCTGAATGAAAAAGGAAACAATAAATTGGCGTGAAGCTTGTAAGGTGCTGGGTGTAAAAAAATAGAGAATTAGCATGGGTTTTAGATACATGAGATTTGAGTAGCACATTGATTGTCTTAAAATATGATTAATGGTTGTTTAGATTGAATACCAAACTCAATGAGAAAATTCTGAAACCAAATAGCCTCAGTTTTGGTACTCGGCTTCAATAGAAGATGGACCAATAACAAATTGGTTCTTGCTCTCTAACAAACAAGTCTTGAACCAAGTGGGAAGCTATAAGTTGAAGTCATGAACGTATAGCTTCTCACTTGGTTCAAGACTTGTTTGTTAGAGAGAAAGAAGCAATTTGTTATTGGTCCATCTTCTATTGAAGCCGAGTACCAAAACTGAGGCTATTTGGTTTCAGAATTTTTTTTTTTTAAAATTCAATTTTCATCGAAATTTTGACATTAATTGGTCGAAAGCTTGCGTCGTGGGTTTGGCATCTTGGTCGAAACAGAAAGAGTTTGGTCAAATTTTTTTGACCATTTTGTGTCAAAAGCTTGCGTTGTGGGTTTGGTATCCTATTCGAAACAGAAAGAGTTTAGTCGAAATGTTTCGACCATTCTGTGTCAAAAATTTTCAAACATTTTGACTGAGTTCGGTCGAAACTTTTCGAACATTTTGACAAACATTGGTTGCAGTTTTGACAAATAATATGGGCATTTGAATATGCTAATTTTGACCAAGTTTGTGTAAAAATATCGACTTTAACAAGAATGTGTCGATCTTTTGACGATAAAAGTACCAACAAAGCAAATTGTGGGTCTTTCGACCAATGTGCGTAGATAATTCGACCAATTTTTGTCAAAAATAGGGGCCAATTTTACTAGTGAGGCAATGTCTGGTACCCTTATTATTTATTTTCATCCTCTTATGTATGTCTATACTCTTGTATATTCTTCTAAAAGTTGGTGATGCTCACGACCTGTGTAAGCCTAGATGATTTTATCTTTTAGTTCCTTTCCTTGTATAGTATATACAAGTTATTTGGCATATATATACATGTAATCTTTATATATGTAGAAATTTCTTTTCCTTTACATGTATATTTTCATGAAATGAATACAAATTTAAAAAGATCATCTAATAATGCAAACTAGGGTACTGTAGTCACTCATCTAGTAATTAGGTTACCAAATTGGAATGGGCATGACAAATATGGTAACAAGAACCATTACTAAGGGTTGAAAATAATTCTAAAATTCCCCAAACCTATTGTTCTATGTGTCCTTTTTGCCTTCGTAATTTTGGTTCAACCCCTATAAGATGCCCAAGCCTAGAGGCCAAGGAAAGTACCCAAGAGCACTTGAAAGAAAGATGAATGAAACCATTTTCCTTATGTGGTAAACCCATATAAGTGTTCTTCCTTTGCATCACAACTCCCACTGGAGGAACCACAATCATGCATTTATGTTCAAGACCTATTATTATCTTGGTCTTTTTGAATCTTAGGATGACATCTCAATTGGGAAAGGAAAACCAAAACCTTTCATAGACCAATCACAACCAAGGCATGTGGGTGTTCTTCTATTGTATAGTTATACTCATAAAATATATGTACAGTTATAAAATTCATGCCTTGAAATTTAATAACATAGTTCCTTAGCATAGTTTACTATGCTAAGGAACTATGTTCAATGTCAAATGTGTTATCAAGCAACAATGGTTCACATCTCAAACCTCACAAGATCTTCAAGCGAGCATGATATCAAAATAGAATGGTAGTTGCGATTCAATGCATCTACAACCTCAACAACATGACAACATTGATCCAATAACAACAAATACATTACAAATGCCAAGCTCACAGTCTCAATGAAATAAATAGTATATACAACAATATATGGTGCACAACAGCAACAAGCATGAAATGACAACAATAAAATCATACATATATATGTATATGTAATGTATATATGTATGTGTATATATATGTATATATGTGTGTATATATATATATATATATATGTATGTATGTGTATACACACACATATATACATGTATATATATGTATATGTATATAACAAATAGAGCTCATAACAGGGACATGTGGTGCTCAAACAATGATCTCATAAACAATGCATGATGCCCTAGCATGCATCCTGTGAGCCATCAAGACATTTCCTCATGACATTATCATAAACGGGGAGTACCACGGTGAATATCAACAATAAAACAAATAAATAGAGATCAAACACTTCACACAATGACTTGAAGGTAATAGCAACGATGCCCTAGCTCTCAAAGCTCGCGGGTCATCAAGCACTCCAATTGCAAAGATGTAAACAATGCCAGTATTAAATAGTGAGCTTGTGCCATTAAATCAACAAATGCCATCAAAATGAAATTGAATTAATGAGAAGACAAAGCTCAAATGCCTACCTCAAGTCATGGATGCCATATGAAGATCAAATATTAAGGAACTATGTTATAAAATTTTAAGGCATGAAATTTTATAGTTGTACATATATAAAGTTTCAAGGCATGAAATTTGATCTCTGATTTGACCATGATAATGTTCCCTCCATTGCTTATGCTTGATCATGACTTTTAGAAGTGTATAGCTTGACTATGCACATGCATAATTGTAGATGAGGATCAGTAATAAGGTGCTAGACATTTCTTAGATCCTTTGGATCTAAGCCCATCTTTTCCTTCCTTGCAGGTTATGGATCATATAGGAGCATACTGGATTCAAGCCCAGGTCAACACTTCATTACTTCAGGAAATTTCTAGTACCTTCATTATTTATGTTCATCCACTTATGTATGTTTGCATTCATTTATATTCTTTTGAAAATTGGCTATACTCATATTCTTCTTGTGCCTTAGTCTTCCAACTATGATCAATTTAATGTTGTAAATCTTGACATAGAATTCGATTTCAACCTGTTAGTATGATTACAATGCGGGAGAGTCAAAGAAAATATATGTACAGTTATAAAACCTAAAGTTAAATTTACAAAGTAACATATCATTTATAAAACCTACCGTAACATGTCATTTTTTGTTTGATATTTTTTGTCACAACTAAAGAGTACAGACATGTGTAGATATAAACATTAAGTAAAACATGTCTAATTTTTTTCGCAGATATACACATTAAGGATCATGTCAGATAATACAAGGGAATTTGATCAAAATAGGGAGACAATCGCTAGATTGTTGTCTAACTTTCAAAGAGAAGGAGATCACATCTCAAAGGAACATGAGGGTGTGAATATAGAGGAACATGGAGGTGTGAGTATTGAAGTTGAAGATCATGATCCCATGGAAGATGATGATCATGTGCCATAAAAAACATTTGAAGATGATGGTATGAATGCATTGATCGTTGACACATTTGGTAATGGTGCTACTAGTGTTGTTGCTGATGATGATGATTATGATGCAGATGACATTGACGTCGTCCATGATATACCTCTACTTGACAAGGTGAACACGACCCTTTACAAAGGCTCCCAATCTACTCTGACATTTAGATATTCCTAAAAAATCTCAGTGGCAACACTTACATTATTAACCAATATTATATGTCATTAACTAGCTACTGCTTATACACTAATAATCGGTATCCCTTCCATGCTGGCATGTCAAATAGATCACTAATAACCCAAAGTCGCACTTGACTGATGCCAACGATCCCTTCTAGAGTTGATACTTGATAATATTTTTTACTTAATAGGTAATATCGCAGCATTAGTTTAACTTACCATGTAATATCATTTTTTTGGTATTATCGCCGCCACATAACACAGTCACATTATAATTATTGCTTCTCTATATTCCATAGATGTTTAAGAAAGGAGATTACTGTTAGATGTTTATTGTTATGGAGATGATTGTTATCTTCTTTGATTTATTTGTCTTGCACTTATCATCGTTGTTGCTTAATAAGTCATTTTTGTTGTTAGTGTGTATAAAATCCTTATCATCTACATAGGAAGAAAGAATTCACACACAAATCTAAAATAAAATGATATTAATTCAACTAGGTTCTTTTAATTCTTTCCAAAAACATGATAACAGTATTCCCTTGCAATTATTATTTTCAATCTTCCTTGCATCTCTTGTTCTTCAGACTAACATGACTTAGATTTTTGGAAATAAAAATTATTTGGTACTTTCTTGGAAGTCCTTAACGACTTTTTTTCCTTCCAGGGTTTATTTCATAGTTAGCACTTGTAAATTGTCAGCCACTACTTACAGGTGAGCACCTATAAATTGTCAGCTACAATTTACAGGTGCTAACTATGAAATAAACCCTGGAAGGAAAAAATTCCATTAATGACATCCAAGAAAGTACCAAATATTTTTTTCTTTTCAAAAATCTAAGTCATGTTTATAGTCTGCAGAACAAGAGATGCAGGGAAGACCGAAAATAATAATTGCAAGGGAATACTGCCATCATATTTTTGGAAAGAATTAAAAGAACCTAATTGAATTAATATCATTTTATTTTAGATCTGTGTGCAAATTCTTTCTTCCTATGTAGATGATAAGGATGCTATAGCTTGAGTTCACTTACAAACGAATATATTTGATATTTTTTTGTTGTTAGTGTGTTGTTATACACAACAACAAAAATGACTTATTCCGCAACAACGATGATAAGTGAAAGAAAAATAATTCAAACAAGACAACAATCATCTCCATAACAACAAACCTCTAACAGTAATCTCCTTTCTTAAACAATGATAATTATAAGGTGACTGTGTTATGTGGTGGCGATAACACCAAAACAATGATATTACATAGTAAGTCAAACTAATGTGGGTTTATTACCTATTAAGTGAAAAATACTATCAAGTATCAACTCTAGAAGGGATTGTTGGCATTAGTCAAGTGCAACTTTTGGTTATTAGTGATCTATTTGACACGAAAACATGGAAGGGATATCAATTATTAGTGTAAACAGTAGCTAGTTAATAACTTATATAATATTGGTTAATAATGTAAGTGTGGCCACTGAGATTTTTTAGGAATATTCAGTGTGGCCCTTTACTCATGGTCATATAATTAGGTATTATGTATATCCTCTCATAAAATTATAAATATTGTAGGTTTGGGATCATGTATATTACCTTAATATCTTACAATAATTGGTTCTCCATCGTAGTTATGAGCCGTTGGGTAGGTAACCTTATGAGGAGGTCTACATATAACTTATTTGTAGGTAGAATCTAATTAGGATCTCATCCTTGTTCACCTAATTGGGTGGCAGCCAATGGAGACACTGTCTAGGGACTCTACCCTAGAAAGGGGTTGCGTAACCAATTCTACCATCCTTTAAAAGAATGGTTTTAAGGTTAAACCCAAATTATGACATCTCTGTGAGTTACGTAAGAAAAGCCATCTATGATGAACCCCCGAGATATTAGGTTTGGCCCTTAGGTCTTGTATTTTTGAGTTCTTCCTTGATCTTGCCACCCTTTACCAATATTTTACATAGTTTCCATCTCTTTATGAAACTAGTTTTATATACCTTATGATTGATTTAGCTAAGTTATTGATGTATGCAAATCACTTGTAAGTACTAAGATATTACTATGTATTTAAATGAGTTTTGATGTTTTAGAAATGAAATATTCTATCTTTTAGATAGTGTTTCTTTGTAAAGAGTTTCAAAACTCTTCAAAATCTTTTAAAACTTTAATAATAAAAATGTATTTATACTAGATTGTAAAAATAGAGTGTTGTCATATGATTACGGATGGTTAAACTAGCTACTGCAATATTGCTTGTGGTTTTTGAAGCCACTTCAACCTAAACAAACTTTCAGGCAAAATTCCATCCCACATATAGTTTTTACACACAACAAATTATATTTGCATTTGAATAGGAATATATGTTATCCTACAATATCAATGTTTTTTCAATGGTAGGAATGAAAAACATGCTTTAAACATTTCTATGGAGGCATCAATGTTCTTGGGTGCCTATACAACATACCTTTCACTTATGTATCATCGTGTCAAGGATATTTGCTTGTTCTTAATAAAAAATCATTGGCCTCTTTCTCATGATGACTTCATCATCATTACAAAACCTTATCTAGTTAATGAACTTTATATCCTTATGCATTATACTGCTGTGATTTTGCCTCTTTTTTTGGACACTACTAATCATTGGTTTCTCTTTTTCCCTTGGGAATGCATTTTAGGTAGAAATGATAGTATACCATCTATCTTTATTGAAGACTCTTCATCAAAAGGGATCAATTTCCTTTGTCTTTAATTGAATAAGGGATGCAGAAGATTGCTCTGCATCAATTGGGTATAGAAATTGAGTGCTATACCCAAATGATGTAGAGAAACTTCTGCACCCTCGATTCTAGTGAACAAACGTAAAAATGACAGATGAGAAACATAAATGTAGATATCATGTTCACAATTGTTTGGAGACACAAATAATTAAATGGTATACCCAGACGATGTAACACAACCACTACTCCTCCGGTTCCAAGTTGACACTACGGGATCCAAGAATAAATTTAGAGAGTGGAGGAGGGTTGTAATGACCAAAATAATACAGTGTCCCTATATTATTTTGGTTGTTATGACCCTCCTCCTCTTCTCTCTAAATTTATTCCTTTTCTATGGTTTTTGGATCTTGTAGTGTCAACTTGGAACTGGAGGAGTAGTGGTTGCATTGCATCATCTGGGTATACCACTCAAATATGTTGTGTCTCCAAACATTTGTGACCATGATGCCTACATTTATGTTTCTCAGCTGTTGTGTCCTAGGACCCCATATGACCCTTTATGACCCTTTACAATCCCTAAGAATACATCTTAGAGGTCTTAAAGTGTCGTAAAGGGTCATATGAGGCTCCTAGGAGGGGCCATATGAGCTTCCACCTTCACATGGTTGGTCCTATTAAGTAGAGTATGTTAAACTATTCTCGAAACAAAGAGAAGCTCAATATTTTGTTTTTTCAATATACCATACTGTCGCAATTACAATGGTTTCCAGAGAATGACCGATGCCAGAACACTACATGTGACGTCTAGATGTCAAAAATTTCCGATAGCTCAATGTCGCATGTACAACATATCCATCGTATACCCATCGTAATTGCAAAACCCATAATATGTAATGAATTCAGGATGACCATTCTAGCTGTTGTATAATGCAATGGCCAAAGCACTAAATGTGACGTCCAGATGTCACAATAATTTGACAACTGGATGTTGCATGGACAACATATCCATCACATACCAGTTGCAATTGTGACACTCATAACATCAAAAACTGACATATTAACCATCATAGCCAGTGTATATTTTGATGGTTGATACAGTCGCAATAACGAAAAAAATACCAGCCATCGGTGATTCTGACACCAAAATTGTAACACTAATCTGTGTCACTTTCTCGACAGTGTAGTGTTGGAATTGTGACGCATAGCCGTCGAAAAGAGGTCTCAAATGTACTAGTGTATATTGTTGTCAAAGGGAAAAAAATTATGAAATATCTACCACAGTCATCCATCAAGGAGAGGAACATTCAAAGGGAGAGAAAACATCAGAGAAAGATTCAAAGAAACATCCATCTAAGGAAGAGAATTGAAAAGGTAACACTGCATATCTATCCAGAAAAGGGAGAGAAAAAATAAGGAGTTGCTACATCTATCCAGTGAAGGGACTAAAAAATGAAGAAAGTACTCTGCAAGAATCAAATCCAAGCTAGAAGAGCTTACCAAGATTCAGACATTTGTATTGGTTATAAAAAAATAATTTTGGTAGAGATTGATGAACTATAACTGATATATTTCATATTGTATTAGTAGTATGTAGTATGTTTCCATAAATTCCAAAGGGAGAGATTGATGAACTATAACTAATTGACTGTTTGAAGATGACAAAGTTGATGATCACCGAGATGCAGAAAGTTAATGCAAGACACTAAATCAATTAATGTATTGTATTGTATTGTCATTGATGTCAACTTGATATACGATCTGATTGGTCATATACATATTGTCAAAAATTTCAAGGAAACAAAGAGATAAAGGTTATGTTATCAGTAATGCATGAAAGTTTAGTATACACCAAGTGAAAAAAAACATCGATGGACAGTGCACACCGACAGATAGAGAATCCCGAGAAGAGTCATAGTGTAAACCGAGAAATATACCCGAGCAAGCATTACCGAGAAAAACCAAAGTGACCCCCGAGAATAAATAAAGGTCACAGTGTTTCCTGATAAACAGACAACCCCGATGGACATAGATGCCCGAGGATAACTGAAGTCAAGACTGGGTAAACAAGGAGTTAAACACCGATTAGAAATGAAGTTCAGAAATGAAAAAAGACTTAGCTGGCAAGAGATAAATATAGAGTAAACTGTTTAATTACATTATTCTTATCAACCAGTTAAAAGCTAAATTTAAGAAGGAGATTTAAAGCATGTTTAATTCCAGTTGTCAAGAAGAAATATATGGGATAAAAATAAAGAAATCTTTAAAGAAAGAATGGAAAGATTTGCGGATCACATCAAGAATAAGAAAGAAAAGGACTTAGAAATGGTAAAATCATGTCTATAAAAGAGACAAGCTAATTCATTATGAAGAGAGGATGCTGAAGATAATTCTAGTGAAGATAGAAGTATTCATACAGATCTGATCATACAAGATGAAGAACATATCTAATAATTCTATAGACACCGAGCAACAGAGAAGAAACAACATTCACTGAGCATAAAGAAGTGGAGCAAAGGAATAGAAGAGGTAGTATGAGCTTACAATAGATCTAAACATCTGCAAGATTAAGATGTATTTATGAACAGATCATATACTATTTTAGTTTAACCATTGATTCAGAAAATCTCTTAACAAAGTAGGACTTAACCATCCTTTATATATTGAGATACATCCCAAGGAGTATCAAAAGGTTTCTCATGAAGACAACATAGTGAATGCCAGATGTCAAGTGGAAAACTCTTAGTTTTAAGTCCTCTAACAAGGTCACACTTAATAGTGTGTTTGTAACCTTTAATAGGGTTGGATCTTCACCGAGCTCACTTCAGAAGAGTGAAAATTTTGAGTTACCAGTCCCAAGTGGTTTTTCCCCTAATAGGGTTTCCACGTTAAAATTCCATGTGTCAAATGTGTATATGGGTCATTGCTTTGATGTTTTTATTTACACATTACTAAAACATGATTGATCGGTAAACACCAAGTTATTTACTGTATTTTGGTAAAGGTTAAGAAAAGATAGACTGCTATTCGGTAAATCTTAAGGAAAGGATAAGAAGTATAAACACCAAGAAATATATACATGTTAGATTCACACAAGGCATACATCTTGTAGGACTGAAGATAACAAGAGGTTTTATATTTGCGGTATAAAGTTTTGGGTTGATTTATTGGATTAATTTTTGAGGCCACTGATTCACTCCCCCTCTCAGTTATTCTAATAATAACTACTATAGTGCTAAATGGAAGGCTTTACTCTTGTCTTGTATAGTAGTGATAAATCCTCAAACAATCAGTAATGTGACGTCCTTGGCAACAAACTTTAAGTTGCAATGAGAAAGAGGTGAGAATGTTTGTTGTCTATCACATTTTCAATGAATCATATGAGCCATGTCATACAAAATATTTTCCCAACATTTATAATTTCTACGTAAATAGTCACATTGTAGAGTTTTGTTATATTATTTTGTCAGTTATTACTCAGTTGGGTAAGGTTCCAAATAAGGTTGAGATTTATAATTTTTTCTTTGATTAAACATTTAGACTCATTTAAGACATTAAAAGAAACTCAAGAAGAAATTGACTATGGATCTTTGATCAAATGTTTATGAGTAGAGGTTCATGCTCTTAGGGAATTAACTACTCATGTGGTGTATGATGTGTCTTGCCGCTTAGAACTTTCTATTTGAAGTGGAAACTTTTATGTGCATGATACTTGGTATTGATAACTTTGGTGAATATTTTTGTAACTTGGCCCATTATTAGTTTGATGAGCATCATTTATCTTTCAAAATTTGAATATGGCCATATATATGTCAAAGATTGTTTATGTTTCTAAGGCATTTTTTGTTACACATGTGGAAGATTTGATAAACTCAAATCCTTGTGTTATTGGAGAATATGATATGTAGAATGTAAATAAAATCTTACAAGAATTTGGATTCAATGAAGGTAGGAGGATACCTATCATCTTGATCTAGCTTCATTCTCAGGGATGATTCATTACAGGAGAAGCACCATTTGTGTCCTTGAAGAAAAAAGAATATTTAGCATATTTGTCTCCCTTCAAGGAGTAGGGGAAATTGTTTTATGGGTGCACTTGGTGTATATTCACATTGGGTTCATGAATTTTCAAGTGCTTGAAGAGACATTAGTTGTAGTTAGAGGACATATGGAATTTCAAAGGACAGGTTATCTCATGTACAAATGGGTGGTTGGTGATTTGTGTAGTTGAGAAAGGATTGCTTCCACAACACTTCAGGACACTTTAAACACACTCAGAGGAGATGTGGAGTCTCAGAGGGAAGGTGACTCATGTGAAACACTCAAGGATGCATTAGACACACTTGGAAGAGATGTGGAATTTTGGAGGAAACATGTCTCATTATGCATGGGGAGTGGGAACATTTTTATATTCTTTCATGTTGTGTAGATTGTTGTAGGTTCTACAATTAGGAGATTCATTGATGTAGTCATTTTAGTGTTTTGTGGAGGTTCTACACTCAAGAGATCTACTATTGCAATCAGTTAGTGTTTCTTGGGTGATAAAGGAGGATTGGTCAAGGCGTTTCATGAAAGTCTCCAAAAGGGTTGGGTTAAAAACCCTTGAAATGTTGCAGTCTTATTTGAATTATTGTAATAAGGGGGGAATGTTGGGATTTTTACATTAATTTCTAGGTTTAGGTTAGTCTAGTTTAGATTAATAAATAAAAAATAAGGTTCTTGCTAGTTATTCTAGTAGGTAGTTTTTATTTAAGGTCAAATAAGGCTTTAGAAAGTCATTGCATAAAAATGTGATATCATCCATTTGAAATCAATCTATGTATCTTCTTCCTCTACTCTCTTATGCCAATATCAACTTGATCCTTTACAGATCGAAGAATAAAATAATTAGCGCTACAATGTGATTCATATACATTGCTATTGTGACTAGACGATTTGTCCAAAGTAAAGAAAAAATATATTTCAACTGATACAATTCTAGTAAGAAGGGTAGAAGATCCAAGACATGACATGGATTGCCTTCAATACTTGATCTCTCTTAAACTAACAAAATTCAATCATTTTGCCTCTGTAATTAAGTTATTCTAGAGATATTATAGTGGACTCTTGAGGGACTTCTATACAATGACTAAATGATCACAATGGGAACATAGAATTACCTTCCCGCTCCAAGTTGTTAAATTTAAAATTAAATAAAATTTTGTAGATAATGTTGCCTTCGAAAATGCCTTTTGATGTCGACATTCTTTTTCACTTCAAAGGATGTAGAGTTGGCTCATGAAAATCACAATTCAATTTAAACATGCAATATGCTAGACAATCACTTAAGCATGGCCTAGATAAAGTTCAAATATATTAAAAGGAATAAATCCATACATGATGACAATATTGGAAATAAAATCACATATAATATCCCATATGATCTCAAGACTAAAAATGTCAGAAACTTACTACATTTGAAAATACACAAAATCATAAAATTTGCTAAATAAAATCTGCTTAGTGATAGAACTTGATCCTATTTGCATTTGAAAGGGGGATCAAAAGTATAAACATTGGTTTTCAAATAAGCACCAAATCTTATTTAGACTAGAGAGGATGATGGTGTGACACTTAGTCACCTACATGAGTAACGATGCTTAGTAGAAACATTTGACTATGTCTTTTTGGAATTTCCAGACTAGCTCAGAGGTCTTGTTGAGGATTTTTATCATAAGAAATGTAAACAAAAATATCTATTTATGTTAAAAAAAAATATTAATCCCCTATTTCTGCCATATCTAGTCCTATATATTGCCATATCATGATTGAACCTATATTGACATTCTTTTCTAAGATTTTATGATGTTAAGGAAAGAAATAAGTGGCTCAAGACATCGTTATGATGATCAATAAGGTGTTATTCATGTTCTCTTGATCCTAGTTTATTGATTGTATTGACAAAAGAAATCAATTTCCATGGTTGAAAAATACTAAGTTAAAACAGGTTGTTATTAAACAGATTGGCCTTTTGGAAATGGGTGCCAGCAAGAAGTTGAGTGCACTTTTTGGGTAAAAAGTGGAAGTGTTTTTCCTATTTTTCAAAATTTCAGTCAATTGATGTCAAAATTTGAGGCACTTAGAGATTGAATCTTAGAAAAATCCACTAATAGAAAATGTAGTTCTCATAGTCTAGTTTTAAAATATTTAATTTTTTTTAATACCCACATGGTAAAAAATATATTTTAGTAGGCATGTTTAAAAACCCCTTTTTCAAAATATCTGTTTTAGGACCATACCACACACGTGTATGACCACCCTATTTTGAAGTAAATAAATGAACTTTTGTAAATCCTTCTGGGGAAAGGTAGCTAACACATCAAAGATTGGTCTGAATATTTTTTCTTTGTTTTTAAAAGAATATTTTTTTTATTCATTTTTAATTGAGTATAAAGTACATTTTCAAAACCTCTAGTGTACGACCACCATAATTTGATGAAAATTTAACCTTTTTTTTATTTTCTTTTTTTAATTTTGAAGGAAATTCTATGTAGATTGGTCACATATAATTCATTTTTTCAAAAACCTAAAATCAAAAAAGTTATTAAAATTTTAGTTAACCTTACTATTTCAACTTTAGGTACCAATTTGGCGTAATAATTATTGGAAAAAATACTAAAATTTGTCATATCATTATAAAAATTATATTTTTATAATCTGTACAATATGAATTGAAATGGGTTTTTGTTTCGTCTAAAATTTCATTAGGGAAAACCTCCGAAAAATCATGACAAGGCACAAATTTTATTTTTAAATGCCTTAGTCATTTTTTTTCAAGGCCAAGCACAAGCTTGGTGGGACCAAGCCTGTCCTGAACCAAAAACCAAGGCGAAGGTATAGTCCCCACTTCTATTTTGTAGAAACGGGCACCCGTTATTTGAAATTCAAAAAATGGGTGGCCGTTTTGTTTTGGACCGTTGAAACCGAAACGGGCACCCGTTTCATAAATGGGCACCCGTTTCATTTAAATAATGGGTGTCAACTTCTGAAAGATCCATTGGAGACAAAAAATAGTTCTGTGGGCCTGCTCTTAATGTTGATGGTGTCCATTGAAACTTTGTCTTCATCCCACCTCTAATGGTGTCTAACATAGGTGCACAAATCCCACTAAAATTTCTAATGAACTTTCTGTAATACTGAGCTAAACCATGAAAACTCCTCACCTCAGTTGCAGCCTTGGGAGTAGGCCAACTTAGAATGGCATCCACCTTTTCTTGGTCCATTTTGAGGTTACCCTGTGAAAAAAAAAAATCAAGATATACAAGCTCCTGCTTCATGAAGTCACACTTCTCCAAATTGATCATTAGCTTTTCATCATGCCATTTCTTGAAAACAATTTTCATATGCCTAATATGCTCCTCAGTTTTGTTGAAAACTAAAATGTTGTCTAGGTACACAACAACAAACTTACCAATGCATTCTACCAATACCTCATTCATAAGTCTCATAAAAGTTGAGGGAGCATTAGACAAACCAAATGGCATTACAATCCATTCATACAAACCTTCTGTAGTTTTTGAATTTTTCTTCCATTCATCTCCTTCATTTATCCTGATTTGGTGGTAGCCACTCTTAAGATCAATCTTGCTGAAGTACTTTTCCTCCCCTAAACAATCCATTAGGTCTTCAATTCTAGGTATTGGAAACCTATACCTAATGGTGATTCTATTTATGGCTCTAGAATCAGTACAAAGTCTCCAAGCTCCTCCTTTATTAGGTGCTAAAATAGTAGGGACTGCACATGGGCTTATGCTTTTCCTAATTAGGCCTTGGTCTAATAACTCTCTTATTTGGTTGGCTATCTCCTCATTTTACTGAGGTGTCATCTTACAGGCAGCTTTTTTGGGTAAGGTAGCTCCTAGTATGAAGTCAATCTTGTGGCTAACAAGTCTCTTAGGAGGTAGGAGAGTGGGCTGGCCATCATTCACAATATCTCTATACTCTTCAAGTATTTCTTTTACCTCATTTGGTATTTCTGATTTCTTGACAACAACTTCAACTTTTGGCTTCAATACTAAAGAAAATCCAAATCCTCCTCCTTCTCCTAGAGTCTTCAAGAACTCCTTCTCACCAAGCATGAACACACTTGGACTTGATGTCTTCATCTCTCCTTCTATCAGGGACTGAATTTTGAAAGGCACCCCATCTTTCTTGAATGAGTATGAATTCTTGGTTCCATCATGCATGGCTTGGCTATCAAATTTCCATGGTCTTCAAACTAGAAGGTGGCATGCATCGATGGGAAGAATTTCACATAGAAATATATCTTCATACATGCCAATGGTAAACTCTACCCATGATTTTTCTCCTACAAACACATGATGTCCTTTGTTGAGCTATGTAATCTTGTATGGGTTTTCATGTGGAATCCTTTTCAAAATTAATTTGCTGGCTGCTTCTTCACTAACGATATTATCATTTGAGCCTGAATCAATAATGACTCTACACACCTTCCCTCTGATCTTGCACTTCACTCTAAAGAGCGCTCTCCTTTGGATTAGTTCTTCTTTTCTTAGGTTCTCTGATTAAGGTCCTCTTTGTCATGAGGTTCTCACCTTCCTCTGATTCTAAAGCTACCTCGGATAGCTTGCTACTACAACTTGATTCTTCCTTGACATAGTTAACTCTCTTTCCACCTCCTTGAGAAGTAGAACCCTTTTCAGGACACCTATAGGCAGGATGCCCTAGCTGATTATAGTGATAGCATTTCATGGTGGCAAAGTAGGATGCTCCTCTTCCTTGATTGCTGTTGCTCCTTCCTCTCCAACTAGTGTTAGAGCCTCTACCTCTGTTGAAACCTCCTCTATTTGAGTTTCCTTCCTAATTTTCAATGAGCTTGTTCTCACTTTTCTGCCTTGAATCTGATTGTCTTCCACCATAGCCTCCTTGTCCTCTTCCTTCTCTACCTCTACCTCTTCCTCTAAAGTTTGATTATGATTTCTTTTTGTTCTTCTCTTCCACTTTCAATGCAAGTTGGAAACACTTATGGATGGTTGTGGGAGTCCACAAACTAATTTCCTCTTGGATATTACATTTTAGGTCTCCAAGATACCTAGCCACCTTGATAGTCTCATCCTCTTGGACTCTTGAACTCAAGCACAACTTATGGAATTCTTCAGTATACGTAGCCACATCCAAATGTTTTTTCTTCAAACTCTACCTCTTCTTGTGTAACTGGATTTCATAATCCTTAGGTAGGTATTTCTCCTTTACCTTGTTTAACATGGCCTTCCAATTTGAAATTGGATGCTTACCCATCTTCTCCCTCTCTTCT
>MU227319.1:414596-426944 GCA_018584345.1 Thuja plicata | reverse complement strand
ATAGAATTAGAAGAAGAAGAATGAGAATATGACCTTCATAGAATCGAAATAGAATTTAAAAAAAAAAAAAAAAAATGTTTTTTTTAAAAATTAACATTGGTCAAAATTTTGACCAATGCCAGGGTTAATTTCGACCAATACAATGGTCGAAATTTTGACCATTGGTTCGGTGGAAAGCATGGCATTCTCGTCATTTTTTTAGTGAATTGGTCGAAATTTGCAACCACTCGTTGGTGGAAGTATTGGTCGAAATTTTGACCAATGCACTAAAAAATGACGACAATTTTAAGCTTGGGCTATAGTCAAAATTCTGACCTTTGTTTTGGTCAAAATTTTGACCAATTATAAATACGTCAAAACTTCGACAAAAAAAGACCGACGAACATTTTGGTCGTAAATTTCGACCAATTACTGTCGAAATTTCGACCAATTACCGTCGAAAATTGAGGTCAAATTTACTAGTGATGGTAGGAATAGACAAACAAAGAAGAATTAGTGTTAATCAACAACCCATATTGGTAAAATAGATGCATGCTCATCCAGATTCCAATAATGATAGGATAATTTCTTTGGAACTTGCCCCTCACTCTGCTAAGGAATATCAACACTTAGAAAGTAACTTTCAGCTAAATCTTGTAGATTGTAATACACCGCTCTACTCTGAATCTATGAAATAATATCCTCATTATAATCTAAAAGAATCAAACAAATATTCATCAGACATTGAGAATTCCATGCCTGTAATTGATAGCTCTCATATTGAGGAAGGAACAAAAAATAAGGAAAAACATATTGATCAAGAAAAGAGGTAAGAATGGCTGATAAGCCCAACTATAGGGGAGACTCAGAAATACTTAGTTGAGTCCTCTCTATCTATTGAAGAACCTAGAACAACAACTACAAAATAGATGGACATAAATTCTCATATATGTTCCCCAAATATCAAAAAGCAAAACTATTTCAAATTTTGGCAAACACCAATCAATGGTAAAAATTTATTTGATGACACCTCAATGGATATTTCTCCACGGGATATTGATACCTCAAAGGGAACCAACACTGTGAATATCCCAATAGAAGTAAATACAAACCTAATGAGTGGAACTTTCAGTAATTTAGAAGAGTCATAATAGAAATCCATGACTGAATCTTAGAATTGGGAAGAATTTGGGGTTCAAGAACGAGAAGAATGGCCACTGATCCAAAGCTCTGACAGTGAAATAAAAGGAAAAAACAATGAGGAAATCAATATGAGTTTGAATGAAGGATTTAATAATCAACATTTAAGTGAAATCATAATGGAAGAAATAAGAAATGAGGAAGAATAAAAAGAGGATGAAGAGATAGAAATGAGCATTATTAATGCTCAAAAACATCAAGATAATTTACGTATATCTATCAATTTGAATGGTATAGAAAAAAATAACTATGGAAAAATCAAGAAGAAAAGAGGAAGAAAGAGTCTTGTGGAACTAAGAACAACTACTGGCAAGGCTGAGAATCAAACTAAAATTAGTGACATACTTAAAGCTAGGAAGGGGAAGTTCCTTCTCACAACAATATGAAGATTACATCATGGAATGTTAGGGGCTTAAATGATCCTAACAAGAAGCGCTCTTTTAAGCGCAACCTAAGTCTTTTTGAATTATAAATTAATCTAATACAGGAAAAAAAATTAATAAGGAAGAAGGGGAAAATATTAAAAAGAAATTGGGATATTGAAAATGTGAATTTATAGAATCATTGGGAGCATTTGAGGGAATGGGTATCATTTGGGACTCTAGAAAGGTAGACTTTACACTTCTTACACCCAGTAATAATTGGATGGTAGGCAGGATCCAAAACTTTAGAAATAATATTCAATTTAACACCATTAACGTTTATGGTCCCACACCAACAATAGGGAAATTTGTTGTTTGGATGGAGATAAGTAATTAAATGAATATGGAGCAACAGTAAGCTACTAAGCTAAATCAAGCTACTTTGGTGATGGAAGCTTCAGAGATCCCCTCGGTTTCACACCCCTCACCCCTGGCGGGGACACTACCAGCAAAAATGTGGTTGTTGAGAATAAGACTCAGGGCTGTAATCCTGTGTCCGGAATGGTTGAGGATGTGTCAGTTCTGGAAGAGGGGGAAATTTCCATGGGGATTGCACAAGAGAAAACCATAGTTGGGGAGAGTATTGGTGCCCCTGTAGCACCTCTATAGGGAGTCTGCAACCCCGATACCCCCATCTTGGGGTTGGAAAACCCACCTTTTCCCAGCCCAGGCTTGACGCTTATCCAGACAAAACTCAATATCTATGCACTGATAGACCCCATAGCCAAGTACCCTCCATCACCCCTTGTAGTGGAAGTTGTTCTCAATTCTGTGACTATTGGTTCCCTGGTGGCTCTAGAATGCTCCACACCCTTGGGAACCATGATGATTGGGGACCAGGAATGGCAAACTCAAAATAAGAAGACCCTGCAAAAGAGACTGGATGTGGGAGTTGATACCAAACTGGGATGGCCGACAGACAAAGCCAGAAGATAGAGGAGCACAATAAAGGAGATTGCTGCAAGAAGGCAGAAAACCCTGGACCTCAACCAAAAAGGTAAGAAATGATTGTTTTATCATTGACTATTTTGATAGCAAGAGATACCTGGCTAACTTTGTGGGTGGCTGCAGCCTTTATGATGTGGAGATGATAGGAAACCCCTTCACTTGGACTAACAACAGGAAAGGTAATCACCTAATTTAGGTACAGTTGGATCGAGTCTTACTATCTTCCACCTAGGACCTGGGCGCTACCTCTTCCCTGGCTGCCCTCCCCAGAACTACATCGGACCACAACCCACTCCTCCTCAAATGGGTGCATGTTAGTTATCAGTACCCAACTCCCTTTAGATATGAGAATATGTGGGTCTCCCACCTTGGTTTTCGTGACAAGGTTAAATCTTGGTGGTCTACTCTGGTCAAAGGTTCGGCAATGTTCAGGGTTGCTACCAAGCTTGAGATTATCAGAGAGGAGGTTAAAGGGTGGAGAAAATACACCTTTGGTGACATTTTCCATATGAAAAAAATTCTAAATGAGAAACTCATTTCTCTCCAAGGAAAAATGGCAGTGGGTGACCTTTCAAAGGATTTACACTTGGAGGAATAAAATACCAGGAAAAGATTGAAAGATACTCTGGCTAATGAGGAAGTCTTCTGGAAGCAAAGATCCAAGGTCCAGTGGCTGAAGGAGGGGGATCGCAAGATGACCTTCTTCCATCAATCAGCCTGCAAGCATAAAAAAATAAACTCCATGATCCTCAGGGAGTGGAGATCTCAGACCCTACCCAACTTGGAGGGCTGGCCACTGATTACTTCTCTAGTACCTTCAGCAATTCACCCACTGGGGACTCGGTTTCTCTACAGGATAATCTCATAGCTCAGCTCCCTAGGGACATCATGGTGGATGATAATGTTATGCTCTTGTCCAGGGTCTCAGATGAGGAGGTTCATAAGGTGGTCTTCTCCATGGGAGCCTACAAAGCCCTTGGCCCAGATGGTTTCCCCTGGCTTTCTTCCAAGAGTATTGGGATATTGTTAGTTATGATGTCATCCATGCTGCTCGGGATTTCATCAGATGCAAAAAAATTCTAAAGCAACTCAATGACACCTTTTGTTTTGGTCCCCAAGTGCGTGGAGCCAAATGTCATGGAGGGTTTCAGACCCATAAGTCCGTGCAAAACTTTGTATAAGATCTTTTCCAAAATCTTGTTTAACAGAATCAAACCCTTTCTCGACAAAATCATTAGCCCCAATCAGATGGGTTTTGTCCCTGGCAGACAAATTTTGGATGTTGCCATTACCACCCATGAAATCATCCACTCCATTGACTGTAGCAGAGCTGCTAGGATGGCTCTCAAGCTAGATGTCTCTAAAGCTTATGACAAAGTCCATTGGAATTCCCTCTACAAAGTCTTGGCTTCTTTTGGCTTCTTGGAAAAATTAATAGACCTTATTAAGTGTTGTTTGGAGATTGTGAGGTTCTCGGTGTTATTTAATGGTAGACCTGGAACTAAATTTTACCCTGGTAAAGGTTTCCACCAAGGGGAACCCTTGTCCCCCTACCTCTTCATCCTCCTTGCTAAAGTTCTTGGCCGGAATATGATGGAGATGGCCTGCACCAGAGAAATTGTGGGGATAAGACCGACCACCACTCTACAACCTACTATCTTACAGAAGTTTGTCGATGACACTTTCTTCTTCAGAACCTCCTCGGTTAGAGAAGCTACTAAGTGGAAACATCTATTGGACAACTATGTGACAGCCTCGTGTCAACACATCAATTATCACAAAAGTCAGATGTTTTTCTTCAACACTAAGGGAGTGGTCTAGAACAAGATTCTAAAGATTTTGGGTTGCCAGGCCGACAAAATTATAGCCACTTATCTTGGATTCCCACTGACGGTCAAAGATGTCAAGAATGATTTCTAGAATTCTATCCTTGAAAGAACCCAAAATAAATTGGCGGGGTGGAAAGGTAAACTCCTCAGCAATGCTGGTAAGCTTTAACTCCTTGCTTCTTCTCTCCAGGGAATTCCAGTATATTTTTTGTCTATTTTTAAAATCTCTGGCTTCATGGCTGACAAGTTGGAAAAGATCCAACGCACCTTCCTCTGGTCAGGATCAAAAGAGAAGAAATGCTTGCCGCTAGTCTCTATGGATATTGTTTGTCTACCCAAAACCTTAGGGGGGCTGGGGTTAAGGAAAATCTGCAACCTCAATCGGGCCTTGCTTTCTAAGGTTGCTTGGACCATAATATAGGAAAATGTTAGCTGGTGCAGAATCATGGAAGCCAAGTACCTAGATGGGGGCCGCTTCTATAAGCTCTTTATGGTGACTGTTCACCCGAGGGGCTCTAAAATCTAGAACAACATCCTCAAATGCAAAATTTTTATAGAGAAAGGAGTCATCTAGTCGCTGGGTAATGGACATAATATCTAATTCTGGGATTACCCCTGGCTGCCTGATTCTATTTTGGGGAACTCCTGTTTCTCTCAATTAAAAAATGTCTTATCCCTTGCTGTTGGTTCCCAGGTTTCCAACTTCATCTCCAATGGCAAGTGGATTGATCTCCTCCCGCACATCCATTTCAGACTGGACCTAACCATCCCTACTGCTAAACTCAAGGAAATTCTATTGTTGATCTGCATCCCTTTGATTGACAAACTGGATAGATTGCTATGGAAACAAACCCAACATGGTGGATTCTCTGTCAAATTGGCTTATGTTCTGCTTATCAATGAAGGGGCTAATGTTTCTTTTCGGAGGAAGGTTTGGCAACCCTAATTAATCCCCAAAGTCAATTTTTTTTGGTGGACTACTCTCAATGGGAAAACCCTCACGCTCAACAACCTTGATAAATGTGGGTTTAGCCTTGCCAACCGGTGCAACCTATGCAAGATTGATATGGAAAGGCCCAATCATATCATGCTCCACTGCAAATTTTCTGATGGGGTTTGGAAGGAGATCCTCTCTAGACTCAACCTCCACTGGGTGTCTAACCACAACATCTAGGACACTCTCCTTGAGTGGCAATCGCCATCCCAACACCCATTAATCAAACTCCTCTAGAACCAAATCCCCACAATTTTTTGCTGGGTCATTTGGAAAGAACGCAACAACAGGATCTTCAGAGAGACTGAACTCAATCATATGGAGGTCTTATATGCTGGCTTGGAACTCATTCAAGATAACCTATTGGCTAGGAGATGGAAAAAACCTTCTTCAACCCCCACCCATTTAGATTGGAAGATTGCCAAGGCCCGGGGCCTTGGTAAGGGATTCAATATAATTAACAACTCTAAACTCTGAGCTAGAAAAGATACTGTTTGGCCCCCCTATACAAATTGGTACAAACTCAATTTTGATGATGCGGTTCACGATGGCAGGAAGGCAGGAGGGGGAATTATAAGAGATCAATGTGGGAGATTGGTTGCCGCTTATGCTGGCCCCCTTATTGACCACTCGGTTAATCAGGCTGAGGCCATGGCACTCCTATGGGGATTAAATTTTTCCCTGAACTGTGGGTGCACTAGAATTGAAATTGAAGTGGACTCCAAGGTCATTATTGAGGCTACTAGGGGGTACTCCTTGGCTGGATGGTGGGTTGACTCTATTTTGTCAGATATCAAGGGGCTAATGCTTCGCTTTACTCAGTTCACCATAAAGCACACTTACAGAGAAGGGAACTCTGTCATCAATTCCATGGCAGCTGTGGGACTACATACAAATGGCTTACATTGCTGGCGCGTGGCTAAGAAGCTACCAAAAATCACTTAGGACATGCTGGGGCAAGAAATTCAAAATCAGAATTGGGCGCTAAATGGAGGACCCCAAAACAATATCCATTTATGCTTTCTTGGTTTCCTCATTTGGAAAGGCTACGTGGCCGAGGATAGTTGGATCTCTTCTTCGTGAAGGAGGTAGATTGCTTGCGTCACCGCCATAAAGTGTCATAATGTCTTTTTATGCCATCAAAGATTTCGAGTGATTATCAAAGGATATGGTGAAGATTGTTTTGGTTTTAATAATGGTTTACAATGCTTCTCACACGTGCTAACCTTGGTGGCGGCCTTATTAGAGATTTTTGTGCCTAATAACAATTATTTTAGCAGGTTTTCATACGCGAAAAGATAGATGCATAAAGGTTGTTTTGTAACCCATTTTTTTCCAATTTACACAATAGCTTAGATTTTTTTCTTGCTCTGGTTTTTTATGGCCTTCTGCTAAAAAGGGTTCCGCTTCTCTCTGGGTTTGGAACTTTTGGGTGAATACTGCTCAGAACTACATTGTGAATATGGGAGGGGATCGCCATAGGATTGAACCCAACAAAATCGAGGAAGATTTCACCTCTGACCCCATGGTCATGTATTTTTGCAAGGAAGGAGGGATTCTACCCTTCATGAAATGTTTGACTGGGCATGATGAGATGATTTCTCGCCAATTTGTCAAAAGCTGGTACGAAAGAAGAGTGACTATTAATGACATCACCTTCAAAATCAATAAAGAGATGATTGGTAAGGCCATGGGCATGGCAACCATGAGTAGAAAGTGGATGAAAACCACTAAAACCCAAGCCAGAATGGAGTTCGATCAGTTCTTTGCAAATGATGATAAACCTGTGTCAAAGAATGGGGGCTATAGCACGGCGAATCTTCTAGAATTCTGGACGAAGATGTGTAAGATTGTGATGAAATAATTCACCTTGGAGGGCAAGTTTGGTACTTTCTATAACTATCACCTTCCCTTTCTCAATCATCTTAGACATAAAATGTTAATTTCAATGCCTTTTTACCTTCTGCATTCGCTTGAGAATATGGTTATGGCTGTCAATGAAGCCATCTCTTTGGGAAAAAAACCCATCTTCCTTCACCAAGGGCTTATTGTTAGCATTTACCACTTCCACTGTGCTCTCTGCCCGCCTCCCACTGTGGAAATTACCCAGCTGGCCCAATAGAATTTGTCCCCGTTTGTCTCCCTAAACCAAGGCATTCCCTCACCTTCAGACTCCAATGGCGGTTCTACCCCTGCGGCTCCCTAATTCCTCTGGTATCCGCCTGACCCCTACTCCCTATATGGGCAGCAAGCATGACCTCACCTTGGAGGACTCTCCTCAGCCTACTAAAAAGGGAAAAAAATCTATATTAACCTTGAATGCCCCCTTAATGTTGACCCTATGCCCACTAGTACCTACCGGTCTTCCCGGCTTGCCAAAGAAAAAGGGAAACGGGCAATGACGGAGCTCTTTGACAAAGAGGATGTTTTGGTTGAGTCTCCTAGTAGGGAGGACAATTAGAATAATTCTGACCGGGAAGAGGGAAAAATTGAAAAACATGACACTGAGGCCGATGTGGGTAAAGACATTTCTAGCCTATAAAACACGATTAAGGACCCTAAGTCTGCTACGGGCTCTGGGTTGGTGGGAAAATTAAATTCCAGATGGTTAATTTGGAGAACTCGGTGGCCAAACTAAATGGGGACTTGGCTAACACCAATAGGAGGCTAGCGTATGTTAGTAAATTTTCTCTAAAATTCATGCACGCCTCCTCCACTACCCTCTTGCCTACTAAATGAACAAGCCTCAGCTGGGAAGGAGTCAGTGGATGGAAACAGAGAACTCTTCAAGTTCCTCAATGAAGAGTGGTCGGACCTGCTGCTATCAAAGCACTTATGGGATGGGAAGGGATCCAGTTGAAGATGAAGTATGGGATGGGGAGCCACCACACTGTGAACCCCAAACCCTATTTTTGGACCATTAGTTTCTATTTTAAGTTTAAGACTTTCTATTTTAAGTTTAAGACTATTTTAAATAGCCCTGCATGGCTTCGTATTTATTTTTTGATGCACAATTCTAATACTGTTAATTTCTGGGATACTTACCACTACTGGTTAAGCTTTTTTATTGTGTTTTTTGATAGAGGTAGATAGTTTACCTATTTTACTACTGCTGACGGTGATGATTTAATATGCTATTAAGTCTGTCCTGTTAGCTATTTCTTACCTCGGGTCAGCACCCTCTTGCTGTTGCTAATATAAAAAATAGTAAGTTTTTATATTGAGGGGAGACTTTAATGCAATATCAACCATCAATGAATAAACCAGAGGTATTCAAACAGAATCACAAGCAACAATTGATTTCAAAAATTGGATTTTGAGAAACTCTCTCTGGGATATTCCAACATCAAATGGATTGTACACATGTAATAATAGAAGGAAAGGATTTTTCTACATTGCAGAGAGACTAGATAGATTTTTTATCAGAGGTGATATTTGCACAATAAACATGTCAATTACATCAACAATATTGCCACATGCAGGATCAGATCACTATCCTATATAACTAGAAATAAAGGAATAACTGAAACCAATTAGATGTTACTTTAAATGTGAAAACATTTGGTTTTTGGATGAGAGTTTTTTAGAGAAAGTTAAACAGTGGTGGCAAGAAGAGGTCTTTGAAGGATCTAGAATGTTCTGTTTCATTGAAAAACAAAAAAGATTAAAAGAAAAAATAGTTAAATGGAACAATGAAAGTTTTAAAAACATATTTAAAGAAAAGTTAGAAAATGAGGAAGAAATCAGAAAATTAAATACAATAGTTATAGAGAAAGGAATCAAGGATGAAGAATATAATAAATAAAAAGAATTATTAAATAAATAGGAATCTATTTTTAGCAAAAGAAGAAATATTCTGGAAACAGAAATCGAGAGAGACTTGGTTAAATGCAGGAGATAGAAACACAAAATTATTTCATAGTAGTACATTAAATAGGGGAAACATAAATAGAATCACTAAAATCTGAGATGAAACAGGTTTAGAGATTGAGTGTCCAAATCAAATTGCAGAAAATTTTGTCAATTACTATTCTGAAATTTTAAATAACTATGAACTCTTGGATCTTGAAGCTCAAAATGAAATGCTAAGGGCAATTCCTAGAATACTTACCAACAAAGATAACAAAATCCTCAACAAGAGATTCACTTTGGAAGAAATCAAAGATGCCCTTTTTCACTTAATTCAGATAAATCACCAGGACTAGATGGCAACTAGGATTTTAGGAACTTTATTAACAGAAATTAATAATACCTTCTTACCACTAATCCCAAAAAAAATAGACATAGTTTATCTTGGCGATTTCAGAACCATTGCACTTTGAAACACTTTATACAAGATTCTTTCCAAAGCTCTGGAAAATAGACTTAAAAAGATAATTCATAAAATTATATCAGAAGAACAAACAGGTTTTGTCCCTAACAGATCAATATACGATGGTATAATTAGAATACAGGAATTGATACATTCAACACAAACAAACAAAGACCCTTGTATGTTGATGAAATTAGATATTCGTAAAGCTTATGATAAGGTTGACTGGAGATTTTTATGTAAAACTATGTGAGCATTTGGTTTCTCTCATCAATGAGTTAACTTAATATTCAATTGTATATCTATTTCAAAATTTTCAGTTTTAATAAATGGATCACCTGAAGGCTTCTTTAATACATCAAGAGGAATCAGACAAGGGATCCCATTTCTCCCTTTCTTATTATAATAATGGTTGAGGCCTTTGGGAGTGCAATTAAATTAGCTCATCTAGAAAGGAAAATAAAAGGGGTTTCAATAAAGGTGAATTCCCGTGTAAATATCTCAGTATTCATTTAGAAAAAGGCCAAAAAATGGAAAGACATGGAAAACTATAGTATCCAAATTAGATTCGAAAATGGATAGCTAGAAGGGGAAGTATCTAAATAAAGCTGGTAGAGCCACAATGATCAAATTTGTCCTACCAGGGTTCCCTACTTATCAGATGTCTTGTCTACCGCTCCCTAAAGGAGTTGGAAAGTAATTAAACCAAAAATTAAAGAATTTCTTTTGGCAAGGCACAAAAGATAAAAATAAATTGGTGATGATTATATGGGACCATATTTGTAGACCAAAAGAATTTGGAAGTTTAGGCTTTAAAAATTTAGACTGTTAGAACAAAGCACTTGGAGCTAAACTAGTATGGAGGATGTTCTAGGAAAATGGCAGTAAATAGGCTAAAATTTTATACCAAAACTATTTAGATAGTTCGGTTCCCTCAACCCTCTTTCGAATGATTAATCGACTGAAAGGTTCAAAAATTTGGAATTTTATGATACAAACTAGAGAACTAATCATGAAAAATCCCAGTTGGGACATTGGTGATGGACAAGAGGCCCTATTTTGGGAAGACTCTTGGGATGGTCTCCCATCTCCGGATAGAGAAAATCTACCAGAAAACTTAAAAAACACTTTAATACAATGTTGGGGTACACATTTCAAAGACTATATAGAGGAAACATAGGAAGGATGAAAATGAAAAATGCATTGAATACTACTTTATCTCAGGAGGAGCTAAGTGCATTTGAGAATATTCTATAATCTAGAAAAGTTAATCATAAAGCTAGGTATGATAGGGTTTTTTGGGTGCTTCAAAAAATGGTAAGTATAGTGGTAAGAAAGTTTATGAGACTATCATAAACTCTCAAGATTGGAATAAAGAAGACATTCCCTTCAATTTATGTTTGGATCCTACTTTCCTTCCAAAGGTAGTGACCTTTCTTTGGGCGGCATTGCATGATAGAATCTTAACCTCTGATAGATTCACCAAGTTAGGTTTTGAAGGTCCATCAAGATGCGTGTTATGCAAATCTACATTTGAAACCGCAAGGCATCTATTATTCAATTATCTTTTTTTCCAATCATTGTTGGAAATGGCTATGTAGAAAACTAAATTGGTCTTCTACTTTCAATAGATTTTTTTTTTGAATTTCTTGAGTTGTTGGCCTCAAAATGGATCCAAAGTGTATAGCAAGATTTGGAGAATTGCACCGTCTATTCTAGAATGGGAAATCTTGAAAGAATGAAATAGAAGGATATTTACAGATATAAATATGGACAGAGGATCATTGATCAATAAAATTGAAGCAAGTATATTATATAAGTAACTAATAATCACCTAAGAAATACCTACAAAGAAGAAGTATTATTCATAGATTGGGATGCAGATATTAAAAAATAATTGGAATTGCTTAATCAATCCACAATTGAGGTACTCCAAAGCTAATAAGTTAGCTAGATCCCTATGCGAATGAAAACCCCCTCCAAGTGGGTGGATGAAATTGAATTTTGATGGCACGTCACGAGGAAATCTCGGGATAGTTGTCCTAGGATGCATTATCAGGAATGAATTGGGTGAATGGGTGCTTAAAAGGGCCAAACCCTTAGGCCTCTCTTTGAATAACCTAGCTGAACTCAAAGCGTTAAATGAAGGCCTTAAGTTAAGATTAAAGAGTGGAATCCAAAAGTTAGTAATTTAAGGAGACTCACAAATGATCCTTAATGCCGTGAGAAAAAGAAGCACTCCAAAATAGATCTTAAAAACAAAGCTCAAAGAAGTGTTAGACCTTGTGGATAGGTTTTAGGAAACAAGATTTGACCACATCTATTGTAAAGGAAACAAAGAGGCAGATGCTTTAGCTAACTTAGGTGTTGACAGGGAAAACTTTACTTTAGTTAAATATTAATTTAGGCCAAGTACTAAAAAATGACCTTCGATACTCGATCACATTTTAACCAAAGGCCAAAGACCACAACAATAGGAATGGAAGAAATCCCATAATTCCCTTCAACAACCCCTCATAAACTTTCACCATATTGAAGTAGGGTCTTATTGGCCAATTACCTTGTCAGAATTTATTAAGAACCATAGGCACAATCGAATCATCATGTTGCTCACTATTTTCATATACACAAACATAAATTATATATACTTATAACATACAGATA
>MU227319.1:401331-413758 GCA_018584345.1 Thuja plicata | reverse complement strand
TATATATATACACACAACTAGAGATATAGATATATTTATAAATATATAAACATATATAAACTTTAAGTCTTTCAAACTACCCATTATAGATACAGGCATTCATTTATATAAGATATATGACAAGATAATACAATATAACATAATATTGCGTGACAAAAATAGTCTTTCATTATATCAAAACATCATAAATCACAATTTTTTCATATTTACAATCTTAGAATCATAGTAGACAAGATAAATTATTCAAATTGTGGTGAATAGGTAAAACTTAGGATTCACCAAATTAGAAATAGGTGCTCAGCGCCTAGTAATATTTATATAAACATCATTAAATTTAGTTACCTCTCGGATATTGGACCTTTGATGACAAGCTTCCTGTCTTCCATTACAGGTTATCATTGCTTAATCATAGACCTATAGATTTCTAGAAATATCTACTTCAATCTAGTATCCACTTAGGGTTTATGGCCTCGATTTCTTTTCCCCTATTCTTGACACAGTTTCTTGTTTTCTCTAGTCTGGTCTACAAGAAACCTCACCGTCGTAACCTTTCATACCTCTGCTATCATTATCATGGAGACATCTATCTCTTTGTATCACAGATATGAAGAGAGAACAATGGCTTTCGTTGGGCACGTTAAGCCTGAACGATGGGGGAGCATACTTAAGAAGATCAATGATATTACTAGGCTTGCGGTCAAGAAAATTACGAGGGAAAGAGAATTGGATTACAAAAAAATTTGGCGTACCAATGGTGATGTGATTGGCATTTTATTTTCCATTGCATTTCAGGCAAGTGATGTAGGAGATTCAGAGGGTCATAACTTTTGACTCGGATGTGGGCTTTGGATGAAATTTTACAAGCAGATGCGTGAGGAGGAGTTAATAGAAATTCCAACTCAGCTAGCTTGTTGGTGGCCATTTTGACATTTTTTGGGAGCCTAAAATTTCATCTTGGCCTCAAAACTTGGCTTTTTCTATTTCTTTCTAGTTTTTAGAGTTTGCTTTTTGTAATAAATCTAAAATCACGTTTCTGATTTTGTGGGTTAGTTGGAAATTCATCTTGCCTTAGTTGGGGGATTTACTTGGGAAAATTTGAGATTCATAGGATGAGTTTTGAAAGTTACCGAAAATGGAAAAATCTAGTTTTCCTGAAAATCTGCCAAATATGGTAATTTTTGGAATTGTAATAAGTAGGAGTTTTCTTTTATTGTAGAGACAGAGTAAGTTGGAGAAGTTAATGAAGAATTCAAATTCTACAATTTTTTGTTGCGTATTTTTAGAGAAATTGCAGAATTCAAATTCTTCATTAACTTCTCCAACTTACTCTGCCTCTACAATGAAAGAAAATTCCTACTTATTACAATTATAAAAATTACCATATTTGGCAGATTTTTGGGAAAAACTGATTTTTCCATTTTTGGTAACTTTCAATACTCATCCTACAAATCTCAAATTTTCCCAAGAAAATCCCCCAACTAAGGCAGGATGAATTGCTAACTAACCCAGGAAATCAGAAACACGATTTCATGTTTATTATAAAAAGAAAACTCTAAAAGCTAGAAATAAATAGAAAAAAGCCAATTTTGGAGGCCAAGATGAAATTTCAGGCTTCTAAAAAAATGTCAAAATGACCACCAATGAAGCTGGCTAAGTTGGAAATACTATTAACTCCTCCTCACGCATCTGCCTATAAAATTTCAGCCAAAACCCACATCTGAGTCAAATGTTATGACCCTCTGAAGCTCCTGCATTAGCAAGGATCAAACATTGGCATATTAAGAATTTATGCATTACCCTGTTTGATGACATATGGTTGAAAGGACTTGACAATGTGGTAGAGAACATCAATTATCGAATGGAAATTCCTCATCCAGAGGATTATATGAGTTGGCTAGTGGGAAGTCTGAAATTTAGTAAGGTTCAGAAAAGGCCAATACTATACATTAAGGATGAAGAGGCTTTCGACAAGTTGTGGCCAGAGATGGTAAAGTAACTCCATTTCCTTCTGAGGGGGCATAATATAATTGAAGACAATAGTGACTGGGTTGAGGCTTTTTTCACTTCGGTGGGGGTAGAGGTGCCCTCCTCTGTGGCACTTAAGGATTGCAAACAATATGTGGTTCGTCTTCCCTTCCTTCGTAAAACTACAAGACCAAAGCATGCCAAGCATTCCAGACTGGAAACAGAGGAAGACCTCATGGATCTCAATGAAGAATTGGATGAAGACATCATTGTTATTGATCCCTACTTCATGAAGCTTTGAATGTTCATTGTATGTAGTTTTTGGGACCATTAGTCTAGTTATTTATATTAACTTAGGGTCTCTAGTTAGCATATTATATCATCTTTTATCTTATGGTTTAAATTGTAAGCTTTATTAGATATGTTATAGTCTAATCCAAACTTTATCAAGCATATAGCAGTAGCTATAGCACTTAAGGTCAACATCTAGTCTAGTATACAATATAACCTCTGATAGATACTTGATAGCTTATGGATAGTATAGAAGGCTTTTCTAGTTTCTAGAATATATAAATGGTATGTAAATGTACTTCACTGGATAATATAAGTAAAAGGTTACTATAAAATGGTCTTATAGCATTCTGTAATGGAATTGATCAAAATTTTCAAAATAAAATAGTAGAAGAAAACATATTAAACTTAATTTTAGCCTAAGATGCTCAGCAGTAACTTCTTCGTTCAAATTCCCTTTCTTCATGTCGCCATCGGGCATAGCAAGCATTCCTGGATAAACTTAGGGGAGGTCAATTTAACAACATTTTTTTATAATGGAATTCACAAATTTTTCTTTGGATTTAATTAGGAAAATGAAATAATGGAATAATTGTTGGTGCATCTTAGCTTATCCCCTAAGAGAATCTCCAAAATCATACTAGGCTCCCTTTAAACTTAGTAGAAGATGAACAACCATAAAAATCCAGCCAACCCACAATATATCTTTAGAATATGGAAGAGAAATCACTTTGTCTCCCTTTTCATATTATATATATCCAATACATCATGCCAGACATACCAAAGTTAGATTTTTCACCAGCCTCTGTCAGTATGTCTACCCCAATAAAAATTATTTGCAACAAGAACCAAGTCACTTTTGTGGGAGTTTTTTTGACCAAACATCTCAAAATGGTAATGTTTGATAACCATTCACTCATTCTCAGAGTTGTTTACTACATCTTAGGGCAAGAATTCCTAACTAATGATGACACTTGTATAGAGTTTATACTAACATCACATCAATTTTTGTTGCTATAGCGCTACAATGGGGTACTGAGAAACATGATATCAGGAGGCTTTGTCATAGAATTTTCAAATGTAGATATCTTGGTAACCTCGATAAGACTCTCCAAAATGTTAAAGAGGATTTAACTATCTCTAGACCTTGATTCCTTGACACACCTACAATCAATGGGAGATCTGTTCCTTCCAAACTGATTATATTATTTGATGATCTTAATGGTGCCAATGAAAGAGAACCCATCATAAAGCAGAATATTGAATTCCTAATGACATATATGCACATTAAGAAACCAGCTATGGACAACTGGTTTTATGATTACCGGCACATTGATGCGGTAGGTGACATCAATATGGAGTACTTTAGCAAATCTAACTCAGAAAGTCTAGTTGAAATTTGGCTAGCAGAAGGGGGTCATAAAGAGAAAAAGAAACAAAGAGTCTATGACTCAGCAGGATCTAGAATAGAGATAAGGAATTAATTTCTTGTTCTAGTGTTTTGTAAAACTCTACGTCTCTCTTTAGGTTCTATTTCTAGACTCTCATTTCATTTATCTATCATAATTTTAATAGTAAGGATTTAATACAGGCTAATTTCAAACTTTCCATACTTCTACATCGTACATTTTGTATATATATATATATATATTTATATATATATATATATATATACACATCCCAATATATATTAGGTATCTCTCTATTATTTATGCACTTATAAATCAGAAATGGCATTGTCCATCTCTTCAATAAGATATGGATAGGTAAGATATAGAGTTACTTCTCAGATTTGAACTATGGCTCAATCCCGCAAGAATATCCTTTTAATAGCCTCACTGTTAGATTCCTTATGAACATTAAGTTAGAGGCATCTTTCAAACATGTTCACCTTCCCCTCTCAGCAGAATAGGTAAGGACAACCTATTTTAAGGTTTAAGGTCATGTCTATATCATAATGGTCTTCGGCGTATTATTATTGCCAGGTATTTCTCCATTCCCATGGTAACATTATTTCTCTCTTCATTTTATTATTTTTGATGTTTTTAAAAATGTACATTATCACATGAGCCGCTTATAAGCCCCCTTACAAGATACGGTTTACATATCTTCTAGTTACCCAGATATCGAGGGTAGTTCCTCTCAGCAAAATCTTCATATTTTTGCAAGACACTTATAGACTTTTGCTGTAAGTTTTGATAAAACAAAGGATGCATGTTTGTGGAATCTCTTATCTTGAAGTCAACACAGAAAATGCTTTTTGATGACTTCAGGAGAGGAATCTATAATACAACTCTTATTATGCCTTACTACTCTCAATAGCCTCAGGCTTGTTAAGATATTCTCCTTTACAAATCTTTCTTCTAGATTGCAAAAATGGTTTAGTAATGCAACATATTGATATCCCTATTAGCTTGACCTAGTGAATTAGGATATATATCGATTAATCAATTGCATATAGTCTGTACGAATAGTCTGGTATATATATATTTATTATCAGAAATACTCTCTCCTTCAGAGATTCCTATAGCTACTACCTTAATCAAAACAATAAGTAGAAATAGAAAACATATATGGATAACTTAATTCACTACATGACAAAGAACTCCTAATTTGATGAAATAAGTGAATGGTCTAGTTAATGTAATTTCTTCCTTCCTCATTATTATGGATGCATGGGTTATATGATAAAAATAAGCTTAGTCTAAGGAAAGGAATAATAACAATCATCTAGACAGTGTAAAGTTGGTATAAGATAAAGGCTTACCTATAATGGAAATATGAATACTAGGCTACTAAATTGACTAATCAAAGGCATATTAACTCTTTTAATTTGTTGTAATATGACTAACTAAATAAAATTGCATTAGATATGGTTGTGTTTAGAGGTAATATGTGTGCAGGAAATAGATAATGGAAATGAGATACAAAGATCGTAATAAAGTATAAGGAACAATGGAACAGATCGAAAGTTCGCAATCAAGGGCTCTCAACAACACATTGATTATATGTAACCCTCTGTAACAACACTCAAGTAAAGTGATTAAGGGATTGTCCTTAAAGCTATGTGAATGAATGTATGCCTTCATAATTATTTGTAACTGAGGGAATGCTGTAATAAATTATACATTGTACTTAGTAATTTGGACCTTGGGTCTTGGGCAAGACTGGAGGTTTTCTTCGCCATTCTTTCCTACCAATGCCCACAGTGAATGGAGACATTTGTAACTCATAATTTTTTAATATAATATACGGGCTTCGGCCTTTTACCGATAATAAAATATATATTACAAAGAAATAGTTTAACGGAAATTTCCATAAGATTTCCAAAGTTTTCAAAATAATAAATTCTATTATTTTTCTTAAAACTTGTATTTGACATATTCCTTTAAACCTAGAAAAAATCATGTCCAAATTTATAATTGTTTGTAAGTTATGGTGGAAACATAAATATAGGCCCAATCATATCTCTAATACTACTTCTTTAATATTTGTATGGAAATAAATGCAAAATTAGAAAATAAGTAGAACACTTTGGGTTGGTATCCTCCAATAAGAAGAAAGTGTGTACAAATACAACACTTCATCCTAATTAAGAGGTCTTGGAGTATTTATTAAAACTAATATTAAGGTTAATCGTGTAGAAAGTGTTTCACCTTATTATATTTAGAAAAAAAGAATATTAGGGACCAAACAATAGAGCAAGATTGTAAGGAATTCTAAATATGCTTACACCAAAATTAAAACATAAATGTAAATGTGTGGGAAAATTCCACAAATAATTAGAAAGAATACCCATGATTGAGAAAAAGAGTAGCATGGAAAGTATATAGGATGCATAATATTAAAAAATAAACATTTGGTATATTATAAGTTTTTCTAATAATTTTTTTTCACTCCTATTAATCTAATTTAGCTATTATTGAATGGTAATATCTGTATCAAATCCATGTGGCCAATTTGGGGCTGATTTTTCCTATTTAGGGTGTTTCATTTGGACGTGGCTAAGATCCAGACAGAATGCACCATTGACTAAATTTGAAAAATCCAAAAACACCACGGATTTTTGTAAAATTTTGTAATGATAATATCTAATAAAAAAGTTTCTTCTTTTGATAGATAGATACTTTGAGTGAAAAGGTCGTGGATTGCTGAACAATTTTTGAAGGCTGCGGGCTTATTGGAGAACCTTGATGTAGCACACAACTCTCTGTTAATGATAAAACTCAATTACAAGACAAATAAACATAGATTTTGAATCTTCAATATCTTCCATTCATCCCTGATTGCTTGTATAATTCTCTGCAAACTCTTAAATAACCAAAAACCCAAAAAAACATGAAATATGAAAATTACCCTTTTTGGCAGTTTTTCCCATAGTTGTTTTTTTGCCATTTTTGGTAATTTTCAAAACAACACCTAAAATGCTGAGATTTTCCCTAAACATGCCCTCGACTAAGTTAGAATGAATTGCCAACTAATATCCAAGATTAGAAACACAATTTTGGTTTTATTACAAAATAGACTTTCTAAAAACTAGGAAAAAAACACTAAAAGTTGATTTAGGAGCCCTAAATGAAACTTTTAGGTCCTGCAAAATGTGCCAAAATGGACCCTGATTGATCCAAGATCGGTCATCAAATCATATGCCACCTCTTGAAGCATGCACCCATAAAATTTGCGCAAAAACCCAGATCTAAGTCAAAAGTTATGACCTTCGAAAGTTTCTGCATCGACCCTCTTCACAAAGGAAGCTTATTCATTCTTGTTGCGAATCCAGGCATCATATTGATAATAGGGATTACCCAAAGTTTTCCATTTTTATCCCAGAACCTTTATTATTTATAGAATCCCTATTTAGGGCTCTTTTCTCCTTACGACTTTGCCCAAATTGCGAGTCATCGTCGGCTATTTTACCAATCTCTGGCTTGAAAGATCGCGGGACCCATTGTTCCCCATCTTGCCTTGGATTTCTACAAGCAGATGCAAAATCCTTTTGCCCTTTCTTCAGCTGATATAATTTTTTCCTAGGTGGTGGAAACTTTGAATCTCTAGTCTGATCTAGGGTAGTAGAAACCCTCAATATATCTTTATGATGTTTTGAAAAAATGACTTCATCCTGAGAATTGAGAGAAAGGAATCGGTTGCTTGTTGTGAGAAACCCTTGACTGCTATATTTTGTTTTATCAAAGATAGTTTGTTGTTTAAGAGCCTTCGCTTATATTTTCGGGAGCAGAGCCATGATGCAATTTTTTAATTGGAGACCATAGTTTTTACACCCATACAATTAATTGGAGACCAAATTTTAATTCTTACTTGGTTTAGTGCGCAATATTTTGAGAGAATGACTCAATCCTATGTAATAGGTTTACTCCTTAGCCTTTCACTATCAATGTACATACATATATGCCAAAATTATAGCTGACCTTATGTTTCCTTATGTATTTTTCATATTGTTTACATCTATTCTTTCCTTACGTATACTTTACTACTCAATTGTTTTTGGTCAATCTTTTGCATTTTAGGGTGATCTCATATTTGTAGGTAGATACCAACTTTATAGACAATGAAACATGTTACTCTAAGACCTTGTCCACTATATCCTTGCTTAGGGACAATTTCATATCTTACCTCATAATAGGCCTTTACTTGAGAGAGTGGAAGTCTTTCATCATGTGGTTTATGGAAGGGTGTTGTATAAGGATGGTAGGAGGATTGATCTCGTTACGGAGATGTGGGATGTTATCATCCTTAGTCACATCCTCTTTATTAGGTTGGGAAGAATGTGTAGAAGAAGGTTCTTCTTAGTCTTCATCTTTACCTTTACTTAATGTTATGACAATTTCATATCTTACCTCAGAATAGGCCTTTACTTGAGAGAGTGAAAGTCTTTCATCATGTGGTTTATGGAAGGGTGTTGTATAAGGATGGTAGGAGGATTGATCTCGTTTCGGAGATGTAGGATGTTATCATCCTTAGTCACATCCTCTTTATTAGGTTGGGAAGAATGTGTAGAAGAAGGTTCTTCTTAATCTTCATCTTTACCTTTACTTAATGTTATGTTAGGAGATAGATCATGAATGAAATGCATAACATCATTTTGTTTTAGGCTATTTTGATGGCAAAAATAAGATCTAGGAGAATAAAGAGGACTTAATGTTATGTTAGGAGATAGATCATGAATGAAATGAACAATGTCATTTTGTTTTAAGATATTTTGATGGCAAAAATAAGATCTAGGAGAATAAAGAGGTTCCAGTTAAGTACTTAAAGTAACATACCTAGTCTCGTGCACTAGGGTACCTTTGTGAGGAGAGGATTTATATTACACCTCAAAGAACGTAATTACACATAATAAATACATATGCACATATATTGCTTCTTAATTAACTTTCTACTACAATTTTCTTCAACTAATTCTTTTCATACATTTAGCAGAAGATCTAAAAGCCTAACCATTGATGCAGATTCTCCTCCCTAATGCCTAAATTTGAAAGAAAGAGACAGACGTAGCAAAACAAAACAGATCAAGAATAAAAACAGTCATCAACAGTGTCATCTCTATCAGCAGAAGGATAACGGAGTACTTGACGTTTTATTGTGGATTGTAATTGGATTCTCTGTTATTTTACATTGTTACTCCAGCTTTATTCAACCCCCAAAAGAATGGATAAACAGTTTCAGCTTCCAATTACAGTTATTCAGAATCTAAACAAGCAGAAGAAAAAAGTTTAGAGCAAACAATGTAGGAGAATGATCAGTAATGATATACGGTGACATTGTAATGAACGACTGCATTGCCAGATTTGAGGTCGAAGGCGTGAGTTCGGGCGAGGGCATATCCCCGAGCCAGCCTGAATCTCCCACTTCCTCCCACGATGGGCATCTCTCTAACCTCGTTAAACACGGCGTTGCTTCCCAACACGGCGAGAGTACTGCCATTGAACTTTCCTTCCTGAAAAACATAGGTCACCGCCATTAGCAGACGGAACTCCTCTTGGCTGGCGAAGGTGTAGAAGCCCTGAGCTCTGCCCACCAATTTGGAGGTGGGCTTAGGCCTTTCCGTCAGCAGATCGTCTATCACCACCACCGCTCCGAACACAGTAGCCGACGTGTCAGTCATTGCAGCCGCCGCCACCCGCACGGCCGTCACATTCTTTCCGGAAACCCTATCGTGGAAATAGAATTGTAGGTGAGTTGCTTTCTCCTTGATGGAATGTGCTTGGGCAGAATATTGCAGAGATAACATTGTTATCACTGCGAGCACTGCAAATGGCTTCTTCTCCCCCATCATCATTCGAAATGGCTTGGCGTGGAAGGCATGGATCGAAGGACTTGTTATATGACTAGAATTAATGATATTAAATTCTGGACTGTGCACAAGTCCTTGCTATAAAACCCAAACGTGACATTGAAGTCTGCAATTTAACCAGCTAATAATGACGTGTGAATTCGGTTCTAGAAGCTCTAATTTGGTGTTTATATGTAAACAATTTGTTAATTTACCAGTATGCTATGCGTGACCCGCAATAAAGGATGGTGGAGATTATACTATGTAGGCCCACAAAAGTCTGCGGAGGGAACCGCTAATTTGTATGATTATTTTGAAGAGAAAATGGGCATCAATTATTTTCTATATAGGGGAAGGGGTGGTTCAATTATTGCCCATGTTTCACAGTGTCATTCCTTATTTATTTAACTTGTAATTATAATATATCAAATATTTTGATATATTATAATTACAAGGCCATTAAAATATTTGTTGATTTGTATGTCTAGTATTCAAAACTTAAATATTTAATTGTATTAAAATATTTGTTCATTTGTATGTTTAGTATTCAAAACTTAAATATTTAATTGTAAGAGCTGTGCAATTTTATTGGTATTTATAGTCCATGATTATTGAGGCATTGTGCATGGGTATTGACAAGAAGGATGTGTAACTGGATTAGTTATATTAGAATTTTTGGGGTGATTGTTGCACACAGTTATTAGGACAATATATGTCAAATGTATTGTTTAAGAATTTAAGGTTCGTGTAATTAGGATGGGTAGCTAGTAGTAGCCTTCCCCTAAGAATCCTACCACAAAAATGGAAATAAAAAAAAAAAAACTTTCATAATAGTATACTGGCTACAAAGGGAGATTCTACTACCACCTCTCCATGAGTATATGCTCTTTTATAAATTTTAATTATCTACCCTCTTTTTAAAATGTTCTATAATTAGTATACTTTGATAGTATTTGTCTCTTTGAGGCATTCTATTAATTAATTTACATATCTAATTTCTACTTTTACATTATATCTAATTTCTACTACTGTGAATCGTATTTTCTTTAAAGTTTCTAAATACTGGCTAATGTTTTATTAATTATACATTAAACAAAGTATTTTTTATACATGACTAAATGTTGAATTGGAAAGATTCTTCAATACAAAAAAAATATACACATCTAGTCAAATCCAAAAGCTTTCAAATTCATTAACATGGACTATGAAAATTCAATGTCTTTAATAATTAAATATTCTATATACATGGTTAAATGCTTTCAATTACAAGGATTGGAAAGCTAGTGCTTGAATTTTCCTTAACTAGACATTAAACAAAAATGTCATTACACGTAGCCTTTAGTAGGACTATTAACTTTTACACGTGTAACTTGTACTAATTCTCAAAACACATTTTTCTCTTACAAGACTTTGGTATCACTTCAAGTTGACTATGGCTTCTACTTTTATGATAATGTGTGTGTTAATGTTTCCCTATAATTACAATCATGTTCATGTTCATGACTAGGACTTTTACTCTTAGGTTTATGATAAATGATTTTATTGCATAATGATATTGAACAATTTGGAAGGGTGGTATTCACAAGATTGTTGTTAAATGTAGATTAGAACTGTCCACTTTTATATGTCAATTCGATTCCTCTAATCACCCACTCATTTCATTCCTTACATGTGTGTTTTCTTTTAAAGTTTAATATCAATCAATTTAGGTTTTTATCATTTCTTTTCATATGGAATCAGATCCCTATGGTTCACTATACCTATTCATTTAAATGTGCAAGAAAGTGAAGGTGTCAAATAAATGTGGAAGAGAATGGCATGATGATCAAGCAATTATTATGAAGAGGCATGCAAGCAATAGAGGCAACATGACATTTGCAAAGCTATCCAAGAAGAACCAAACATGTCATGTGAAGATAAGAGTTATGTGTGTTGAAGATTATGGTAGTCAGCATGGGGAAGAGTAATATGCCTTGTGTTTCAGTATGAGTTTGATGTGCAAATAGGGATCACAATATTCATTATTTATCTCAAGAAAGATAACACTCAGTGTCATTCCTGATGGAATGTGAGATTGTAAATTCATTCAAATTACTAAAACATTGTGAAAAGATTCCTATGTAAAATTGTTGAGGGCTTTGATAGATTGTTAGAGAAATAGCTACACTATTGGATTTCCCCATTGGAATGCTTGTTACATTTGGTGCCTACTAGCTGGTGTCTCGTATATTGTCCCATTTTTATCAACATAGGCTCGAACTTCTTTCAAACTTGAAGAAATTGTAATGATTATTTATGACCTAAAATAGATTGTAGGGTGAGTTTATCTACCCACATTCTTTGTAAATACTCAAAAGCTAAAACAATAGCTTTAAGATGTTAAGTCACACATGAAGAAACCCCAAAAAATTGTCAACCTAGTTAAGAGTTAGTGTGTGTGGGTAAATGGGTACCTGTTGAAAATGACACAAACACTCAATAGGTCATTGCATTAGCTTGAAAGGTTAGTCAAAACGTTTAAAAGCACTAATATCGGCCTATTGCCTTCTAACTAGAAAGAGTATGATAAGTTGCATATTTATCCCTTAGAATATGCTCAAAATCAGTGACCAATACTATCCTAGCATGAAGGATTTGATTAGAATTTAAGCTAAAAATGAGAAAAAGCATACAATCTAGCTTTAAAACATGAAATAAAAACTAAGAACTAGCATGCTAAAATAGATGAAATATGAGTCTAGAGTGAATCTAATAGCATAACAATGTATTTCTGATCTAAGATGAAGGCTTATTTTCTCTCAAAACAGGCTTCTATTTATAGAAGAATGGGAGAGAGAGAGGGGGGACAAGGTTCATTTATGAATTTGGAGACTCATAAAT
>MU227319.1:322902-363775 GCA_018584345.1 Thuja plicata | reverse complement strand
TATATATATATATATATATATATATATATAATTTCTCTATTTCCAAAAATTAAATAATTAAAAGAGCCTTAATGATTGTTATTATTCCATTTTATATTTATGAGAAAAACTTAAATATTTTATTTCAATGTGTTAAAAGCATTTATATTTTTTGAAATAAAAAATAATTATAAAAGAATAATAATAATGTTGGGCAAAAGGGTGGCAATCAGGAACACTTGACCTCTCAAGCCAACCCTTAACTATCTAACTGCCCACTTAACTACCTAACTACCCATTCCCCCTTCCCTAACCAATTGCTCTATTCTATTTCTTTAGAGTATGTGTTAAAAGGAAGAGATATACTTAGAATGTTTTACCCTATAGCAAATTTTGAAATAAATCATTAGCGTGAATAAATACATTTCTTTCTCTTTTATTTAATATGTTTCAACTATACATTTAAATTTATGAAAATCCATTATTAGGGTTTTTTTTTTAAATGTAAAAATCTTAAAGAAACCCTAATTATATGCTTTGAATAATTTATTTTTTAAAACCTTGAGGGAATAAATGTGTTTGATAATATTTCACTAAATACCTCTTTTTTGAAAATGAATTATTTTAGGATAAATGTAAAGTTTTATTATTATTCTCGAGATGAATTTAATTATGGAATACATTTGATTGGTTGGATTATTTAATTATTTCATCTATGTGCAAGAGTTTTGAACCAAACAGGATTTCAAATTTGTAAAGCAACTTTACGGGATAAAGAGATGGACAAATATTTTAAAATATCAAAACTGATTATTTGATTATTATAAAGTTGTATATTATAAAACATTGCAGTTAGTGATTAGGTATTTGTTTTGAAATAATGCCTCGGTCTGAAGCTTATTTGCATCCATTCAAAAACATATAAATATGGATACCAGGACCGAGGTAAAGAGGGGGGGAACAATAAGATACAGACAATATGATTTTGCAGATAGATAGATTTGAATCAACAACTGCAACATGAACTGGATGTACCATTTTTCTAAATCAATAAAAGATAAGTGTTTTTTTTGTCTCATCCATGGATTGAAAGTACCATTTAGCTATTCAAATAAGTCCTTTGGATAAATCTATTTTTTTTCTTCAAAGTGATAGTTTGGTGTAGCATATTCCTGATTAAATTCATAGTTTCTATTATCAATTGGTCTTTTCATCTTGCATGGTTAAATTCAATTGATTGTGGCCATAATCAAGTGGTTTGTCATTTGAAAATTGATATTCAATTGAGATAAATGTGAATTATCTTAGGTTATATGTTCATTTCATAACACCTTTGAAGTGATAGTTTCAAAACTGTCTCCAAGGTTGAACGTGACACTTGAATAGATTGGACTCCATTGCCTAGATTGAGCAAGGCACTGATCTACTCATTGATTAGATTATGGTTGTTCAGTTTAATGTTTAATGTTTTGTGACATCATATCCATCTGCTCATTCTAGTTTATACATCCTTTATTAAGCAATTTTACATTTTCTAAAAGCATTGAATCTTGCAGTTTATGATTACAATTTGATTTCTTCAAGCTCACTTGCCATCTTGAGAGATTAGTTGAGTTCCATACACATGTTATCTTCTATAAAAAGCCTATTCAGGTGAAGGCTCACCTGCCTTGGTCCAGTAGAGCCAGAATCATAGGGGAAGAGGATCATAATCGATCATTCCTGTTAGTTGGCAAAAAATAATTGGGTTTCCCATCTTCAGATTGGAAAATCCATAGGAAATCCAATTCAGCATTTTTGGGCACCAACAAATTGGTGACTCTACTGGGGAATTGTTGTGACAACATTATTCAGAATTTTTGGTAATTAGAGAGTCATATTCTACTGGAGATAGAACTCAGAATCAATTGTATGATTTTATCCTTCTTATGAAGAAGGTGGTGATTCTATATAAAAAATTTCAAATTTTTGCTTAAGACAAGTAGGAAAAAATATTTTCCTCAAGACACTTGAGGTGGAAACTTCGTATAAAGTTTTTAGAAGGTGATTCCGCTAGGATTAAGAACTCAAGATCAATTTGTATTTTCCTTTTGGTAAGAAGGTAGTGACTCCGTGTGTCATAAATTATCAGTGACTCCATTGAGGGAAAGAACATAGAGGGAATGAATATTGATCTCCTATTTAGTAACAGAGAATTTACTACAGAATGTATCAAAGAAAATATTTTATTTCAGATGGCATCAGGCCGTTGAATTTTGGAGGATTCAGATTATTTCCAGATAAGTTATTTTTGCAAATTGCACAAGCTGTACCAAGGTTTTACAGTGAATATAATGAATCAGTAAAATGGCATTTAAAAGTATTTTATTCATTCATAGAAGATTTTGAAATTGATGAAGAAGGCTAGGTGATGATTCTATTTGCCAAAACACTCAGGGATTATGCAAGAAAAGCATATGAATCATTACCTGCACATAGCATTTCATCATGGAAGGAATTTGTAGAATGGTTCATGTATGAATTTTATAATGCAAGTCATGAAGAAGACAATGAGTGCTATGACTATGAAGAAAATCAAAATCCCACTGTGGAAGAACCCTACATACCTCCTCAGGATGCATATGAAGAAGAAAATAGTTACTAGACATGTGAAGGAAATGATAACTCTATCCCTAGTTTCATACCTAAGATAATTAATTATTTACTTTGTAGTGTATCCATTAGAAAAGACAATGTTGAGGATAAGGAACCAGTAATTGATTCGTGTATGGCTGACTCTTTTGACAATTTAATATATGAAGTAGATGTAGATAATGAAGTAGATCAAGATGAAAATTTTCTCACTACAGAAGAAATTTCAAATCTATTAGACACATAATATAAAAAGTATGTACATAGAAATGGCCACAATTTTCTCTACATTTACCAGGATAAACATATTAATAAATTAGGACATATCCACGGTAGATTTGATGAAGTAAGTAATAAACTCCAGGAAAATAATATATCAAAGGATAACATACATTGTGATGAAGATGTGCCTGAAAATAATTTTTCAAATTTTCAGTATAACCCAACTCCACAGGAATGTGAAGAGATGATTCCTAAGTATGAATTATTTTTTAATGTATTTTGTGAAATGAATGTTGACCATCCAGAAAGTGAAGACAAATTGGAATTGCATTCAGTGTATGGGCAGGAAGAATTTTCTACAAAGAGATCTAATGAAGGTATTATTCATGTTGATGAAGCAAATATTGATATTCAGGAAGGAAATATTTTCGTGAAAGGTCTCAAAAATTCTTCAAATTTCCTCAATAGTGAGGGAAAAATATTGCAGAATGAATCACATGTACAAGGGGGAATGACAGTGAATAATGTTCATAAAGATGATGGCTTTACACTTGAAGAACCAGAGGATATCGCACAATCAGATAATGTGTCACATAATTATGTTCAGTGCGTTTCAAGAAGGCATAAAATATTATATGACCAAAACAAAGTTTTCGACAAAGTTAAAGTTTCACTAGACAGGTAAGTATATCTTCAATTTTTCTTAGTGTTCTGTGTTTTCTTGCATTTTAAGTGCAGACCCTTTTGAAATTATCCTTTCATTTATATTGCCATGATCATTTTCGTATACACATGAAATTGAAAATTTTAATATTAAGAGCTCATGTACAGTTACAAATTTTGCATTGTTATATTATATCACAATCATATTAGTATATAATTGTATATATTATAATGTTGCATTATTTTTACAATTACATTGTGCATTAAGTTTATAGTTGTTATATCAACATAATATAATGAAGCAATTGGAAGGAAATAAATTTGTTTTTCTTACTATTCAAAATGAATCACGTTTTTTCTATTTAGGCAATAATTTGACCTTGTTTTAAAGCTGAAAATAATTGTTTAAACATCTAAAAAGGTTCCCAGGCCTTTCTCTATGAATGAGGAATGATTTTTTCATATTTTTCCATGATTTTGAAATACCAGTAGCCTCAAAAATGCCCAGGAATTTGCAAAACCGGCCAGAAATTATATTCACGTGCAAATATTTGGAGCAATTTTTTGGGACATAATGTATGTTGTAAATAATGATTTTATTTTTAAAATGACTACTCCGACCATATACCTCAACTTGGAAGTCATTTTTACATTGTTTCTAATAATTTTAGAGTGTGTATGAGCCCAGAAATTGTCCAAATTTATAAAAAAAATGACCAACATATTTATAAGAGGCAAATAAGATTAGCAAGATAGTTATTTCAGCAAAGGAAGAAAATTGAGTATCAAAGAACAAATGTTGCAGGGAGAGGAGCACTCCAATATATACTGTTGCATTGTCTGTTTTAATTGTGTTGTGTTTTCCTTTATTTACAATGTGCAGGTTTGGGTCATACTTCAATCACGAAGATGTCATGAAACATTGCACTGTCATATGGCTCAGAGCTTGCAGATTTTGGTGATCACACACCTTTATCTATAGAGTTTCTTGATTACTTATAAGATTATATATGGCATTAGGCGTTCGACTCTAAAAGACAGATCTGAATAATTCAAAGATCACAGAATCTTTCTCAAAACAAGACATCCAGGAAATTATTGCAAAGAGAGTTTAAATATTTTCCACACGATAGCGACAACCCTAAACCTAAAATCACTGGGCATCAGAGTGATAAATATTTTTTCTTCAAAAGTTAATAAGTAATAATCTGCGTTGAAAAGGGTAATAAGGTAAGTATATATTGAGGTAATAAATTTCTCTTTAATTATTTTGATCTTTAAAATATTATTATTTTTCCTATGATTTTACTATATACATTTTTTAATAGGAAAACATGTAATTATGAAACATCTTTTTAGTATTTGAAATAATTTGCCTTCAAATGAGCATTGTGATAAATGTTAATGATTTTGAATAACTTTTTATTTTCATTGCATTAACATTATGTTTCAAGTGCTCTTCTTCTCGAAGAGATAGCTAGATTCTCACTGTGTCTAGGTATGGACACATGTCCCCAATTGGAGCCACTGTTGACACCTAAAAATTCAGCCCCAAATTTACATAAAATTTTCAGGAGAGTGTTTTTTCATTTTTATATTTATTTCCTTGTTAAACTATATGAGCAAAATTAATTACTTTATTTCAATGTGCTAAATGCATTTATATTTTTTGAAATAAAAATAATTATAGAGGAATAATAGGGATGTTGGGCAAAAGTGTAGCGGTCGGGAGTTGAACACTCGACCTCTCAAGCCATCCCTTTTTTCCTACCTACCTACCCATTCCCCCTCTAACCAATTAGTCTAAATGTTTTCTTCAAGTTCTGTGTTAGAGAAAGTCATATTATCTCATTTCTTTTACCTTATGTGCTTTTAAAAGATTTGACATTAAAGATGTGACTTAGATTTTATTAACATAATTTTTTAGGCATTATTTAAAATTACCCTAAATTACTAATGTGAAATATTTTAATAGGGTAAATTATTTTGAAATATGTTATTTATTTTATCTAAATTATTTATATATTGATAAAAGTTAAAATTATTTAATATTTTTGACATTACAAATTTTGGTTTTCAAAAATATTTAAATAAAATATTTTAGTTTACCCTATATTTATTATTTGAAATGTCCTTTTAGGGTAAGTTGTATTTTATTTATTTTATAGGGTGAATTATAATATTTATAACTTTCATACCCTATATTTTAGGAGCATTAGGTTAAGGTTCATTTTAGAGTTATTTAATTTTGATTTGATGTGCAAGAAATTTTAGGAAGCCAAGAAAATTATCCAAGAAGAGGAGAAATGCATATTTTAATATTTGTAAATGTGGGAAATGATTTGTTCCCTTTACATGGATAATTTATTATATTTTTTAGGGTTAGTTGTAGGATTAGGAATTTGTGAAAAGGTACAACCTTTCATAGGAAACCCTTGAAACACATAAATATTAAGTCAATTAAACCTAAAATAGATGGAGACAATGCAATGGATATTTTTTGAATGTAATGGGAAAGGGCATTAGATCAACGACTGCAACATGAAGCTCATGTACTATTTTTTTGAATCAATAAAGAGATAAGTATTTTTCTATTTGATTGATAGGTAATGGTTTACATTTTGTTTCCAATTGGTCCTTTGGATAACAGTTGTTTGCAAATGTATGCCCTATTGCACTATTCAGATAGATCATAATTTTAGTTGATTTCCAGATAGCAAAAATAGATTGAAAGATTGGTTGTCAGATTTCAATTCTGTCATGTTGGTCTTTTTGAGAAAAGTTAAATTCAATAGGACTACTATGATTTCATTCTAATCTTATAAGGGTCAATCACATGCATTAGGAGTAATATTGGTTGCATTCCATTTTCAAAGTTGAACATGATAATTGGATAGATCTCACTCCATTGCCCAGTCTGGAATAAGACACTGGTCTTTCTTATTGATTTGATCTAGTAATTTGGGGAAGTGTTATTGTCTTGATCTAACAATCTGCTCTATTACTTCATAGCATCCTTATTTATTTCAAGTTTATTTATTAATTGGCATAATTCTTTTCTTTTAAGCAATTTCAGTTTACAAAAAGGCATTCAATTTTATAGTTTATAGTTTTGAAGAAAAACATTCAACACATATTATCTTTTATAAGAATTCTTTGAACCTGCATATTTGGTCAAGGAATAGGCCTACCAGCCTCGATTTTGCAGAGCCAGAATTGTAGAGGTATCAGCCATCTACTTTGGTTTAATCTGTCAGTTGGCCAAAAACAATTGGATTTCCCAGCATTGGACTGGCAGGTCTATAGGAAATCCAATCCAGTGTTTTTGGACAACAACAAAATTATTATTGAATATTAGACAATGCAATTCAAAATTGATAATAGATTTTAAAGATTTTTCTAAGCAAAGATATGAACATCTATGTCAAATTGATGATTTGGAAAAAGAATTAAATAAATTTAAGAAGAGAAATGAAGAATTAGAAGAAAAGCTAAAGTTGTTTGATGATGTTGAGAAAAATAAAAAAGTTTTAGAAGGAAAGCTGAAGAAATTAGAAGAAGAAAATAGCTTATGCAAGAAAGAAATATCAAAATTGAAAGAAGAAAACAATAAACTATGTCAATCAGTTGCAGCAAGAAATCACTACACAAAGTCAAAATCAGTTCGTGATGTTTCATGCAGTATAGAAGATTTATGTACTAAAAAGTGTGTTGTTGCTAAAGATGTTCATAAAAGGGATTGTGAATTTGAACATGTTAATGAATATTTGGAATCAAAATCTATATGTGATGTATCTTGTGGAATAGATTTGTGTGATTATGTAGTTGAAAAATGTGAATGTGTTTGTGAAAATGAGTGTAAGCAAGAAAATGACAAGGAGCTTGCAAATTTTGTTTGTTATGATAATAAGAATGTTGGCTTGAAGATAATGATGAAAATGGGTTGTGAAGGAAGTGTAAGATAAAATATATAGGTGATAAGAGATAAAATGTATATATATGTGATAAGATGGAGTATGTATTTGTATGTGTGTATATGTGTTGTTGTTTGTTGATTTGGTTGTTAAGTGTCCAAATGTAAAGAGATTGAATATTCTATCTTACGAAAATGTAAAGGGGGATGGAATTAGAGATGTGTTTATTATTCTTTAAGTTGCCTAGATTGTATTAACCTTAATTGAATTGAATTGATTAAGTATTGCAATTGTGATTAAGGAGAAGATAAGATGTTCCTCTTTTTACCCTCAAATGCACAAATGGGAGATCCAAGTTGATCAACCCAAGAGAAGGGTTAATGCACAAATGAATCAACTATTTGGAAAGGAGAATAACAAAGGAGATACCTTAAATTTTGTTAATTATATGTATATAAATGATATATGATAGTAATTGAAAAGATAGGAGAAATGCACTAACCTTGAAATATTGCAGACCAAAGAATACTATTTTCTAAGGTCTGTAAACTATTTCTAGAAAATCTGACAGTTGATACCAAACTAAAACGCAGAGATGAATAAAACCCAGAAATCATTTTCCATTCCGATGTCATCTTATGAAAAAGGTCAATCTTGACCTACAAATGTCAAACCTGACGCAATAATGTCGACCCTGACCTACACAGATCCGAAAGTGACTTTGTTTGCAGATCCTAAAAGTTTGCCAAAAAGGATATCTAGATTTGGGTTCAAATCCATTGTTTTGTACCTCTGCCTACAAGAAAAAGGAGATTGTTTGTTGTGGCGGAGGGGTTTGCCTTGGTTAAACCCTGGTTTTGGAATTAACCTTAAATATATGTAATTGAAATTGTAGAAATGGACAAATTAAATGCATAAATTCACCTTGCTTGAAAAAGTCCTTGTGGCGGATTTGAATCCTTGAATCCACAAGTATGCTTCAAATGTAGAATGTAGAAAGGTAGGATTTCTTCAATCTCTTGCTCATAGATCTCTAACACCAAGTCTTGAATGGGTTCTTGAATTTGGAATAGGCTTGGAAGAAGGTGGATGGAGAGATCACCAAAAGGGCACCTTGTAGCTTCAATCCTTCAATGGCCTCCAATGGATCTGCTTCATGAAAATGGATACTTGAATGGATGAATGCTTGCTTGAAATCTTGCTTGATTTCTTGCTTGAATTTCACTTGATAATGCTTGATCTCAATTAGGAACACTTGATGCTTGATGATGGTTCTTAGAGAAAATGAGAGAGAAAGCTTCTCTTTTATATGGAATTAGGGCACAATCTCCTAAGGAGGCCTAAATAGGAGGATTAAATTCCCATTAAAGCCTTTACCCTTAGGAGAGGACCTATATTAAATATAATTTAGGAATCAACACTTCGGAACCCGAAACAGCTAACCCAGAAGCGGGAAACACTTTTTGCAAAGGCCGACCTCCTGAAACTGCAAGACCCTGGGATCTGAATCCTTGGTCAAGGTTGAGGTCGACCTTGACCTAGGTCAAGGTCGAGGTCAACCCTGACCTAGGTTAGGGTTGAGGTCAACATAGACCTAAAATGTCGACCTTGACCCTGAAGCCTAGAATCACCAGTCTGCAGTCCAGAATGCAGAAATCAGGCCAAACAGGAGTGGAAAGAGGAACAGAACAGGGAGGAAGCCATGTCAAGATCAGGAACCCATTCAAGGAACATTTTATGACCCCAAACCACTTATTCAGAAGGCTAAACACATCTACAATGGGAGTGCTTCCATTTTTTGACTATATGGGAAGAGGATTAGGAAAGCATGAACAAGGAATGAGAGAGCCTATTGAGCTTGTTAGTGTTTTTAGTCAAACTCATGGCTCTTTTAAGCCTAGTTAGGTGTCACCTACCTTAATTGTTCTAGGAGAGGTGTCTAGTTGGTTGTTGACATTTAGGACTCTACTGGAGATGTGTCGATTTCATTTTGGCACATCATCCTAGTTTAAAGGGTTTCTATTTGCCACCACTCATGTTTAAGGATTCCATCCCTCATTTTGTGGAAGCACTCACCCTTATTTATACTCCTCTTCTATGCATTATTTAATGTTTGAATTTGAACTCAATCTTGTGTTATTTCTGATTCTTTTTAACTCTCATATCTTGCTAGTTCTTTTATGGTGTCAAAGCTAATATGAGATATTTTGAAGCCTATAATGTGCAGTTTGAAAGCTTATTTCAACAGTTTTTGTTCATAGCTTTTTGTGGTTGATCATATGTCAGTGACAATCTGCTAAATGCAATCTTCATTGTCTTGCCTATCTGTGAGCTTGATGCAGAGATCAAGCCTCTTTTTGTTTTATATGCCTTCATCGCCCGTGTGAGCTTCACCTTTTCTGGTGACATTTGTGGAAGGCTTAATCTGGCCCTACGTCAACGATTGTGAGATACCCATGGTGAATAAAGGTGATCTAGTAGATCTATCTGCCAGTGAGAAAAGGAGAATTTCAGGCCTAAGAAATCCTATTCGATGGCTAGGAAATGTTTGTTCCCTCAAAGCATTGTACATGACATTTATCTACACAGCCATGGGGTTTGAAAAATTCTATATTTTGCGTCTCCCTCGGCAACATTTTTTGAGTACCCACCTCAGATCTTGTGCATGCACATGCATTGGTGGTGTGGTTTTTGTTGGATTTTTAGAATAAAATATGATTGTATTGAGCCACTTTTGTTGACTTTTAATTCTCCCCTATTTAATAATGATAAGTTTAAATCAGATTTTTTTTTCTTGTGGACTTTAAGAGATAAGTTCAAATCAGATTTTTGAAATCTAATTCTTCTTTGGACAACAAATGCTTTATAAAGAAAAAAATATCTTTATTCTTTCAACAGACTTGTAAGAAGTTTATTTTGCAGTAGCAGTAAATAGATTGTTTTTTGTAAGTGTTATGTTTTATGAGAGACTTGTTTTATTCCAGCATCAATTATTTGTAATTGTCTTGTTGAGAAGTGATTGCTCCAAACACTTTGTAAGAGTTTTGAGAAGCTCATTGAAGTTTGTATGCAGCCCCAAATTGCTGCAAGTTTATTTTGATTGTAGAAGTTGTTTTCCAGATTAATACAAGCAAGAAGAAGCTTGCATATCTCTAGTTTTATTTGTGTTTATGCTCTACCCTATTTTAGGATTTCTTGAATTTATTCATTGCTAAAACAAAGAATCTATGTGTGATTTTATAGAATATAGAGTGGTTCTATATTATTTACATGGTATTAGAGCTGATTGGCCCTCAATCCTTGTGAGTTTGGGCATTTTTTTTTTGGGTAATTATTTTTCTTGCACAGGAGACATGGCTGGAGATGTAGGAAAGAGCTGGCAGTAGCCACCATCCTTTAATGGATAAAATTATGATGTTTGGGCAAAGAAGATGAAGACCGTAATGGCTGCAAATGATTTGTGGGAGCTTGTGGTCAATGACTTCGTGGATGTTATTGATCCATCTCTATTTTATGCCCTCACAAATAATTAGAAGACTCAGTTGAAGGATTCAAGGAGGAAAGATGCAAAAGCTTTGATCTTGATTGAAACTTCCTTGACAAAGGCAATCTTTCCCAGAACAGTAGCAACTGATTATTCTAAAGAAGCTTGGGATATCCTTCATACTAGTTTTAAAGGGACTGTAAAATTTCATGTGGTGAAGCTCCAAATGCTTCGAAGAGAATTTGAGACTTTTCTCATGAAGTACAATGAGTCCATTTTAGATTTCAGCTCAAGAGTCTCTGGTTTGATAAACTAGTTGAGAACCAATGGAGAAACTATGGAGAAAAGAATACTAGAGAAAATTTTGAGAAGTCTTCCCTCAAAATTTGATACTCTAGTTATTTTCATTGATGAGGCAAAAAATCTCTCAACATTGACCGTTGATGAGTCAATGGGTTCTTTCCAAACCCATGAGCATCGAATTAATAGATCAAGAAATTCTTGTCAAGAGCAAGCTTTCAGAGCTCAAGCCCATGCAAGAGGCAAGGGGGAGGAAGAAACAACTCTAGAAGAGGCTCAAGAGGCAGAGGTCATGGAAAATTTGGACAACTAAATGTTGGAGGAGAGAGCTCAGAATGAGCAGCCACAAATGAGGGAGCTAGAAACTCTCATAATAATGCTAGAGGAGGCAAGAAGAATAGTAACTCGAACAAGAGTAATGTTCAGTGCTATTATTGCCATAAATCTGGGTATTATGCAAGTGAATTCTGGGAAATGCAAGGTGATCAGTCAAAGAAAAGTGCTAATGTGGATGATGTTAAAGTGGGTATTGGAAATAATCCCACAACCTTCATCATGTGTAATATTGGGGAGGAAGGCAGACTTGAAGTCTGGTATTTGGACACCGATTGTAGTAACCACATGAGTGGTAATGAAAGTCCTTTTTCTTTCATTGATAAATCTGTATAGTCTAAAATTAGAATGGGGAACAATGAATTGTTCTAGTTGTGGGAAAATGATCTATTATGATCTGCACCAAGCAAGGTGAAAAAAAAGAAATTTAGATTGTTTATTTTGCCCCGGGTATAAAGCACAATTTGATGAGTTTTGGACAACTCATTCAAAATGGATATAAAGTGCTAATGGAGAATGACCAATATGTCATTTATGAGAATGATGGGAGTAAGAAAATTATTGCTCAGTCCAAATGACAAAGAATTGAATGTTTCCATTGAAGGTAGAAATGTATTTCTATTCAATTTCAGTAGTTGCATCTCTCAAGCAAGCATGTACAACAGTACAACAATCAGCCTTCAAGAGCGTGATTGAAGACCCCTCCACGCTATGGCATTTAAGGTATGGACATCTTGGCTATGCTGGTTTAAGTGTATTGTCCAAGAAAAGAATGGTAGATGATTTTCTACCTTTTAATTCTAGAAACTCTAGAAGGGAAAGAGCACCATAAGAGTTGGTACATACTGATTTAGTTGGCCCTATTCAAATCACTTCCATTTGGGGGAGTACTTATTTTATGACCTTTATAGATGATTTCAGTCGTAGAACTTGGGTGTATTTTATGTAAAATAAATATGAAGCTTTTGATAATTTTTTATAATTTAAAGCCCAGGCTAAAAAAGAAAGTGGACATGATCTTAAATTCCTAAGGTTAGATAGAGGGGAGAATATACCTCAAATATTTTTGTAAAATTTTGCAAGAAGAATGGCATAAATAAGGAGCTAATAGCTAGTTATACTCCACAACAAAATGGAATGGCTAAAAGAAAGAATAGGACCATCGTTGAGATGGAAAGAAGTATGATGAAAGAAAAAGGTCTCCCAATTGAATATTTGGGAGAAGTTGTAGCAACAGTTGTCTATTTGATCAATAGAAGTCCTACAAAGGTATTCTGTGTCAAGATTCCATTGAAATCATGGGCAAATCATAGATGGATGGTTGAACACTTGAGAGTGTTTGGGTGTGTAGCATATGCACATGTACCAAAGGAACAAAGGAAAAAGTTGGATGACAAGGGTGTGAAGTGTATCTTCATGGGATATAGTCTTGATTCAAAGGTATATAGATTGTATGACCCATTCACCAGAAAGATCATCATTTCAAGAGATGTGGATTTCATTGAGAATGAGCCATGGGATGGCTCGGTGGACACGTCTTCAAGCACTTCAAGTAAAGTGCCTATTATTTCTAAAGATGATGACGTTAATGATCAACAAGATGATATAAAAATAGATATAGAAGGCTCTAGAAGGCTAAAAATTGGCCCAAGTGAGACCACCAACAACAATACTAAGAGTTGTGATCCCAATCTTACCTCCCTAGTTCCAACAAAGACCAAGAGTCCAAGGGAGATATACCAAGATGAAAGGTATGAAAATGAATTTAATGAAAACATCAATTTTGCATTATTTTCTCATAGTGTTCCAATTTATTTTTAGGATGTTGAAAAGGAAGAAAAATGGTGTAAGGCCATGGATGAGGAAATAGATGCATTTAAAAGAAATGAAACTTGGGAGCTCTATAATTTACCTCCTAACAAGAAAGTTATTGGAGTTAAATGGGTTTACAATACCAAGAGGAATGTTGAAAGAAAAATAGATAGGCACAAGGCTCGATTGGTGGTCAAGGGGTATAAACAGCAGTTTGGTAGAGACTATGATGAAACCTATGCCCCTGTCGCAGGAATGGAAACTGTGCATTCTGTCATAGAAATTGTATCCCAACACAAATGGAAGGTATATCAAATGGATGTGAAATCCTCCTTGTTGAATGGAGTATTGAAAGAAGAGGTTTATGTGGATCAAGCACCTAGTTATGAAGTTCCATGTCATGAAGGTAAATTGTACAGGCTGAAGAAGGCTCTTTATGTGCTTAAGAAAGCTCCACAAGCATGGTATAGTAGAATTGACTCATATTTGATGAGAAATGGTTTTTGCAAAAGTGATGGTGAGCCCACTCTTTACATCAAGGTAGAAAATGGTAATATTTTAATTTTTGTCTTGTATGTTGATGATTTAATCTTTACCCAGGGATAATGATTTCCTCATTGTTGATTTTAAATAGGCCATGAAAAGAGAGTATGAAATCTCAGACTTAGGTCTCTTGAGATATTTTTTAGGCATAGAAGTAAAACAAATGCATGATGGTGTTTTCATCTCTCAATAAATATATGCAAATAAGATCTTGGAGAGATTTAGAATGCAAATTAGCAAGCTTTCCCCATCACCAACTACGGTAGGTCTAAAGCTAAGAAAGAATGATTGTAGAAGCAATGTGAATCCTACTTTGTTTAAAAGCGTGGTTGGAAGTTTGATGCATTTAATAGCTAGTAGGCCAGACATTATGCATGAAGTAAGTTTGATTTATAGATTTATGGAAACTCCAAAGGAATCCCATTGGCAAGCAGGAAAGAGAATCCTAAGGTATGTGAATGACACCAAGGGATATGGTATTTTGTATACCACAACAAATGATTCAAGATTGATTGGTTACATAGACAGTGAATGGGGAGGAAGTTTGGATGATAGGAAGAGCACTTTTGGATATGTCTTTCACATGGGTTTAGGTCTAATCTCATGGGATTATAAGAATAAACCCATAGTTTCTCAATCTACAACAAAGGCTAAATATATAGTAGCAAATGCAGCAGTAGATCAAGCTATTTGACTGAGAAGAATCTTGGTAGATTTGAAGGAAGAACAAGAGGATGGAACCAAAATATTTTGTGATAATATTTCCTTAATAGCTTTGTTGAAGAATCCTATGTTTCATGGAAGAAGAAAGCACATTGAAATCAGGTATCATTTTATTAGATAATTAGTTGAGAATGGTGAAATAAAAATGGAGTTTTGCAGGTCAGAGTAGCAGCTAGAAAACATCTTCACCAAGTCATTGAACATTGCAAGTTTTGAGCACCTAAGGAGAAATATGGGCGTAGTCATCTTGGATCAAGCATGATCATGTTTTTTCGGCATAAGACAATGGGGAGTGTTGGATTTTTAGAATAAATTCTGATTGTATTGAGCCAGTTTTGTTGACTTTTAATTCTCCCTTATTTAATGCTGATAAGTTTAAATTAGATTTCTTTTTTTCTTGTGGACTTTAAGAGATAAGTTCAAATCAGATTTTTGAAATCTGATTCTCCTTTGGATAGAAAATACTTTATAAAGCAAAGAATATCTTTATTCTTTCAATAGACTTCTAAGAAGTTTATTTTGCAGCAGCAACAAATAGATTGTTTTTTGTAAGTGCTCTATTTTATTAGAGACTTTTTTATTGCAGAAAAAATTATTTGTAATTTTCTTGTTGAGAAGTGATTGCTCTAGACATTCTATAAGAGTTTTGAGAATCTCATTGAAGTTTGTATGCAGCCCCAAATTGCTGCAAGTTTATTTTGATTGTAGAAGTCATTTTCCATATTAATAGAAGCAAGAAGAAGCTTGCATATCTCTAGTTCTATTTGTGTTTATTATCTTCCCTATTTTGGGGTTTCTTAAATTTACTCATTGCTGAAATAGAGCATCTCTGTGTGATTTTCCATAATATAGAGTGATTCTATATTCTTTATAGCTTCAAGCTTAGGCTTTGATCGTGGAGGGCAGTTTGAGTCCCATCGCATGCAGATAGTTAGCTCCAACCTGTGGTCATGTGTACATCTTCTGATATAGTTTTTCCACGTCGGATAAGTGGGGTTTTAAATTGGCCCCCATCGGCCCTTGCACAATCATCTCTGATTCGGCCTCCAATTTGTGCCTTTCAGCTTAAGAAGACCGTAAGCACTCTCATTCTGGCCGCTGCGGTTTTGAAAAATGGATGTAGGGTTTGACAGTCTACAAACCTCTACAGATTAGGTCCCATTGGGGTTTGAACGTTGACTCCCCAAAGCCCATCAATTTGTAGGCTACATGGTTTCTTGTTTTATTTTCCCTCTCATTTGTTAATTATGCACTTAAATTAAATTTCTAAATATTAGAGAATTTATTTTAAGGATTTTTTGTAAAGGGAAAAAATTTTGAAGTTAAAGAATTTTTTTTACTACAAAGGAGCATATTATTGCACTCAACTTGTAAAGTGTTAGTTTATGCCTCTTTTTTACTTTACATGTGCTCCTTATAAAGTGCCAAATTAGGGAGGAAATTATATAATCAGGGGGAAATTGTAGTGTATTTTCTATTTTAATTTTGTTGATTTAAGAGAAAATATCTCTCACAAATAATCCCCTCCATTTGAGAATTTTGTAAAATCCTCTTAATAAATTAAAAAATCAAATGTGGATATTGTGGAAAGTATAGGCATACAACAGAAGACTGTTGGTTTCGTCTAATTACAAAAATGCAACAAATTCTTCTTAATCATAGTATTGTCGTACATGATTCTCCAACTCAGAAAAAAACACCATCCAGTCTCACTTGGACATCTTGTGGGACACCATCACATATTTTTATATCTAAATCTATTGTTCACTCAGATTATTTGCATCATGTTTTTTCTATATTCATATCAGATCCACCATATTGGGATGCATATCTATCAGACATAGAATATTTTTTTGTACAATCCCATTTTGCAGATTTGGATTACAACATTGAAGACATTCATATTTTATTTGGTGATAACTTTCATGAAGTTTCATTAACATTTCCATCTTTGGACATTGCTCTTACCTTGCCTACATCAGATCCTATTGTGATAGATTTTGCAAATGTTTATGAGTTGCAATATCCAACTCAACTATCTTCATCTACAATAGTATCATATTCACATCAGTCTAGGCATCAATGGTATCATTTAAGTGTTTGAGTTATGTGCACCATTCAGAGATATTCATCTTTCCACCTACATATTCCTATCATAAATGTGAGGTAATATTGCATAAATTTATGGTATTGTTTCTTCCTAAGGGGAGGAATGATGTTCAACGTTCATGGATCCTCTTTAGCATCCAGCATCAAGCATTTTTCAGCACTACATGGAATTCATCACTTCATATCTTCTAGGGGGTCATATGATCTTCTCTACTTTCTCTCCTATGGGGAGAACATATTATACTTTGTGGTAGAATTTAGTCCTTGGGGGTTATCATAAGTCCTCCATCTATCACTCTTATTTTTCACTTGTACATTCTATTTCATCTTATCTCTTTTTGGAGGGAGGTTTTATTCCCACAGGGTTTTCCTCATTCATCCTTACTTTTGAGTTATTTGCATTATAAATGAGTACCTTATCTGGCCTTGTTTCCGGGACTCATATCTTTCATGTCAACCTAAGCTATGCTTAAGGGGGGGTGGAAGTGTTTTTAGTCAAACTCATGACTCTTCTAAGCCTAGTTAGGTGTCACCTACTTGACTTGTTCTAGGAGAGGTGTCTAGCTGGTTGTTGACATTTAGGAGTCTACTAGAGATGTGTCGATTTAATTTTGACACATCATCCTAGTTTAAAGGGATTCTATTTTCCACCACTCATGTTTGAGGAGTCCATCCCTCATTTTGTGGAAGCACTCACACTTATTTGTACTCCTCTTTTATGCATTATTCAATTGTTGAATTTGGACTCAATCATGTGTTATTTTTGCTTCTTTTTATCTCTCAGATCCTGCTAATTCTTTTAGAGCCCATTTGGACACCAAATATTGTAGTCCTTGGATATAATAATGGTGATAATAATGTTCAACATGATATATGTATGAAGAAATCAACACAGAAAAAAAAGATATCAAATGCGCTAATTGCAACAGAGAAGGTCACACTGAAGACATGTGCTAGGATTTGTTTCCATGCAAAGTTTTTGATTTGCAAAATCATTATGAAAAGTTATGTTGGAACAAAGAATGGAAGAAATAATTTGTGATAGAGTGTGTAAAAATGGATTGTGGATGGATCTATGGATCTAATTGGAAAAATCTTACAGATAAGTTCAAAAGGTTGTACAAATTTTCATGTGTGAAAATGTAGATGATGGAATGTGGGGATTAGTAGAAAAAGATAAACATAAAAGGTTTGAAAGACTCTCACAACTATTGGAAGATAGGATGTTTAAAAAGGAGAAGAAAAGAAATGCAAGAAGAGACCCATAGCTGCAAGAAAAGATGATGGAAAGTGAAGATACAGTTGCAGGTGATCAATAAGTTTGTAAGGATGTGTCAATGCTTGAGTAAGAAATGAATAAATTTCAAAAGTGCAATGTATTGTATCTTAAAAAAAATACAAAATGTTGTAGAAATATTTGTGGAAGTGTGGTCACATAAATAATAAGGGGCATGTGTTTAAAAGAACAATGTGAATGAATAAAAGAAGTATGAAAAAGAGGAAGAAAAATATATGATACAAAAAATAGTGAAGAAGAAAAAATCTAGTGGAGAAGATGATAAAGAAAAAGATGATGAGTGAAAGAGCAAGGATGAAAAAATGAAGAAAAAAGGAAAAAGGAAGGAGAGAAAAGATGGAAGAATAGAGAAAGGAAATGCACCAGAATGTGATGGGGAGAAAGAGAATAATTAAGATGGAAGAGGAAAAGAAAAAAATAATAAAGATTCGAAAGACTTCTGTCATGTAACAAAGGGTTGCAAATCTTTTGTTGCCAAGTAAGTTGTGGTCAAAGATCACTGCATTTTCAAAGTAATTAAAAAGAGATTGTTTCAAATGAAAAGAAGAATTTGCACCAAACGATTTCAAAATTATTTGGAGTTTTTGTAGCAGTAACTGCTAGTAGGATTCTGGCGAAGTCTAAAAGGAAGAATAATTGGTTTAAAAGTCAAAGTAAAAAAATAGAGATTGTAGTTGTTTCCAAGAGGGAATAAACCACACCAAGGAAGGTGTTCCTCCAAGAGTAACTAACAAAATCATAGCTGAAAATAAATATTCATTGAAGATAGAAGTTGCCAAAGGAAAGTATAAAGAGTAGATAACAACCAGTGAGAGATAGGAGAAAGTTGTATTTAAGCAAGATCCCCCAGCCATTGCTAAAGATAGAGGCATTGCCAGAGATTGAAATATTTGAGTTGAAGCTAAATAGAAGTCAATAGGTTTGAGAGAACCATCAAAGACTACTCTAAATGTGAAGAGAAGAGAAGAGAAGAGAAGAGAAGAGAAGAGACCACTAAAGTCAATTTGATACATCCACAACTATTGAAGGAAATGTTCATTGTTGTCACATTAATTTTTTTCTCAAATGCTCAAAGATTGAAGATTTGTGAGGAAGATCATTAAAAGTACAAATTGATTAAGTTGTATGTTTTGTGTTCTCAATATTGTAAGTCTTGAAATTTTTTCTGTGGATTGTGAGGATGTCAAAGTTCAAGGAGTCTGCATGTGAGTATTTTACTAAATTGGGGGAGAGAGATTGTTGTGTAGGTTGAGAGAGAGGTTTTGTACAAATTAAGGAGTTGATAAAAGGGATCGAGATGAGAGGAGGATTTCAAGTGAGCAAAGCTATTAAAAGATAAAGAAGTAAAATGATTGAATATCACAACATTCTATTTCTAAATTTGCATAAGTGTGTTTGAGGAGAGCAGAGCCCTATGGGATCCCTGGGCACCTATCGTGTGAGTCTATAGGAGGTGTAAAAAAAACAAAAATCTTCCCACCTGAACCTAAAATGGAATGGTAACCAAAAGAGCCAGAGCTCATGGGTAGAGCATCCTAAAAAAATTATGTTTCCTAGGTTCGATCTCTAGAATTTGAAGATCTGTCAAAGAAGTGGTGAAGTATCAATGGAAAAAAAAATTAGGGAAAACTATGTTGGAGAATGATCAGTAATGATGTAGGGTGACATTGTAATGAACCATTGCATTGGATGTTTTGGCATCCAAGGAATGAGTTCAGGCGAGGGCGTATCCTCGAGCCAGCCTGAATCTCTCACTTCATCCCATGATGTGCATCTCTCTAACCTTGTTAAACATGGTGTTGCTTCCCAACACAACGAGATTACTGCCATTGAACTTTCTGAACTAAAAAACATAGGTGACCACCATTAGCAGATGTTATTCCTCTTGGCTGGCAAAGGTGTCCAAAACCTGAGCTCTGCTCCCCAATTTGGAGGTGGGCTCAGGCTCTTCCATCAACAGATCATTGATCACCAGTACCAACCAAAACACAGTTGCTTCTTCTCCCCCATCATGATTATTGGATCGATATAAATGGGTTGGCGTTGAAGGTAGGGATTGATGGAGTTGTTTTTTATTTTAAAAAGTAGCCAAAATTGGGGGCTGACCCAAATAGAAAATGAGCATGAGGAGTGCCAAAAACTAGAAAAACCACCCACAACAAACCCTCAGCCTATGCCAATTTTGAAAACCAAAAACCAAGAAAGAAAATCAATAGGCCCCAGCTCCAACATAGAGCTGGTAACCATCCTGGAAGTCCTAACAGGCCCCAACCTCACCATGAGGTTGGTAACCAGCCTATGGTAGTGATTAACAGTAAAGTTAATATTAACAGTAAAAACCAGATTGATGGAGTTGTTATATAACAAGAATAATTGATATTATATTCTAGACTGTACCAACTCCTTGACAATAAAATAAAATAGTGACATTGAACAATATACCTACCAACTACCACCTTATTGCAATACAAAGTTGACCCACTTAATAATCACATTTAGATTCGGCTCTGGAAGGTTTAGATTTGGTGTGTATATATAAAGAATATGTTGATTTCCCACTATTCTCTGCGTGACCGACAAGAAAAGGACCGAGGAGATTATATTATACATGATATAATATAATCTAACACTAGGCCCTCAAAAAATCTACGGAGGGAAAGAACTAGTAGGGATTATTTTGAAGAGAAAATGCATATCAATTATTTTCTATTTTCTATATAGGGGAAGGGGATTACAACCTTTCATTCTTTTTTCACCTGTATAGTTAGAAAATGGAAGCACTTCCATTATGGACTATTTTGGCCTTCTAAGAAAGTGGTTTGGGGTCATGTCAAGAACCTTGAATGGGTCTCTAACTTGGATATGGATTTCTCCCCTATTCTACCCCATTTCCCACTTTCTCCAGCCTATTTTTGGCACCATGATCTACAGATTTGAAGTTCTTGACTTTAGGGTCAAGGTCAAACTTGTGGGTCAAGGTTGACCTTGACCCTAACCTAAGTCAAGCTCGACCTCAATCTTGACCTAGGGAAGAATCGATATTTTTCTGGCCCAGGGTCCAGATTTCAAGTTTCTTGGGTTTCTGGATGTCATGCTTCAGAAAGAGTTAATTCCTGCTTCTGGGTCAGCTTTTTTGGGTTTCGAAATGATGACTCTTAAATTATATTTAATATAGGTCCACTTCTAGGGGTATAATTCTAAGGGAAATTTAATTCTCCTATGTAGGCCTCTCTAGAAGATTGTGCCCTAGATTTGTTTATAAGGAAGCTTTCTCCTCTCATTTTCTCTAACAATCCAAGACTTGAAGAGGTGAAATCTAAGTGCAAGCTAATGTAGACACCTAAATCTAATTAACACATCTAATCATAGTTATTTCCTTATAGGACATATCATCTAAGTAATTTAGCATTACCTAATTGACCTATGCCATCCCCTAGCCCTAATTAATTCAATTAATTGACTATAGTCTTGATTAATTATTAAAAGAAACTAATAGCTTCATAATTAATTAAAACCCTATTCCCCTATTATTGAATGAATATGTTATTTATGTAATTCAATTCATTAATATTCCCTTTAACCCCTAGCCTAACCTATGCCAACCACCTAACCCTAAGTTCTAACTCAACCCAACCCCTTCACACATGCTAACTTAAGGAATCCCAACCACCTAACCCTGAGTTCAAACTAATCCTAACCTCTTCACCCATGCTAATCCTAATCCTTACCCTAATCCTAATCCTAAACTCTCCCTAATGATGCCACATTCCTAATCTTTGGATTAGGAATTCAATACCTTCCCCAAAGTCAACTTTCTCAAGCCATCCTCATCCAAGTGCATTTAATGCTCCTACATCCTCATTAATGCCTCTTACACTCCTCATTAAGGCTCTTACACCCTCATTAATAACCTTATCTTCTAGAGTCTTCTTGGCTCTCTTCCCTAAATGGTCACATTCCTCCCTCTTTTCAACCCAATCATATTGTTACACTTGTCACAATATGATGCACTTGAAGAATCACAATCCATGTTCTCTCTTCTAGGTTCATATGGGCCTCTCCTCAAGATTGCATCCTAACCCTTGATTCCTCAGCCATTTTCTATAAAAGAAACCTCATTCCTTCATAATTTCATCCACCTTCCATGTAGAGTTATAATGCTATTTTGAGAGCAAATCATAAATCCATCTTTTAGAGAAAAGTTATAATGCCAGTTTGAGATCACAACTTGAAGCTTGAATCACATCCAAGAGCACACATCCACAACAATTGGACAAATCCAATGAACAAAATTGAGTTTGAATGAGCTTGTAGGAGGTTTGCACTTTCTTCATTTAGTTTATTTCAAGTTTTCATTTTATGTCTTAGCATGTATGTAGTTTATATTATTATTTGTTGAGTGTTTTGATTCATTATTGTGCTCCTTTACACCTAATTTTTATAGATTACATTCTGGCACACCTGGTGGGACCTACTTCACAGGTTCCTTTTCATTGTTTTTCTTGCAAACTAACCCTCTAAGCTAATGTGTTTTTGTTGTTTGAGTATGTTTTGCAAGCTCTTATTTTCTTTTGTAGGTTGAAAAAGGAAAAAAGACTATATTCCTTCTATTTTCTTTCTACTTTCTCTCTATTATGCTTCCTCGAATATCATTGATACACAAACAAGAAGACTATATTCCTTCTATCTTCTTTCTACTTTCTCTCTATTACCCATTTGTTGAAATATGGTCTATATCATTGGGACCATTATTTGTAAGAACATGGGGGAAAGGCACTGTAAACCTACAATAATGCACTCTTACTAACTATTTTTATTTTTTTCACATGTCTACAGGTTAGCCATCTAGTTTGGTAAGAAAGCAAATAGTCTTTTAATTAAAAAATTCCCATTTAACTTTTTGGTATTTAAAAAGAACAGTGTATGTACTCACATCATTTCACACTTAGTTTTGGGTTTCAAAGTCAACAAAAGTCAAATTCAACAAAAGTCAAAGTCAATAAAAGTCAAAAAGTCAACAAAAGTCAAAAATCAACAAAAGTCAAAAGTTATCAAAATTCAATATTTCTTTTTTGGATCTTAAAACAAACATGCACAAAATCTCAAGTTCTTTAAGGAAAATGAACAATCAAACATCTGATTTTGGGTTTAAACCTAAACAATCAAATCACACATCTTGTTTTTGGATCTTAAAATTATACTAACTATCAAACACTGCTTAACTTGTCTAAAGAATTAACAATGTGTTTTGTGTTTTTGGTGCATTTGCACAAAATTTGTAGAGCGCAACCTCACATCATGCACTATCCTCTCCCATTAGCTTTCGTGGTTGTTGGTGCAAGAGAAAGGTGACTGTGAACATTCAAAACTTTTAATTTTTGCATAGAGGCGGCTGTCTAGAAGAAGCATGAGTCCTTTTGGAGAACAACCCCAAACAAATAAACCCTTTGACCGGTATAGAAATAGAATGTACTTAAAGGTCTGTCTATATCCCATCAATCTCGGGTAGGTTATTTTCAATGGTAGTCCATACTGAGTGAATATCCTCTGCATACTAACATGGTTGAACTAGGCTGTTAAGTGAGTCACGCCGTACAAACCGATTGTGGGGACACCACAAAAATACTAGCAACTCATAAATCTAGCAACCTACCAGATTCATCCCTGAAAGCTTGATAATTGACTGGGCAAGGAAGATAGTAACGTCCCTGAGACATTCACGCATTCGTTCCACCCTGTGCATTTGGAGTCAGCTAATACAACATCATGGAGCCATTGCGTGCTTGATGGTGGTCATATTCTCATTAGCTCTTGTGTGTGTGCCTACGTATGTAGAAAAAGGTTTTCAAGCTCACCAAATCCTTAAGGTAGAAAGTGCTTGTATGTGTCTTCAACATTACAAACCTTGTGAAAAATAGTTCTTGAACATACACAAATCTAAGAGTTTTGAAGTCCTTTTGCCAAAGAGATCAACATATGTATGCTTCTTGCAAGGTTTCTTTGCCTCTTGCAATATTGTTTGCTCAAAATCCTCAAGATCATCATTTATTCTGAAAACATTCCAAGGCACACTTGTCGTAGACAATTCCTCATCCTAAAAATTATCAGACTGGGCTCATATCTATTTCTTTCAAGCACAAGAAAGTCAAGTCCTCTGTTTCTCCCCATATCCTAGACCAGTAGGGATATCTTTTTCATTTTCCATCCTCTTTCCATCTTCTTCAATGTCGGTCTTTCTTCCTAATCTGAGCTTGAGTCTTCCTTTCATTTCCCTCATTCCTCCTTTTCCAACTCATCAAAAAAGTGTCATGTCACAAATCTATTATGATGAGTTTGGTTGTCATATCTCTTCCTTGTCTTTATCATATTCCAGTGATGATGAGAGTATTGTTGATCATGATGCATACTTTGAAAACCTTAGCAAGCTCTCCCCAATGTCCTATTCCAGTGATGATGAGAATCTTGTTGATCATGATGCATACCTTGAAATCCTTAGCAAGCTCTCCCCAACGTCCTATTCCAGTGATGATGAGAGTCTTGTTGATCATGATGCATCCTATTCTAGTGATAATAAGGGTCTTGTTGATCATGATGCGTACATGGAAAGCCTTAACACACTTACTCCAAGTATCCTCCAAACTCCATTCATTCCTGCACACTATCCCATCATGCCACCATGCATACCCACTAGCTCTCCTTATCCTACCTTCGACAAGGGAAATCCATCTTATCCTTCATCCACATCTCCTTCCTATACATTCATGCATCCATCTTATCCCACAGTCATATCCCAAACTCCATCTTTTCACAATAACACTACTAGCTACATCCATAATCCCAATCCACCATCTCCTTATCCTCCAACCCATGTTCAAATCCCTAATCTTTGTCCTTCATTTCCCCCAAGCCATTACCATGATCCCTATGCTATTGCTAATCTACCATCCACTCTATCCTACCCATCTACCCCATCTTATTCCAATCTACCATTTCCCATTCCTACCTACATTAACACATATTCCATCCCCCAGTCCATCCCTCCTCTCACATCAGCTAGTCAATCTTGTTCACAAGTCACCCCATGCCTACCTATGCGAACTATCTCACCGTACCATCTTCCCACCATATGATACGTAAGTCTCCAAGGAGTTTCACAAGGAAGCCAGTAGAAAATCCATCTCTTATAGAGTCACGTTATATCACTCCCCCATGGGAAAACACTAGTGATGAAGCCCTTCCATTTCCCGCACCCAACATTCCTCTTCCATATCTTGTACCTATCATTTCCCTTCCAGATCCCATACTTATTGATCCTCTTCCATCTCCCACACCCATCATTCCTCTTCCATCTCTCGAACCCATCATTCCTATTTCATCTCCCACACCTATTATTTCCCTTCCAGATCTCATACTTTTTAATCCTCTTCCATCTCCCACACCTATTATTTCCCTTCCAGATCTCATACTTTTTCATCCTTTTCCATCTCCCATACCTATTATTTCCCTTCCCGATCTCATACATTTTGATCTTCTTCCATCTCCTAACACCATTGAATTCCCCTCATCCGTTGAATTCATCCAATCACCATCCCCATCTTCTCCTCCTAAAACTATCCACATTCGATTCAATGAGCCTCATGCATCCACCCTTCTTCCCTCTCTAATGGAATCACCCATCCCTCCAGCCTACCCATTTGAAGAATCACCCATCGCCCCATCCAAACCATTTGAAGAATCTCCCATCCCTTCATCCAACCCATTTGCAGAATCCATCCATCCATCCAACTCATTTGAAGAATCCATTCATATATCCCCCATCACACCATCCACATCAATCCAATTATTTCAAGACCTTGTCCAAAAGAATGTTGAAGTATCCAATGACTTGAATGAAGATTGTATCATCCCATCCACTCCACTTCCTAATCCATTCACTCCATATAAAGATCCTAACATCCCACTCCATCCATTACATTATTCATCTACTCCACTTCTTAATTCATCCACTCCTCCGTATTGAGATCCTAACATCCCACTCCATCCATTACATGATCCATCCTTTCCACTTCTTGATCCATTGCCCTCCACTCTTCCATCTCAAGATCCTCCCATTCCATCTTCTCCAACCAAAAATCCATTTCCCCATCTGAGTCAAGATCCAAGCATCTCATCCCCTCCCCTTCATCCTCCTTTATCACCTCCAATCCAAACTTTCCCACCACCATCACTCTATCCCCTTGGTCCACTTACATTCATCCATGGTGGTCTGCTTAAAATAGAAGAAATCAGTTACATCTCCACCATTTTCCATCTGCCTGATAATGGACTCACATCTTGTTCCCTACAAGAGAAGTACCCTATCATGGCTCAAATGCTAAAAAAATGGAAATATCGAGGCAAATGCTTAGGCCTAAATGAGCAAGGTATACTGGAGCCCATCTTTGTTAAAAGACATCCATGATTTTGTGGTATTGGTTATGCACCTAGAGGTCCTTCATCTAAATTTTTTGGTACAACTAAAAAGAAGTTCAAGAGTGCTTTCAAACCCTCCATTGAATCTTCCTATCGTCCCTCTAAAGCATATTACACCATCCCCCTCCTCCATCCTTGCAACCCAAGACAACCTACCATATTCCTCCTTCATCCTCTCAATCCATTTTGGGCCCCTATGTCCCAAAATCTCATTCCACATCTTATCCCACTTCTTCCTTCATCCATCAATCCCATATAAAAAATCCCACCAGTTACATTCCCAATCAGGATCAACAAAGGCACATACCCATGTGCTCCATCCACCATCCTACATCCACCACTCCATCCATATTTCCTCCATCTCATGCAAGTTCTCATATGTCTCCCAATGCTACACCATGTAATTTGGATGCCAAATCACCAATGCATAAAGGAAAATATCCACAAAATGCTAAAGATTGTCATGTCCACTCTAAACGAATGCTCCAGCAAAAGAAAATCCACTCAAAAAATGCACTACATCCCATAGGCCACAAAGGCCCACCAAAGAAAAAGAAAAAAATATGTGGATCCCAAAGCAAAAAGATGACATGCATCTAAAAGAAAAATCCATTGTGGCATCTGAGGTTACTAATCCTCTAGCTGAGCATTCCTCTCCATCTTCAAAATCTCTTTTGGGTCCTTATCTCCCACAACTTCCTACCATGATTCCTACATCGCATCCAATGGTACTATCTACTTCACATTCACTCTTCCCCCATCCCTCACAACATGTGCCAATGTTGATGCTGAGAGCACCCCCCTATACCACTCCCTTTCTATCATTTTATCTGAATACTTCTAACTATCATATCCCCTATCGTACATATCTCCCCCCACATAACTATCTTATACCTGCATTTTTCTAAGTCACTCATCCCACATAAAGTTGTACCAACATATCGTGATCAACACCAAAAGTAGAAAACCAAAAAAAATGCAAAACAAAAAAAAAAGAAAAAGAAAAAGAAAAAAGAAAGAGAAATCAATTCGTCCACTGGTGAAAACTTGACAAACAAGCGCCTTGGACAGGTATCATGATGAAAACATGGTAAACATGGGTCATGTGTAGTTCCTCCATCTATTTTCTCTTCACACTTGGGTGCAAGTTCCTTTTGGCCACCATCCATTTACCATCCATATCATGTCTTGTCCTTTTCACTTCCTCCATCCTCTTCTAGATATTGATGAGAAATATATAGGCCACCATATCTATATGCTTTTGGACATCTCTTGACATCCATCTCCCATCTCCCATCTTTATCTACCTATCCTTTTATCCACCCATCTTTCCTTCCATCTATTCTTCTATACTATCTTCCCCACTTAACAATCCTTCGTCCTATCTTTCATTCAAATCCATCATCCTCTTTTTATCCTCTCTTCCATCCTATCATACCCCCTCCTAATGCTTCCTCACATGCATGACCTATCTTAAGTGGGGGCATTTTATTCCTTAGTGACATAGTCCTTGGAGACCTTCTTGTATCCACCCTTCATTTCCCAATCCTCCTCTCCTATCTACAATCCTTCAGCTATCCATCCATCCCTCTACTAAAATTGTTCCATCCAATGCTTCCCTCTCAGCATTCCCCAACATCTCCTCCATCTTCCAATTCCTCCTTTCATATATCCCATCACTTGTTTCTTCCCTTTTCATTGGTATCTAGCTCTAGGCTATCCTCATGCACCCGATGCCACCCATTACAATCCTAATTCTCCTCGTGACCTACCATCGCAGGAAAATCCTATCCACATCCTCCAGCTATCCAAAGTCCAGCAGTAATCAGCCCATCCAAGCACACCCTTAGCTTCTCTGAAAGCTTTGATCACAATCCACTCATCATCATTGGGATGCATCCTTCCCAATCCTTGTGTTTTCTTTGGGATTACATCGTTCCCACATCTAGAGCACCTCATCCACTGTTCTTCTATCTTGGCCTTTTTTGGGCTCAACCGGGGAAACATCACACCCTTAGCTTTTATGCAAGCTTTGATCACAATCCACTCATCATCATTGGGATGCATCCTTCCCAATCCTCGTATTTTCTTTGGGATTACATCATTTTCTTGTGCGATTTTCCAGCATCATTTCGACCATGGCTCTTCTGGGACTCATGTGTGATGCTAGGGAAAACCTTGCATTTTTTTTGTGTCATTCCTCTACAAAATTGGTGACAAGGCCTCATGTTCCTAGTAACCTTGGCATGGTCTCTAGCATTGCTATATCAAAACAAGTACTCAACTACATGGCAGTATTCCATCCCAGAATACCCCTTGCTCAAGCTTCAAAAAAAGAAATCCTCCCCTCATCAAATCCCCAACAAAGCCATCCCTTTCAGTACAATAAAATATTGTCTCAAACCTAACCTTTATCCTTGATACAAACCTGACTATCCCATCCCTCATTCTTCTATCCCCTCCCTCTTTCTTCTATGCCCCCTTCCTTTTTTCTTCTATCCTGTCTCTCCTAGCCATTTTTTCGAGATGCCGCCAGGGCTTTGCCTTTTCTCCCTCTCACCCTCTCAAGGGAGAATCATCCTAGTCATTCTATTCTAATTATATCCTAATCGTCACTCTTGGGAAACTTCGTTGCCTACGTCCACATCTTCGCGTCGTATATTGTTTTAAACATCTTCAAAATAGTATTATTCTAACACTATGTCAAAGATGGGAAAAATGTAGACACCTAAATCTGATTAACACATCTAATCATATTTAGTGCCTTCTAGGACATATCATCTAAGTAATTAAGCATTACCTAATTGACCTATGTCATCTCCTAGCCCTAATTAATTCAATTAATTGGCTATAGTCCTGATTAATTATTAAAAGCAACCAATAGATTAATAATTAATTAAAGCTCTTTTCCCGTATTATTGAATGAATATTTTATTTATGTAATTTAATTCATTAATATTCCTTTTAACCCCTAACCTAACCTATCCCAACGACCTAACACTGAGTTCTAACTCAACACAACCCTTTCACACATGCTAAATTAACCAATCCTAACCACCTAACCCTGATTTCAAACTAATCCCAACCTCTTCACCCATGCTTTATTCCTAGTCCTAACCCTAATCCTAATCCTAAACTCTCCCTAATGATGTCACATTCCTATTCTTTAGATTAGGAATTCAATCCCTTCCCCAAAGTCAACTTTCTCAAGCCATCCTCATCCAAGTGCATTTAATGTTCTTACATCCTCATTAATTCATCTTACACTCCTCATCAAGGCTCTTACACCCTCATTAATAACCTTATCATCTAGAGTCTTGTTGGATATCTTCCCTAAATGGTCACATTCCTCCCTCTTTTCAACCCAATCATATTGTGACACTTGTCACAATATGATGCACTTTAAGAAGCACAATCCATGTGCTCTCTTCTAGGTGCATCTGGGCCTCTCCTTGGGATTGCTTCTTGACCCTTGATTCCTCACCCATTTTTTATAAAAGAAACCTCATTCCTTCATAATTTTATCCATCTTCCATGTAGAGTTATAATACTATTTTGAGAGAAAAACATAAATCCATCTTTTAGAGAAAAGTTATAATTCCAGTTTGAGATCACAGCTTGAAGCTTGAAGCACATCCATGAGCACACATCCACAAAAATTGGACAAATCTAATGAAAAAAATGGAGTTTGAATGATCTTGTAGGAAGTTTTCACTTTCTTCATTTAGCTTATTTCAAGTTTTCATTTTATGTCTTAGCATGTATGTAGTTTAGATTATTAGTTGTTGAGTGTTTTGATTCGTTATTATGCTCCTTTACACCTAATTTTCATAGCATACAGCCAAGAAGCAAGATTTGAATCAAACCAAATATCTTTTGAAGCATTCATCTACTCTCAAGCATCCAAGCATTCAAAGACTTTCAAGAATTCAATTCATCAAGGATATCCATTGATAGGCATTGAAGGATTCAAGCTCTATGGAGCCCTCTTGTTGAAGAATTTTCCATCCATATTCCTCCAAGCCTTTCTTCTTCCAAGATCCATTCAAGATTGGTGTTGAAGATCTACAAATAGTTGATTTGAGACATCCTACATTCTACATTCTACATCCATTTGGTGCATACATACTTATGGATCCATAGATTCAAATCCGCCACAAGGGCTTCTACAAGGAAGGTGAATTTGTTCATTTACTTTATTTTACTTATGCAATTTTAATAATACTTTGAGGTTAAATCCAAAAATGAGGTTTGACCAAGGTAAACCCCTCCCCCCAACAAACAAACCATTTTTCTTGTAGGTACAGGTTGAGAATAGAAGATCAGAGTGAAAATTCAGATACCCTTTTCATAAAACTTTTGGGATCTGAAAACAAATTTCCCGTCGAAGACTTTTTAGGTTGATTCTGCCCTAGGTTAGAATCGGACATTCAGGGTCAATGGTGACATTGACTTGAGGGTATAAATCATAACTATGTCAGATCTAAAAATGATTTCTGGGTTTTGTAGATCTCGCAGTTTGGATTCAAAATCCTAAATATCAACAGTTTCTGAGACCATCTGTTATGGTTTTCAACATGTTCTTTTTCAAAGGTATGTATTTTATTCCATTATTTTTTTCTTTCATTTCCAAGCTTTACACCCCTTATTAATTACAATTAAATGTAAAATGGTTAAATGTGGCATAGGGTATCTTTCATTTACAAATCTTCATTGCTCCTTACCCTATCCTCCTATTTCTTCTTTACATCACCTAAATTCTAATTGTTATATATTTTATGTAAATACAACATCAAATATTTAATTAATCATCAAAGTTTCCAAGAGTTATGAAATAAAGTTTGGGAGGAAAATTTATTCAACCTCAAACTTATCCCCCCCAAAAAAGGATAAATCCCTAAACCAAATTATCATATGGGCATTGCCTAGAAACTACAAAGAAAGCCAAGAAACAAAAAGCATTAAAAGAGACAGAAGAAAGAGAAGTCCTCAAGCCACCAAAGTAGTGGCAGAGGAAGGTAGAGGGTCTAGATCATTGTTCATGTCTCCCTAACCTGTAATTTGAGAAGGCTCAGGGTCTAGAAGAGTCCATCCATCTACATTTTCTTCATTCTCTTCCTTCTCATATCTATGTGGTGAAATAGACAAAGAGAGCTGAGGGAAATATTTTGCCGAAGGTCAACCTGAGGTTCAATTAGTTGTCCAACTAGAGGTGGTTGCTTGTGGCCAAGTGGGTGGTGGTCGTGGTCCTGAACTAGAAGGGGAATCCTGATAGCGATTTGGATCCTATGAAAGATGGGGAGAGTGACGACATGGAGGGAACTATTGGCTTGAGGGCTGAGAAGGGGAATCTCTCCATTGATGGAACCATTATGTCCTTGGTTCCTCCCATAAGAATGGGAAGGAGCACCAGAAGTAGATGCATCTGGTGGAACTCTGGCCATAGTACATGGGACATTGCCCTAGTGTTGAAGTAGCTCCTACAAATGAGAAACCTAAAGAGAAAACTTATCTGGTTGAACTTGAATCTAGAGCATTACATTATTACAAATTCATGGTTTAGAAAATAATGATACATTAGTATCAATAACAGTATCTGAGAAAAGAGATGAATTTATTTCTTTCCAAATTGTAAATAAATTTTCCATTCTAAAAGTGTGCCAAATTTGCAGGATAGGAAATGGAAGAGTTGGGTGATCACCAAAAAGAATGAGAGGTGAAGTAAACATGGAAGGGTGTAATGAAGAAAAAAATATGAATCCAAAAAAAAAAAATCTGTGCCCTTCGATAGGACTAGAAAAGGTGGAGAAAAGATTCAGGCTAGTGACAGGAAGGGCAACGAGGATCTAGAATACCTAGATAGTAAAGCTGAGAACCTAAAGGCATCCCTTGAAACAAAAGAAACCAATTGAAATGTGATATTTAGGTTCTGTAATAATGGACCAAATAGTAATGAAATACAATCTCAAATTATAATGAGAAGATTGGATATGTCATCTCTTATTCAAAACCTCCACCATCGGCAAGTGGAAAGAAAGCCAAATTTATCCTTTTCAACGTTGATGTCTTTCAAAAGTTTTTTCTAGGTACCATTGTGAATCCTTCCACCATGGAGTGTAACTAGTGAAGCCAATCTTGTGCAAAAGTTCTTGTGGAAAAAGAGAAACCAAAAGCTCAAAAGTCTCTCTGTCCTAGCTAGAGAGACCAAAATGTGTATGAGCAACCTCCCATTTGTGAATAGACATTGTCTCTTGAAAAAAGCGGTATCGAGGAGTGCGCAAGCCATGACGATGGAGGCACAGAAAAGGGAGACCTTGAACTCTGGCCAAAGGGAGACCTTGCAAATGAATTAAAGAAGACCACTAGGGCCTGGTAGCCTCCCATGTGCACAAAATGCTTCTGGCCACAAAGGAACCTGAATTTGTAGAGGTCTGTCATAAGAAGAAAATTATGAAATCCCAAATATTTCCATGTTGGACAATGTAAAGGAAAGCTAAAATAAATGGCAAAATAAAATCTTCCAAGCCTCCTCACTAGAAATATTGTGAACTATCCACTTAAAGAAAAGAGCTTAACCTTTCCTATGGGTGAAAATGAGACCAAGTCCACTGGAGTGTCAAGGGAGACAACAATACTCCCATGCCACATGGTGAAAGCCATGGCATTGGTTATCCGACGCACATATAAAATCTATGAGAAGGTTCTCTAATCTGGCATAAGATGATTTTGAGGGAGACCAACAACAAGAGTACTAGACATGTGCAGCCATAAAAATCTTGGAGAAGACCTAAAATTTTTCTGCAAGCGAGAGAGGTTTGGTATTCCAATATTCCATCTTGGTCTGAATCTTTTCCAAAAAAACATTCCAAAGTTTAGGTGCCGAGCCATGAAAGGAAAATGGTATGTCAAGGAAATGAAAGACCTGACCATGTTGTATCCATTGCCTTTTATAGTGCAACATCCATTGTGGTGGTGGTAGGAAATACTGACGAAAGAAGAGAGTTTATGTCATTGAATGGATGAAACATAAACCAAGAAAAAAATGTCAAGACAATGAAGAATATGTTGCGCATTGACTTCATCCTTAATGAGAGTGAGGAGGAAGTCATCAGCGAAATGCCCATTGACAAGATGGGAGGTGGAATTCACAAGGAAATCCAATGAACATGACCAACAAAAATAGCAGAAGATACCAAGTAACCAAAACCTTCTACTGCTAAAATATACAAAGAAGGAGCCAAGGGGTAACCCTTTCGAATAGATTGATGCAAACCAAAAAAAGAGGAGCGGTGGCCATTGATGGTGATGCAAGCATTAGCATCTAAGAAAGCATTTTAATAAAAGAAAAAAAATAGGGACGAAATCCCAGTGCATACAACATTCCAAGAATAAGCAACCATTCAATATGATCATAGGATTTGGCAAAGTCAATTGTGAGGAACCTACTGAAGAGAACAAATATTTACTAGCATGATCTCCCACTTTCAACCAGTCAAGACGTGCCTTTATTTGAGCTCCCCTAGAAGAATGGGTGTTGACAACCTGCTTTGCTTCACAGAGTTCTGCCACCTTTAGCTATAACTCTAGAGAGAAAGGATGAACTTCCAAGTTTACATCTATTACATGCAAGTCCTTGGTATTTATAGCATACGACTGGCAGATGAAATAAGACAGTTGTTTTCCTTAAAAGCAAAGAAAGTGCGTAGTGCAAGTGATAGTTGCATTCCACCATGAAATCCACCCTAACAATTGAGTAGGCCTAGGTTGAAGGTTCTAAACATTCCTTATGTGGGCTAGAGTTGAGCGGTGGTTGAGGAATAAAATGTTGAGAAAAAAAGGTGGTGGATAGGAATGTGGCTGGTGAATCTAGTCCATTCTATACAAAATTTAATAGGAAGATGGTCTGACGATGTAATATCTGGAAAAGGAAAAACTAAAAATTCTTGGGAAGTCCCAAAGGAAAAAAAAGATTGAGAGGATATCATGGCACGATCAAGCCTCTTAAAAACCCTATCACAATCAAATATATAATTGTCTAGGGTATGTTAGGTCGCATGAGGGAGACGATGATTGCGATTGGGATTAGAAAGACCCAAATATTATGCATGTGAAACCATAATTTTCTTTCTCCAGCTGTCCAGCGAAAAGGCGAAATGCCATCCTTATCAAAGGCCACCTCAATCATATTAAAATTGCCACATCAAACCCAAGTGGAAGGTGGTAATGAATCAACATTCCATCACGATAAAAAATCTCTTTCTACAACGTCATTAAGAGCATTAAGATTAATAACACCTATGTGGTGATTATTAATATTAAAAATAATCTACACCAGTCTATGAAAAGGGTCTTCTCCATGGTTGATAATGACATTTTTACAATGTGGAGCCAATAGTGTAAATACCCATCCTCTACCAACCTTGTGGGATGATGAGAAAACCAAACTTTGCGGCCAAATAACTCTACAAGAAATAGAAAAAATAAATCATGCAATCTTAATTTTCTAAAGGCATAAAACATATGTCTGAAGAAATCGATGACAAACATCTCTGAAAAATTATTTTCTAGGGTGTTCCATAAGACCCGTGATATTCCAAGAGACAAAATCCATTAAAAACCTTCATTCATGGTTTCCTCATCCCCAAGTGAGGAGAATTTGTTGCGTAGGAAGGCTAAATCTGAGCTAAACGGTGGGTAAAGGTCACCTGGGTGAAGCAGGCACTTCCCTGACCCAACATTATCAATCTCGTTGTGGCCGGAAGGGGTGCAAAAGTAACGATGGTAGGATCCATGGAACTTTGTTGAAGTAGAGGATGGAGCAGGAAGAGGAAGAGGATCCATGAAGACGGTTGGAGGAATGACCAACAACTCAGACAAGGATGGAGAATTCCCCTAACAAATAGGGTGTGAAATAACTTTGGTGATCTTCATTGGAGCTGATGAAATGATGGAAGTCTGGTTAGGTTGAGGTGACATTCCTTGATTTCCCTTTCGAACCATAGTAGTCCATGTTGCCTCTACTTTATTAGCCTTTGTAGGATGGGGAGCAACTGGTTCCTTAGGAGTAACCCTTGGCTGAGAAGCAGCCAAAGGACAATCCTTAATCTTGTGATTCATAGAGTGGCAATGGAAATAAGTATTGGGTAAATTTAAATACATTACCTTCTCGGTGAAAGTTCACCCACCAATATAAATATCCAAGGACTCACAAAGGTCCTAGGAATGATCGACCTCTACACAAATCCCCTTATAAGGGAAAGCATGATAAAAATGACCGAGTTCCAAAAAGACAACCCAACCAAGTGATTGAGCCATGATTTGCTGGAAAGGCCAATAAGGCAAAGGGAGACTATGAAATTTGACCCAAATAGGTACTTTCAGTTTCTTAACTTCAAAGACAGTAAAATCTCTCGACCATGGTTGGAAAAATAACAAGGAGGTACGAACAAACTAGGGGCCATGCTTGAGAACACTATTAAAATGTGATGGGTTCCCAAACCAAAAAAGGAAAAAACTTTTAGTAAGGTTCTATACACCATCTAGGCGGACCCCATGAGGGGCCCAGAATTTGGTGACCCAATCTTTAAACACACTCTCGGATAGAATTATACCAACAAAATAACCAATAAGAGTATGATTCTGTAATACCCTTCCTTAAGTCTTTGTTCGATTTTGAGTAGAATATGACATTTGATCATGATAGAGTGATTAAATTAGTAGGTTTAATTAATTATTTTGAAAATTTTCCTAACATAATTTAGTGTGGGTAATGTATATATTATGAATTTATTTTAAACATATATTAATAATGTTAAGTTAATTATAATCAAGTTATGAAGAAAGTATTAATATTTACTAATTATCAATGTTAATATTATTATAGTTTGATTATGTTATTTACATTAATCAATTATTTATGTTTAATTAATAAAACATTTCATTATACGTAATAATTGTTAATTGTGATGTATTTATAAAAATACTATTCAGATTTATAATGCCATTAATATATGATATATGATATTGTTAATATTCTTTTATATGATTACTAAATAAATAAAGGATTCATTGTGTTAGGTATATTAAAAAAAATTTCGAAGCAAGTGAGTCCTTGGTCTCAAAGTTTCAAATTAAGGTCTTGTGTAAATTTTGAAACCCTTGTTTAAGTCTTCAAGTGTAAATCATGTTTTAAAACCCTAAGTGTTGGAGCGATTTCTATTTTTACATTACCTTTTTCACCACTTAATGTTATGTGTCTACCAAGTGTTTATTAAGTGGGGCCGTGTTCAATAGTTTATAAATCTCTAAGCGCTTTAATATTTCCTAAGTTTGAGAGTCCGCAAGTCTTTTATTCATATTATATCATGTGTCGGGCAACTTTGTTTTTGATCTAACAGTTCACTCATTCCTGCAATAAGATGATGATCGAGATCTATGCTTCAAGGCATTGTGCTATGATGCCACATGTATCTGGCAGGACCGACTACAGTTGAAATGAAAGTTATAAGATCACCGTAGATTATTTTTGATATAACGGCCCGTGATTTCCCTTAATATGAAAGATGTTGTGAAATTAACCTTCAAGGGAATGCGTTGTGATGAAGTGTGTCCAAGTTGGTATAGGTATGGTCGTAGAGATGAAGTTAAATAAAGCACAAATCAGATTTGATCTGACAGTGGTTGTAAAGCCTTATGATAAAGATGCGAATGAAATAACCATTAAGGGAAAGTGCCATTGTGACAGGTGTCCCACACTGGGCCCAACATGGTAATGAAGAATCAAATAAATCAATGGCATCTTCAAAAGGATCTAACGGCTGGCGCTAAACCTCAAATAAAAGAGGAAAGGATGTTAAGTATTAAGGGAATGCGTCATGGTGACGCGTGTCCCACTGAGCAAGTTGAAGACCATGGTTAGTAGATAGCTGGTTGATTAAAGATAAGACAAGTTAATAAAAATCCAACGGCTGGAAAAAGGCCTTTGATCAAAAGTAGTGTGGATTTAACCATTGAGGCATTGTGCAGTGCCGCCATGTGTCTCTATAGGATCAAAGCTGTGGGTTATAAAGTGGGATAAAGGCAGTAAAGATCACAAAGATCGAACGGTTGGAACTAAGCCTTGAGCATAAAGTGATAGATGTGTAACCTTGAAGGGAATGTGTGGTTGTGATGCATGTCTGAAATAATGGGATCCTCTGGCAACATAAAGTAAGGTAAAGTGCAAGCAAATTCAAAAAGAGCTAACAGTGGGCGTAAAGCCTCAGATCAAAACTGTCTGAAACATGATCTTTGAGGGAATGCATCATTGTGACACGTGTCCAAGAAGATGAATGTTATAAAATATTTGTTGTGCACCATCCAATGTAAAGAAAAGTTATAAAGATTGACGGTTATGTTTCAGAGTGGTAAAAGTAACAATTGTGAACCGTTAGCCATGAGATTTTGAACTCAGATGAAGTAATGGAAAATGCGTGTTTCTCAGAAGTGAAAATTTAATGCTCATAAGTGATGGGATTGTTATTTGATCAATAATTCAATTCTCATTTAGCATAATTATCAGAATTGTGGAGCGAAACAAAGTTGCCACAATCGCATTCAAAATTTTGAGCTGTCTACAGAATGGGTAATCTTCTGATACTAGTGTTCTGAGTTCTGAGAAATTTGAAGAAATATTAGGGTTTGCAATAAAAGGGTTCTGCTCTTGAAATTGTTGAATTTTTAGACTTGTAAAACCCTAAATTAAAGATGCCTCCCAAGAGAGAGTTTAAGGGTAAAATATACTACAAGGAAATGAATGTATGTGAAGACCTGATACAACATTTGACTAGGTCAACTAATGATTCAACAAAAATCAAGGAAATAGTTCCCAAGAGCCCATGTTTGAAAATTGGTGAAGGTTAGTATGATTTGGGTCAATGGGATAGAGATGCAAGTATAGGTATGGCTGGACTAGCCCTGTTCAAGGTGGTTTTCAACCAAAGAAATGCATATGCCCCAAATAGTAATGTATGGTAGTTTGATGTAGGAAAATTAGTGGTGCCTGGATTTTTCATGGACATAGATATGCTTATGCAGATAGCTGAAAATTTTGACAACATAGCTAGAGTGGGCAGGGACAAGGATGAATGCATTATGACTAGTGTAACTCCAAAAGAAATCAAATAAATTTTTAGGTTGAATGATGAGGATACCCCTATGTATAAGATTGATTTCAATGAGTTTACAGAGGTATATCAAGCCCAAAAGAATTATTTTAGAAGTGAACCCTTAAAGGAATTTTTTTAAACAAAGTTGCAGATTTGATTATGGTAGGGCCAAACACTGAAGAACCTTTTAAACTAGACTACATTACTCCAAAATGCATAGGAGTATATAGGGCTCTGTTTCAAATCTATGGGGATGATGAAGAAAAATAAATGCCCATCCATTATATGTTCATGATGGTACAGATTTTTCATCCTCATCTAGCAGTAATTTATTATTTTGCTCCATAGATTGTAGACCTAATACATGAGGGTTTAATAGGCATCAAAAATAAAAATAAAAGTGACCAAACCTTTTGCATGGTACTCCCTGTTGATGCACATGTTTTTGTTTAAAGGGGCAGATTACTTTGAAAAAGAGATGAACTTGATGAGAGTCAAGGATGATGAGGATATGTTAGTACAATTATGGAATGCAGATATGTCTTGGGATAACAAAGAAGAAAGTTATATAACATTTGATAGATGTTTTGTTGCTAGACATAGGGCATTATCGCTGACTGATGATCCTTGAATTCCTGTGACACTTTACAACTCTTGAGGCCAAAGGAATATAATCAGGAACTAAATATAGTACATAATTGGGGAGACATTATTCTTTACCAAGTATTAACAATATTCAAAATTTATGGCTTCAGAGGAGTCTCTAATACATTACCTTACCGATTTCCTATTAAGATAGGATTGGCATAAATAATAAGGGAGATTGGAGGCCTACAGGAAGAAGCACTAATAGGAAGAGGGAAAGGAACCATATTTCCTACAATCACAACTTCCCATCAATTCGTTATCACAAAGGGAGGATGGAAACACATGTAAACATATTTGGCCCCTTATCATTTGAATACTGTAATATAAAGATGTGTTGATCCAGAAGTATTTATCAAAGATATGTTCAGGTAGAAGACAAAGTGCTTAGTGTTAAACCATCAATTCAACTTTCTTGAAGATGTCATTAGAAATGAATTTGATATGATAGAGAAAGAGGTCAAAAAGGAAAAATGGCTAGCATATAAGAAAAGCCTAGATTTTGTGCAGCACTTTGATAAGTTGTATGACCCCTTGAAGGATTTTCAGCCATGGGATAAAAAGATGGATTCTTTAATGGAGATGTTTGAAGACATCATGCAGGCATTGAACCAGAAAAGGGCTATCATCTTAGAAATAGAGCTAGAGAGGGCCAAAGAAATGTTGAACATGATTTTTCCTATTAGGAATGTTCCACCAAGAAAATATGTGGTATACCAAAGGAGAGGGTATAGTACAGTGCTACCAAAAGTTGAGAAGACCCTTGATCCAAAAGGGAAAAAGATACTAGAATCAAGCACTCAATCATTTCCATCCCCCAAAAGAAAAAGGGTAGGAGGAAAACAACAACAACAACAATAGGAAAATATCTACTCCCTTCCCAATCTCCAATGCATATAGATGAACAGGTTGTAGCAGAAAAATTATTACAAATGGGAAATGCTGGAAAAATATATGTCACAGCCCAAGAGCTACAAGAAGGAATACCGGAAGCCCCAAAATACGCTTTACTGGATCTAGCAACTGTTGTATATGTTGGTAAGGAATTAGACCCCTTGACACAACAAGCCAGTGACAAGTTTCTTTCTGATGATAATTTTGTCAAAGCTAGGGCATTTTTATAATTCTTATGGTGAATCCACTTAAATGAATTCAAAGAGAAGTGCCAACAAAAGCATGAGGAAAATCCCCCAAGGAGTGAAGAGGGGATTGAAAATGAAATAAAACAAGAAATGATATTCATATTTGAGAAGATAACTCCTGAAGAAGGAAGAGAATTGGTCAAAAAGGAAGGAGTATTAATACTTCCAGAATGGTATCTTGCAGATGCTATTATTTTTTATGTTATAAGAAAGGAGACAAAAACTGTCCATGCTACTGAGAGAGGAAAAACAAGCATCCAAGGGAGTAAAATTCAGTGAAGATCATGCAACCTTTGTTATGTGGAAAATAAAAAGAAGAGCCATAAGGTTGTTAGGAATAAGGTGTCTCAACCTTGGATAATTCCTATTCTTATTATTTGTTTTGTAAAATGTATTTCTTGCAAATAATGTTGATGTGTCGGCATCTTGAATTGTGTGTAAGGAGATCATGGCTAAAA
>MU227319.1:302883-318077 GCA_018584345.1 Thuja plicata | reverse complement strand
TTGCAAATAATGTTGATGTGTCGGCATCTTGAATTGTGTGTAAGGAGATCATGGCTAAAACGGTTATGACGGATTCCTATGACACGTAAGAGCTATGTCAGGAAGATTCAATGACAGGTGAAGACATGTGGCAACTAATAAATTTGAGTACTGTACACTCTTCCCCAATCGTGGGGTTCGGGGCATCACCCCGAAAAAAAATTTGGGTTTCCTATTTTCTTGGAGAATGGTAAAACCCTACTATGGTTATCTTTGGGAGTAGCCCTAAAAAGTGAAGCGCATGATATAAGCATTTTTTAGGGTTGCGAAGAGCAGTGATGCAAGTGTATTGTTGGAATGTTTTATGCTGCCGTGATTTGTCTTCAAGGGTTTTTAAATCTTCTGAAAGAACTTGCATTGCAAGTGTATTGTAAGCTGTAATAGTTTTTGATCAATACATTGTGCAGGTTTTGGAGTGCTGGGGTTTTTTCCAAAAGGTTTCCCCAAGGTATATCATTGTGTCATTCTCTATTTTTTCTTATGCATGGTATGTAGTTGCAATATCTTTGTTAAAGTAGTTAACGAATCTGTAATTGTAAGGATTTAAAAGAATTTGCACAATATTTTCCTATAGAGATTAGCGTAGGAAGTTGTTTCCGCACCTGAGTTTCCTTACAAAGGTATCTAGTGGAGATGATCATGTCGAACATGCAGATAGCCTCATGGTAAAAAGAGTAATAGACACCTTAGGGGTATAAGAAGCTAGCTTTACTCTGGAATCAACAAAATTTGGCATGAAATTAGCTGATAAACAAGAAGAAGAAATCAAAATCCTGAGAGAAAAATATGAGATATTCATGAAGGCTTATAATGATGAGGTGATAAAATCTATTGAGGAGGATAAAAAGATTGCTATCCTTGAAGGTAAAAAAATAGCTCAGTTTCTTCCTCAAAGAATGATTACACAAGATCCTCACCAGCCCTCATCATCAAGTCCAATTATAACTTACCCCCCTTCTCCCATGCCATCAAGTCCCACTACATAGGTCAGACCTTGAATTAGAAAGGGAAAGGCTAATTGCTGAGAGGACTAAATTGGAACAGTCAAGGAAAAAGTGGGATGAAGACTGTGCAGTTTTAAAAGAAGCAAAGACATGGATACAACAAAGATATGCTAATAAAATACATGCCACTTTCATGCAATGCACTCAGGATTTAAGTCCTGCTGCCATTTATTTACAAGGAAAGAAGATAGTCAGCATATTGGATGAATATAATGCAGATAAGCATAACTGGGATCCAATAATGGATAGATGGAAGGGAAAGAGAGAAGAATTGAAATTATTCTATTCTACATCCAAAGAAGAAAATAATGTTGATATCATATTGACTGGCACTTATAAATGTTTCAAATTACTAATGGAATTGGACATCAAGAGGAGCATCATTTTGAGAAAGGTAGAAACTTTGAGGAAAGAATATTCGAAGGATTGTTATGAGATGTTTCCTAACTTGTTCAAGAAGAATGGTGCAATAAAAAATGAACCATTATGGATGAGACAAATGAATGAGGCTTTGGCAATAAGGACCAATAGTGTTATTACATTGGAAAGCACACTTTTGTTTGTCCAAACTGTTGAAATAATTAATAAAGCAAGTCATTCTTTGAATTTTGGAAAGATGAAATTGAGAAAGCCAGTGTCAGTTGGAGTGAAATCAATAGCGAAAAGGATGAAGTCATCAACTTTGCTTGGCCAAGTGATGAGGTGTATATGTCATGGAAGGACAAATATAATACAGTTGATTAAGGAGAAGGTGGTAGTGTGTAAAAGACAACAAGTGGTAGTGCTTCATGATTAGTGAATAAGACAGACAAAGGTAAAGATCCTACATCAACAAGATCAAGGACAACATATTCCAGATGGTGGCTACCGAACAACCTTAAAGCAGTTACAAGTACTCAGGCGGTCAGCAGACAAAATATTTTGAATATATTATAACAAAAGTGGTTATCACTTAACTTGGTATTTTGTCTTTTTCTGGAATATTTTGTTTTGTCCTTATTCCAATTGATTCGTATCTTGTTGCAATCCTATTCTATAAAAGGATTCCCAAGATCATTGGAAGGGGCTGGAAAATTTTTATTGTAAACATTTTTGCAAAGTTTCAATCAGTGAAAAATAGTAGAAGTTTGTACTAGATAGGTGTGATAATTAGAAATAAAGTTCAAAGATCTCTTGCATATTATTGAAGAGGTTATCTCTGAGTACATCTTGTATACTGGAATATGATTCTTTAAATTTAATACAAAGATCCAAATTCCAATCTCTCTTGTGTCATCTTATCTTGTGAGTTATGAGTTTTCTAATTCATTAGCATAGAATTTCGTTGTGTTTACGTACTTATTTGAGAGTTTTGATCAAGGATCAAATTAAAAGATGCTTTCATTAATACATAGATTCATCTGACATGTACTAGGATTCTATGAGTAGTATGGGTCTAGGATATTTGTGTTTACGACCTAGAATCTTTGATGAATATTGATTTTGGTATATTGTATTTGAGTTAGAGAGTAGCCCAATGGATAAGGCACTGATTTAAAATTAATAAGTTCTTTGTTATTCCACATATTGTTTCATATTAGTTGTGGTTTCTATATGAACAAACATAAATTCAATTATGTCTATATTTGTATAAGTTTGTTGTGAGTTTCTATCTCATGCTCCATTTCATAGTTGATATTCAATGGGTAATTAGCGAGTTATCTAGTATCTCCCAGCTATGTTGAGTTGTTGTGAGATTACTGCTTAGATGAATACCATATAGAAATATCTCAAGGTATTATAGGGTATCCCCCCTTGGTTTATAGGGTATCCCCCCCTTGGTATAGCAGAACCTAAAGAGTAGAAGTATTGTAAGAGTACTTGTTAGTTGATCCTTTTCTTAGATGGAGTAATATTTGGAGTCGGCTTCTCTATAAAACTAGTCAGAAGAAAAAGAGGTTATTGTGCTTTGTTGCAACATAAAATGTAACCAACACATTGGATTATAGATTTTAGTATTTAAGAATTTATAAATGTTTTTGTGTAGTAATGTTGGAAGTTAACACACTATGATTTTAGTATATGCCTAGAAGGGGGGAATTAGTTATATTCCCGTACAACTTCCTATAGAGGGCTTTGTATGAGGGTTTTTTGATTGTTTTGTGGGGTGGGGAGATGGTTCTTTGGGCCGTGGGCTTTTGTTTCATTTTTGGAAGGCTTTTTGGTTGGAGGTTTTGGGTGTACAAACTCCTCATTTGTGTTCTCGATTTTCGATTTTGAAGTAGGGCTTCTTTCGAGTTCTTATTTCTTGGATTTTCATAATGAATAGTAAAATGCTTTTTATGTTCGGGAGTTTATTAGATTTCATTTATAAGTTTGATAGGTTGAGTGGTTCGTGTTGATGGTTACTTGAATAAAACCAATAAATATGTATGTTGTTATCTTCTTGGTCTTTGTTCGATCTGTCTCTCCTCTTGACTGAAATGATATGAATACTTTGCAAATCCCTTTTGGCTTATCATAGTCTATTTACGTAAAGAAAAAAAAGTTTTGCAAGGTTTGCAAGAATTTACTATCCATTACACCAATCCACTTTGGCTGAAAATAATTAGCCTTTAACACACATGATAATTCTCATTCTTGCACACATTTCATATTAACTCTGTCCAATAATGTCACTGTGATGTCTTTATGTCAATGTGGATTCTTTTTCCTTGGCCATGTTTCATGTTGTTCTGGCAGTGTTTGTGCTTCCTTAGAAGCGTATTTTCCTCTTTCCTTGAAACATTTTTAGACTTCCCTTACACCCAAATCTGATGTATGGCTTTCACAGTTTCTAGTCCAGCATGCATTTGGGTGGAAATTCTTTTTTTGTCAAGCTTTTTCTGTGCAAAGACTTGTTCATAAGCTGCGTGTATATGTTGGTTGGGCAATGAGTTTATTTTTGGTAGACTTTGTGTATTGGTTGGAGTGCGTAAGGTGCTGCAAATATGTTTTACTTTTTTGGCTTGCTGATGCGTTTTGTGGTGGTTATGGTGGCTGTAAAAAAACTGAATTAATCATCTCTTTGCATTTTCAGATTATGTTGTTAAGTTGTCTGTAGTAAATTTAAGTTATTATTGATGATTAGTGTTAAGCTTTTAAAGTAATTTGGCTGCTTGGAAAACTAATATTGCTCATTTTATTTCTCCATTATAGTGTTTGATCTCACTCAACTTAATGTGGTTGTTTATGTCTTTCTTATTTGGTAATGCATGGTCTTTGAGAACCACGTATTAAAGGAATTTGCTGTTTGTTTGTTTTTCATTGGGAAATTGGGAAATTAGATTTCCTTTGTTCCTTTTACCTAATGAATTAGGAATTAGATTCCTCTTTTTGTTTATGCTCATTTAATGGAATGTTAATATTATTTAGGAAAGTTGGGACTGATTACATATAATTGATCTCTTAGTTTTATTATGAGATAGGTTTTCTTATATATGAATTATTAACTTGAGATTATTTTCATGTTGTAAGATTAAAATTTGTTAAAGTTGTTTTAGAAAGTTTAGAATATGATAAGTTGATTAAAGGGAATTATATGTTTGATAAGTTTATTTTATGAATATTTAAATAAGTTTGATTCTTTTTATATTAATTAATTATAATGTCAATTAAAAAGCTTATTAAATAAGTAAATAAGTTATTTTGTAGGCAACATTTAGTTAATCTTAGTTATTGCTATTATTGGGTTAGGAATTATATTTTATTACATTAGAAATTGTATTTTATTAATTTTATTTGATTAGGAAATGTTTATAAGTAAATTCTTAAGGAAGATTTCATTAATAAACATATTCATGTGTTTTAAATTGCAGAGTATTATGTAGCATATAGTTGAACATTGAGGTGTGTAATAAGGTTCTTGGTGCTTTGATTATTGGATTATTGAAGTGCTAGTTGATAGATTTCAGATTCATATGGTCTTCCATAGGGTTGTTTGGAAGAATTTGGAGCATTGGGCTAAAAACAGTGAAAATAGACCTAATTGAATTAGGCCTAATTAGGCCTATCTTGGAGTAGTGGCAATACATAGATGAATAGTGTGGCCAGAAGTGTTTTGAACACCTAGAATGGACATGTAAGGTCCTTTGCGCATAGGCTAGAGCCTGAGAAGTGTGTAAAAAGATCCGAAGCAAGGGTTTAGGGTTCTAGAGGGAGATATAGTGAGAAAACAAGGTAATTTAAGGGCTAGTTGGACTAGTTGAAATTGGTTGTGTTTTGGTTCTTCATCAACTCAACTATACCTAGGAGGAAAGTTGATTTGGAGGGTCTAAGAGGCCAATCTTGGTGAAGGAAAAATAAATGTTTAAACCATTGGATGGTTTGGGAAGTGATTGACAACTTGGGGTAAAGGAAACACTAGAACTCTAGACTCTAGTGATTAACATTATATTTGGTCTATGATCCCTTATAATATTCCTTATTACATCTTGCTTATGTTGACCATTAATTCCATAGATATTCCAAGATATTAGATTCATTTCTTACTGGATCTGCATGCATCCTAGATGGTGGTTTGGCTTCCATCCTCTATATTCTTGTAGGCTTCTTCTTGCCGAATATGGCACAATTTTTTTTGCCCTAGAGTTTTTGTTTTGGCACCCACATCGTCTTTGATCTTTCTCCTAGTTGCTGCTGGGGAGACCGGGGAGGGGTCCCTGCTATTCTTTTTCTTCTTGACACTGGTCCATTCTCCCACTGTCCCTTCTTAGTATTTGGCAAAGAGTTCTTCCATTCTTGTGAGCTGCACTGGGGTGACTGATTTTAGCAGTGCTTCCATTTTGAATACCTTCTCTGGTTGTTCCTTCTTTGTGCTAGGGTTTGATTCATGGGCGGAATTACACATCAGATTATTTTGCATGGGAAAAAACACTCCAAACTCCAAGGAAGGTTCAGGGGATCTCGGTTCAAATGAGAAGTTTTCCAACTCACGTGGGGTGGGGCTTGAGTCAATCCCTTCTCCATTGTACTACTCTTCCATGGAACTATCCACTCCTAAGGGTTCCTGTATATTGGTACCTTCCAAAGCCTTTTCAGACTCCACTGAGGGCCAAAACTCCACTCTCTCCAAGGAAATATCATTCTGATGTATGGGGTACATCGTTTTATCATTTTTGTTAGTGTCTACTATTTCCTCTTGATTATTTATGTTTCAGGGATAACCATTGTTGAATCCTTTTTCTTTCAAACTTGGTTGCTATTTGTTGTAGCCCCCGCTTGAAACATCTAATTTTTTTCCAAAGTTGGTGCTTCTGGAACTTGGTCCTTTATATTTCCTACTTTCCTTTGAGCCTTCCTGGCTTTTTCCTTTAATAAAACTGGGCATTTTCTGGCCATATGTCCTGCTTTCTTGGAACGAAAGCAAAGGGCACACTTTCGTAGTCCAGTTTCTATAATATTTTTTCCAGTTTGGAATGAATCTCTATGACCTTTGGCATGTATTTCCCCTCTTCCACCCCTATGTGTAATCTGGCATAGGTTAGACGCCTTCTATCCACCATCACTGGGTCAATCGATAGAAGCTCTCCAAAAGGATTTGGCTATTCAAGCGAAGATGTCTTCGTACCAAAATTCCAGAGGGAGTTCTGGAAGACTTACACAAATAGGGGCTTGGATATAGAATGAGTTATTAAGGTCCAGATTAGGAGACCATTTCTAGAGGGCCAGCGAGGATTTCCCTATTTCCCATGTGCTAGCACATAAGATCTTCACATAGTCTTCCTGGCAAGAGAACTCAAAAGACAGAAAGCCCTTTTCCATAGCCTTGATTATAACTTGGCCTTTTAGGTTCCATTTTTTCTTTGCAAAATCTCTGACTATGTCAATATTAGGCCTTGACCTGGCAAATTTCCCAACCAGAGTAAGAGACATGGTTGAAATATTATGGTCAACCAGTTCATCAGGTAGAGAGATAGCGTACTTACCCTTTTCCTTTTCAGATAGGTCCTTTATAACTAGGAAAAGAGACTTTCATGTGGGATTTACTCTGAATAGAGTAGACCAAGGACAGTGCCATGCAGAATATTCCTTGTCACAAGACTGAGCCTCATAAAATGCATCTAGAGAGCTTGTTTTCCCCGCTGTCCCTGCTTCCACTTTACCTGGATCTTTTTGTCTTTAGCCCGGGACCCCATCCTTGTTTGTTGTGTCTTCATTATCTTGGTTTGGCTGAGATCCACCTTCACAAGCTCATGCACCAGCATCCAACACCTGCAAATCTGGTTTCCCGCTTACACTCAAATTCAAATTTCATCCCTCTCCCGCTCCCATTATTTTGAAGATGTTATTAAGTTGTGTATAAATAGGTATCCAATGTAACCTGTAAAAGACCACTTTTTGACTTTTGTGCACATAACAAATCCTCCCACATTCTCCATAACTAACTAGAAGCCCTAAAAATGGCTTTAATATTTTAAGTCACATGAAGAAACCCCAAAAAAACTAAAATTTGATGTGTTTTTTAGGAATTTAAAATGTGTTAAATTACGATATGCAACTACTAGTACCCTTCCTTTATGTAGGTATTAGAGGCTTAACCCAAAAAATCTAGGCATAAAAAACATGCACGGTAGTATGCTAACATCTACTATAGAGCGAGATTCTACTGCAAACTCTCAAGAAGTTATGATAATATCCATAGAAATCTCCTCAAGTTCTAATGATGATATGAATTCAAATGTATTTTTATTTTAAACTTTCTAGTCCTTTTCATCAACTAGAGGAGTATGGGTTGTAAACATAAAGTTTCACAACATGAGCTATGACAAAATTTAGTGCTCAAATTTTTACCATTTTAATAACTATGTTTGATTATATATATATTATCTAAAATAAAATTACAAAGAACTACCATAGCCCAAATTTTCATAAGCGTTTTTAAAATTGATTTTTTTAAAAAAAATGGGTCTTGAAAATTAAATCAATAAAAATAAAATTATAATAACTTACACAAAATATACTATGGTGTAAATAAAAAATTAAAAAATTAACCCAAATCATAACTTTAATATCGTTTGGTTTCGAATGAAATGCAAAAGAAATAGTAAATTAGTAGACCACTTTGAACAAGTACCCTTTAATAAGAAGAAAATAATTTATGAATTCAATATTTTGACGTTACGATGATTTTTGAGACACTTATCCTTCCTATTTATAGACTTAGCCATATAGTGGCACATTTCTCATCCAAATTAAGAGGACTTAGAATATATGACTAAAACTAATATTAAGGTAAAGCATTCAATAACTATTGTACCTTATTATATTTAGAAAGATAGAATATTAGGGACATAATAGTAGAGTAAGAATCAAAAGACTTTTAGATATGCCTACAATAAACTCATTCAACATGATTAAAAATAGTATAAAACTTAAATGCATTGGAAAATATCACCAAAAATAATAAATAAAAATCATAACTAAAGGAAAAAAAAAAAAGTAGCATTGAAAGTATGTAGGATGTAGAATGTTAAAAATTAAATATTTGGTATTTTACATTTTTTTAATAAAAAATATATTTGCATTCTTATTAATCTAATTTAAGCACTAGTAAACAATCTAATTCTAATGATAAAAAATGCACACCCATACAATTCTTATTTGATTTTATGTGCAACATTTTAAGAAAATGACACAATCCTATGTAATGTTAGGTTGATTACTTAGCCTTTCACTATCAACATTTAATATCTTCCAAACCTATGTACTTTTCATATTTACATATATTATTTCCTTACATAGACTTTACTACTCAATTATTTTTCATCAATATTGTGGATTTGGGAGTGATCTATTCTTAAATATTTGGTATTTTATAATATTTTAATAAAAAATATATTTGCAATCTTATTAATCTGATTTAGTTGTTAGTAAACAATATTATCTAATTGTAATGGTAAAAATTACACTCGTACCATTCTTATTTCATCTTATGCACAACATTTTGAGAGAATGGCACAATCCTATGTAATGTTAGGTTAATTACTTGGCCTTTCACTTTTAACATTTTTATATTCCCAGATTCTAACATACCTTATGTTTTTCTATGTAGTTTTCATATTGTTTATATCTTCTTTCCTTACATAGACTTTACTATTCAATTGTTTTTGGTCAATCATGTGGATTTGAGACTGATTTCATGTTTTCAAGTAGATATAAACTTTGTAGGTAACACAACATGTAGAAAATATAATAAAAGTAAATATAAACATTGTAAATATATCAAATATAAATTATAAAATGTATATAATTATAATTTCCAATATTTTATTTAAAATAAATGATTGACCCTTAAATGGTTTTGTAGACATCTCTTAAATGCGAGTTGACAATAGAAAGTGAGATCAAGTGTGGATAAATATACACTTGAAGGTCCAAGTATACGAGATATGATACCTTAAGAAGCATCTTCAAGCAAAGGAGATAGAATCATTAAGTAACTATATTATAGTCCAATATGAACTCATTTGATCATTAAATGTTAAATTATTTTAATGGAAAACTCTTTTTTTCATTTAAAAAACTACACAAATGATCATCTATACACGCATTTTTTAAGCCTTAAATATTCCAGAGTAGAGAATGATTATATAGAATGAAATGACCTATCGAGATGAATTCGGTTATAGAAGATATTGTTGGATAATGATGCAAGCATACAACTAGAAATAGAATTAGTAATGTTAAATATGTAATTAGAGTTTTAGAAAGATATTCTTAATTAGATTTTAGTGATTTTAGTAAATTTTCACTAAAGACAATTTTATATGTTTTAGAAGTTTCTTTATTATCCATGTAATGAATTTTTGTATTTTTTAGAGGCTGCAACTTCTATAATTACTGTCTTCTATTGTTTATGTAGACAAAAAATGTAACCTCTCTATTGAGGTATGTTGTACTAGAGATTGAATAAATAAAATATGTTGGCATGTTAAATTCATTTTGTGTTTTGTATGAGGATTTTAAATATCCAAACATAATCTATGGGAGAGGACCTAGTACTTGAACACGTTCCAATGGTTGTGATAGGAGTTGTTAACTTGATACCCACACTTGTTGACTTAATATCCAATCTTTTTGACAACATTGTATCAATAGTTGTAACTTTAAAGTTGTTTTTGTTAATAATGACTACCCATAATTGAATGAAATGTGTCTCTTATTCTAAAAAGCAACCAATTTTGTGATGCCACATCAGCTGCAAAACTATGGGGGTCCCTAATACACTACCATTGGTCTCACTTTTTTTTGGGTTGTTTTGGACACCTTGGAAAAAAGCATGTTGATGTGGCATAATATTTGATGACATGGCCCTGAAACCTTAGTTATAAGTAGGGGACTTGCCAAGTAAGCTACTATAAAAAAATGAGAGTGATTTGAACTTTCCACATAGGATTTTGAGAAGCGTGAAGTTAGGGTGCTCAACTACCAGGTCCTCTCCCCTATATTGCATTTTTAACATAAGGAAAAATATGAAGATAATAATAACTGCTTACTCATGTAGATCTACACATGTATTGATTCTTTATTAAATTTATTGTTTTTTTTTCAATTCAAGATCTAAATATCTAACAATTTTTTTCAATAGAATAAAGTTAAATTATATGAAATAATAACCGCTAAATGCTTCTTGTCCCCCATCATGATTACTGGATCGATAGAAATGGCTTGGTGTTGTTGAAGGCATAGATTGATGAAGTTGTTATACAAGGAGAATAGTTGATATTATATCATGGATTGTACCAGCTCCTTAACATTAAACTAAAATGCTGACATTGAACCATATAGCTACCAACTACCAACACATTGCAATACAAAGTTGACCCACCTAATAATGGAAGCGACTACGCTCCATGTAAAATGCACCAAAAAAAAGAGTACAAAAAAATAATTCCAAATCCACAAAAACTTACTATTTTTAATGGTTTTCCACCATAAAATATGCAAATCATGAAGAACAAATGCTAAAAATTTCACAAAAATCCGTTGTGTTTTCCATTTTTTTGAAATTTGGTCAACAGTGCATTTTACATGGAGGATAGCCACGTCCCCTGATAATCATGTCTCGATTTAGCTCAAAAGGTTTAGATTTTATGTGTGTATATATAAACAATTATTTACCACAACAAAAGTATGAAGGAGATTCTATTATATAGGCCCTCAAAAAGTCTACGGAGGGAACCAGTGGTCTATATGATTATTTTGAAGAGAAAACACATATCAATTATTTTCTATTTTCTATATAGAGGAAGGGTATTACAAACTTTCATTCTTTGTTCGCATAACTTTCACTTTTCATCTTTTAATACAGGATAAGTAAAACTGCACTAAATATTTACATGCATTAATAGCTTCTTATTTGTATCTTTAATAGTTAAAAATTTAAATTTTAAATTGAATTGTTTTACAGTTTTATTGTTATCCATAGTGTATTTTTCTAATCAAGTCAATGAGGAAAGGGCTCGAGCCCATAACATCAATCCCAAAAAGTAGCATGGAAAGTATGTATAATGTAGAATAATAAAAAATTCATATATTTGGTATCTTATTATTTTTTAATAAAAATATATTTGCATTCCAATTTATCTGATTTAATTACTAGTAAACAATACTATCTTATTGTAATGATAAAAAATGTGAACCTGCACAATTCTTATTTGATTCTATTTGCAACATTTTATGAGAATCACACAATCTAATGCAATGTTAGGTTGATTACTTAGTCATTCACTATCAACATTTAATATGTTCCAAACCTATGCATTTCTCATATTTACATATATTCTTTCCTTACATAGACTTTACTACTCAATTATTTTTGGTCAATGTTGTGGATCTGGGAATGATCTATTATTTTTTATTGATTCAGCGGGGAGGGGGCCCTGATCCTAGAAATCATAAATCAGCACATTACAACCCACCTTTAGGCAATTACAGCCTGAAGACATAAAAGACCTGCAACATTAAAATTCAATTAAAACCCCCAATAAAACACAGCTACAACATAATTCATGTCAAGTACATCTCTACTCCTATCACTATAACCATTACATTTCTTAAGCATGTCAAAAAACCTGTAACTATAAGAGTTAATTTTAATCCTCAACTTAACTAAACAATTCATCTTAGTCCACATGAAGTAAGTTTCAAAAATTAAACTAAAATTTTTAAGAACAAAAGACATAAACAACCCCAATTGACAAAACCTTGCATATCATGGACAAAGGGCCATCGACTTTAGCTAGTGGTTTCCTTAGGTCATTTTCCATTGAGATAATCTACCAATTTCTTGAGAGATTCTTCAAGTTAACAGCCCAATCCTCATCCTTTTTTTGACTGTGATCTCTCTCTCTCTCTCTCTCTCTCTCTCTCTCTCTCTCTCTCTCTCTCTCTGTGTGTGTGTGTGTGTGTGTGTGTGTGTGTGTGTGTGTGTGTGTGTGTGTGCGCGCGCGCGCGTGCATTATTTCTTATCTTGCTCTATCCAGAAACCACACCCATCATAATTTTCCTCATGAGACCGTTTGTAATCCTTGTTTGGTATGCATTGATGAAGAAACATTATCTTCGAGGATAGTCAATCTGTTCTGCAAGTCCTTTATTTGTTCATTGAAGTTGTCAGGGTTACCTTTTTCTGTGGACAAGCTAGGAGAAAGGAGGACCTCGCTGCTAGTATCAACATTTCTAGGAATAGGGGAAGCACAAGCTTTTTCCATAACTTCTTCATAGTCATCTAGGTTAACTATGATATCCATATAATCTTCATAGTTAACTATATCATGAAGAATTTATTCATATATGCCTTGTATTCTCCCCGGCTTCATTTTTTAACTCTTTTCCCTTCACATTTTAGACTCACTGCTTCAGAAATCATCTCTAACGTAACTTGAAATTTGATGCTTCAAATTGAAACAAAACCCTTACGCTAGGAGCTGCAGAATCTCTTATATCCCCTCATGGGTAGGTAGGTATTCCCTATGAAAGGATCTGCAAGTGGAGCACAATAGAAGGGGAGAAGATTTTAAATTTAAAATTTTCAATCTTAATAGTTTTTAAATTCAAATTTTAAATATAAAATTTTAATAATTTCTAAGTTTGCAAATTTAATTAGATTTTATAATTTTCAAAATATTTTCAATAAGATTAATTTCAATTTTTTAAAATTTAAAAATTTATTTATGAAAAGTCCTTAAACAATAGCTAAAAAAAAATCACATTATGATTTTTGGATTTAAAATTTATAAAAGTTGATGGAGGAATTTGATGGATATAACCTTTTAACAATTTTACAACATCTTTTTTAGAAGATTGAGACAGGGTGATCAGCTCATCTAATTGCATTCACATGTGTCATATGGCTCTTTTTATCCTTTCTTGTACTTGGCCAGCAGCTTTTGTATTCGGCATATGTCTGATTCATTATTAATTATCATGATTTTTCTGAGGTGGATTGCAATATTTCGTACATCTTTCAATCATCTCCTTCCAGGCTTTGGTTAATACTTGAGAGTGTTAAGCATCAAGTGGTGTGCAGGGTTAGTTCTTATGTAGTTATATTTCCTTAATGTCACATAGTATGCAGGCGTCGGAAGAGACTTCTTCTCCCCTCCCATTGTGCTCCACTTGCAGATCCTTTCATATGGAATACCTAGCTATCATATGATTTTTTATATAAAGATCTCTTATATCCCCTCATGGACAGAAAGTAGCAAGTATGCTCTTCTGTAGTGAACAAATTCCAGATATCTTTGTTCTGCATGAGATCCTTGCAGTCTTTGGGTTCAGATCTTTTAAGAGGGAAACCCATTGCTTTCAGATTAGTCGACTGAAAATTGCAAGTGTTCATCTGGTAAGGCCCGCAATAAATAATAGAACTATAACTCAAAAACCCCTTTCTTGCATTCTTATGCTTCTTAAAAAAGATTTTAAAAACTCATCGCATTAAAATCTGTTCTTTTTTCTCTTCGAAATTCGACATGTTTTGAATATTTTGTTTCACATGTATGATTTTAAATTTGTACGCCAGATTATTGAAGGGACATTTCCAATACAACTTAGCCCTCATGATGTCGTCGCCATTCGTGCCAAGGCCATTGGGAGTGATCTATTGTTAAACATTTGGTATATTATATTTTTTTAATAAAAAATATATTTTTCAATCCTATTAATCTATTTTAGTTACTAGTAAACAGAAATATCTAATTGTAATGGTAAAAATTGCACTCGTACAATTCTTCATTTTATGCACAACATTTTGAGAGAATGGTACAATTTTATGTAATGATAGGTTGATTACTTGGCCTTTCACTTTTAGCATTTATTTATTCTCAAATTCTAACCTACCTTATGTTTTTCTATGTATTTTTCATATTGTTTATATATTTCTTTCCTTATATAGGGTTTACTATTCAATTATTCTTTATTAATCTTGTGGATTTGAGAGTAATTTCATGTTAATAGATACAAACTATGGCCATAACACATGATATAGAAAGCATAACAAAAATAAATATACACATTGTAAATATATCAAATATAGATTGTGAAAATGTATATAAATATTATTTCTAATATTTTTACTAGCTTATATATATATATATATATATATATATATATATAAAATACGCCGAGAGTAATCCTTCTTGAGTGCGCCTATTTTTCATGTAGATTAAGGTTGATTAAAATAGGCGCCTCGAGAAGGATTACTCTCGGCGTATTATATATATAGGTATATATAAGCTAGTAGTAGTCGTGGCGCAACATGGAAGACATTTTATGATAAATGGTTATGGTTAGAGTTAGGGTTAGAGTTAGCTTTAGGGTTAGGGTTATAATGAGGATTAGGGTTAGGGTTAGGGGTAAGGTTAGGGTTAGGGTTAGGGTTAGTGTTAGCGTTATGGTTAGGGTTACGGTTAGAGTGACTTTTTACGGTTGCAGTGTATGATTATGGGTTTGGAATGGGGTTACGATTAGAGTTAGGCTTACAGTTAGGGTTAGAGTTAGGGTCGGAGTTAGGCTTAGGGTTAGGGTTATGCTTAGGGTTAGGGTTAGGGTTAGAGTTAGGATTATAGTTAGAGTTAGGGTTAGGGTTGGGGTTACAGTTAGAGTTAGGGTTAGTATTAGGGTTAGGGTTAC
>MU227319.1:263833-286314 GCA_018584345.1 Thuja plicata | reverse complement strand
TTGTCTTCTGTTTTCAGTGTGTTGTGGACCTTCCCCCTTTGGGTGGAAGAGGTAGGGGTTTACTCTTTTCTGGTGACCAGGGGACGGCTGATAATTTTAAAGGGCTCCCTCTGGTTTGGTGTTTCTGATTAAAGCAGGCTGCTTGCTGGGAGGCTGGGCTCTACCCTGTCATTGAGCATCTTGGTTCCTTCTCCGGGCTTTGGGCAGTGTACACACAGTCGTCTTCCTTCTTCATGGTTCCTATAGAGGTGGATCAAATTCCTATTGAGGTGGAGTGTTTGTGCGAGTTTCGGAAGGCGGCTGATTCTCCTATGGAGGTGGAGAGTGTTGGGGCTTTTTGCTTTGTTCCTATTGAGGTGGAACACTTTGCTTTAGAGGTGCATTGGGAGACTGTAACCTGTGTTTTGCTCGACTGTCAGGGCTATGGTGGGGCTCAAGATGCTGTCAATGTGCAGCCTAAGGTGCTGTCAATGTGTTGTCATGTGCAGACTATGTGCTTTCATGGTGTGCTGACTATGGTTTTCTACTGGTTCCTTGACTTTCCTCCTTAATTGCACTTTGGCTGTTGTTGTTGTTGCAGTCTCCTTTGTTCCTGTTAATGTATGTTAACATGTTCATTGTGACTCTGCTTTGTTGTACCACGGGCCAGCACCCTCTTGCTGCTTATTTTAAACAAAAATAGTTTAAAAAAAATTAATTTGTTTTTATTAAATGGCGAATGAAAAGTCGTTCCATATACTAATTTTAAATGCAAGAATTCGAATCACTTTGCATTTCTCTATGACTTTTGCATTCAAATGTGTCTCTTTGCATTCTTTTATTGAAAACAAATTCAAAAAAGTAAATTCGAAAAAGCAAATCCGAAAAAGCAAAATCGAAAAAGCAAATCTGAAAAATGTCATTTGGCATTATTGGTATATTTTTAATTTTTAATTTTTTTGGGTTGTAACTGCAGGAATTCGAATCACTTCTTTTTTATTTACACGAAATATTCTCGTGCTTGCATTCTTATTTCCATATGCTACAACTGTATAGACGCCTCTCGGCGTAATAACTACAGGAATTCGAATCACTTCTTTTTTATTTACACGAAATATTCTTGTGCTTGCATTCTCATTTCCATATGTTACAACTGTATAGATGCCTCTCCGCGTAATAAAATAAATAATTAAAACAATATTAAATGTTTGTGTAGACATCTCTCAAATGGGAGTTGACAATAGAATGTGAGATCAAGTATAGATAAATGTACACTTGAATGTCCAAGTATAAGAGATATGATACCTTAAGAATCATCTTCAATTATAAAAGAGAGAATCATTGACTGTATGGATGTGAACTCATTTGATCATTAAATGGTAGATTATTGAAGTTATAGGTAAACTTGTCTTTTTTTTCATCTACACACAAATGATCATCTATACGCGCTTTTTTTAAGCCTGAAATATCCCAGAATAGAGAATGGCTTAATCAACTGGAAACAATTCCAGGAATGATATCCTAGAAGAGAGAAGACAAGAGAGATATGCGCAGTGACGTTGTACTTGATCTTTATCAGAGAGACCTAATATAGAATAAAATGTCCTATCGAGATGAATTCGGTTATAGAAGACATAACCAATATTGCATTTTTAACCTAAAGAAAAAAAATATATATTAAGAAAATAATAACTGCTTACGTATGTAGATCTGCATATGTATTGATTCTTTATTAAATGTCTCTTGTTATTTTCTTCAACTCAAGATCTAAATATGTGATGTTTTTTATCGGCTTTATCAATGTCGCCTTTATCAGCATAAAATTTCTAATCTACTTAATTTTTTTTATGTACTGCAGTTGGATACTCCGGGATCTTACATTGCAACTCCAGCTTTATTGAAGCCAAAAAGAAATGGACAAAAATAATTCTGCTTCCAACAGTTATACGAAATCCAAACAAGAAGAACTAAAATTAGGGCAACCAATAATTCGAAATCCAAACAAGAAGAACTAAAATTAGGGCAAACAATGTTGGAGCATAATCAGTGATGATATACGGTGACATTATAATGAACGATTGCGTTGCCAGATTTTTCGAAGGAGTGAGTTTGGGCGAGCGCATATCCTCGAGCCAGCCTGAATTTCCCACTTCCTCCCACAATCGCCATCTCTCTAACCTCGTTAAATATGGCGTTATTACCCACAACAGCAAGCGTACTTCCATTGAACTTTCCACCCTGAAAAACATAGGTGACCGCCATTAGCAGGTGAACTTCCTCTTGACCGGCAGAGGCGTAGAGACCCTGAGCTTTGCCTACTAGTTTGGAGGTGGGGTCAGGCCCTTCTGTCAATGGATCGTCCATCACAAACACCTTTCCGAAGACAGTGGGAGACGTTTTTGTCGATGGAGACGACGCCACCTCCACGGCCGTCACATTCTTTCCAGCAACCCTGTCATGGAAATAGAATTGCAAGTGAGTTATTTTACCCTTCAACGGATATGCTTGGGCGGATTGCAGGGAAAAGATTGTTATCACTGCGGCCACTGCAACTGCTGCTGAATGCATCTTCTCCCCCATCATCATTACTGGATCGATAGAAATGGTTTGGTGTTGAAGGCAGGGATTGATGGAGTTGTTATATAACTAGAATAGTTGGTATTAAATTCTGGGCTGTAACAACTCCTTTCTTAAAAACTAAAAGGCTGACATTAATCTGAGGACTCTACGTCCAACTCCTTCCACTACAATGTTGTCCCACATAATATTGTCGTCTGGGTTCGGTTCTCCAATGTCTAGATTTGGTCTTTATATGTAAAGAATTTGTTAATTTCCCACTATTTTTATGCGTGGCCCGCGAGAAAAGGATGGGGGAGATTATATTATATATGGCTTCAAAAAATTATACGGAGGCAGCTACTAAGCTGTATGATTATTTTGAAGAGAAAAAGTGAAGCAATTATTGTTCATGTTTAACACATGTTCCTCCTTTACTCACCTAACTTTCATTTGCTATCTGAATAATATATGATAATTAAAAGTTTACTATTAGCAACTGTACCTTGGTGTGCAATGAGTACGTTGAAAAGTTGTGGAAGGTCAAGTAGGGAAAATTTTGGTCTATTTTTTTTGTGTGCATTTGTGTTATATAGGTCGATACAGAGAGAGAGAGAGAGAGAGAGAGGTATATATCATATTTCATTTGGATGCATTAGTTTATTTGCATTCCATTTTACAGAGATTGGTTTTTGTTGTCAGATATCAGATGGTTGAGCAGATTGTTAAAAAAGAATTTATCAGTTTGATTACTATATGATGTATTATTAACCTACCACTCTATGTGAGTTAATAATATGTTGTATCAGTCATACATTGTCAGAAACAATTGGTTCCAAATAAATAGAACATGTGCATAGTGAAACAGAGAGATAACTTTGTATTTGATTTGAGATTGAAAAGAGAAAAGTGTAAGCCAAGGAGGCATTGAAAAGTCTATCAGTGAGATATCATTGTCAGTGAAACACATAGCCAGTGAGACATTTATACAAAGGATTTTGACATAAGCCAATGAGGCAATTCAAGTGATTTTTTTTACCCAAAGGTTTTTCCACTTAGGACAAAATTTGTGTCAAATTGTTTTGTGTTTTGTATTCACTTTCAATGTTATATTATTACATCTTGTTTATCTGCTTTAAATTCAAGCTTGAGTTTTCAAAGTTAAAGTTCATTATCAAGTAAAATAATATCTCTTCTCTTAGATCTCATGCTCATCATAATCTATCTCATAATATTGTGTTGATATTACTGCAATACTATCAGTGTTGGTTATCATGATACTTACCTTAGTTTAGCTAAAGTTATGAAGACATGTATAAATAATGTTCCAGTTTAACAATTTTCCTGATTTGAGTTGAAGCAAAAATGACAATAACTATTTTAAGTTTGCTTAGATACTATTAATTATATTAACGATTTATTGACGAAAAAAATAGAGACTATTTAAATAATTATATCACATGGGAAGGGAAATTTGGTAGATGGAAAATTTTTAGCGATCAAGTTAACGAGTCTAGAGATTCACCCCTCAATATACACAAACAGATGGAGGATGAGATCAACCAATTACAAAACCATCTTCGTAATTTCTCCCTATTTTTTCAGAATAGAAAATATATGTGGATATCGAAACACAATTCCTCAGGTTCTCTCTTTGTCAAGTCTGCTTATTGGTCTATGGAGACTTTTGATTTGAATAGCCTATTTTGGAAACATTTGGATTCCTAATTTGATCCCTAGGATTAAATTTTTCTTATGGGCTATGTTGGCATTATGATGGATTTTGGATATGAAATGATGAGTTTGAGTTTGTCATTGATGGAAGCTTATTAACTCTATTAGTTTTGGTGAATAGGTTGTTGCTACCGATCGACAAGATGAATAGGTGAAGTAGTTTTTGCTAAGTATTCTGACCAGTTAACAGGAAGACAATAACATAAGAATTTAGTGTAGCGATCAAGTTACTAGAGCCTTATTTTGGTGAGAGATGTTTATGATTAAGTAAAATAGGTTTTACAGGCTGCCTAAAACCCAAAATAGAGCTAAAGATTGGAATATTTTCCCAGACAAAAAGAAATAGAACCAAAACATGAAACATGCCACCACAGGGCCACAACAAAAACAAACTCAACTACTGAAAAATAAACAACATAGGGACAGCCAAAAGAGCTAGGGGACACAACGAGGAGATGTTCTCCATCAAGATTTCTACCTCAGACTCGAGGATCTCCATCTTAGCAGTAGATTCCTTTATCTTCTAGAGATCAGTCAGAGTATCATTATCCTTCTTCTTCTTAGCACTAGCCCTTGTCCTCTTACCATGTCCCTCTTCATTCTTCTACTCTTTTTACACACCTGTATTGGCCACATATGTCCCCTCAGGTTTTTCTTCCAGTTTATCAATGAGAGTCTTGGTATGCTCATTAGAGGATTTGAGGATGTTGAGGCTCTGTTTAGCAATGCTTTTAATGGTCGCCTCAAACCTCAGCATCTTATCTTCCATTTTTTTCTTACCCTTGTACTCAGATTCATTTGATCTTCAACATTGGTATTTTCTGTCCCTTTTTCTTTGTTCTTGAGCTCCCCCACTTCATGGAATAACCACTTAATAGACCTATAGACATCCAGCATGTTGTTCCTGGCATTATTAAGAAGATCTAGCTCAAATTCCCTCAAATTATCACTGAGAACTACCATATCCGGGTCAATTAGCTCCTCCAGCTTAATCCTACCATCTTAACCTTCAATAAATTTGGGATTAATGACTTCCCTGGTTATCACCATTTTGGTTATTTTAACATCAAAATTGTACCAAACAGTTTTCCTCCCCTGCGCAAACATGTAGCAATAATAATCACTATCCTGCCCCTTTTCTTTCATCATGATGAGGGGGTTAGAGAGCTGGGGAGATAGGATTTCCTGATTAGTGCCATAATGCTCATCCTAGAGCTTCTACTTCTCCTTGTGGAAAGAGCTAAGGGATTTTCTATGAGTCTGGTCCTCGGGAGTGTTCCAGCTAGTGCTATCATCCATGTTCTTGCTCTTTTTGTTTTGGTACTTCACAATGGTAGTCTGCCCTCTCTTTTTACCTTTTCCACTAGATATATCTTCCTCACCATCAACTTTCATCCCTTCCTCATTTTCATTATACTCCTCCTCAGTGGATATCACAGTGGTAGTATTATTTTCGGATGGGGTTGCAATATTTTCCTTTTTAATGGTATGAATACTGGCAATAAGCTTCTTAGAGGAGGAACCTAGATTCTTCTTTTTAATGTCATAATCTTTCTGACACTCAGAGTGCATACCCTTGTTGTCTTCAGTCTCTGAATGAACATAATCAGATCCAAAGACATCCATTCTGTCATTTTTCTCAGCGACCTCCTTCCCTATAATTTGGGCTTTAAAATACTTATAAATAAGAAGAAAAGCCCCTCATGTAGAGTAGGGTTTACAATAGCCTTATCCCTAAACCCATTGATATTTTCATTAATAGAAGCATATAAGTAGAATGGTATAGAAACCTGCATATCATGCCTAAAGTGGTTCATGAGGACGAAGTGATAGGTTATGATCCTATCAAACCTGGTGTCCAACGTAACATAAGAGATGATGACCCTTAGGACGAATCTCCATAGTGTTTTGAGCCCTTCAGGAGGATAATAATTCCTGACTTTGATGAGAGCTTTCTTCTCTTCCTAATTCCTCACAAAATCACTGATCACGTAGTCTGAAATTTTATGGTCCCTGTAAAATTTCTTGCCCACTATGGGGATTCCAGCAACCGTGGAGATAACCTCCTTAGTGACTGTAAATTTTCTTCCCTCTATCACCACACTTCCCTCATCCCAGCTTTTCACAAACATTTTAGTCACCGACGGCTTCTCTCCATGAAGCCTTTCAATGAAAGTAGAAATTCTTCCTTGCTCAAGGTAATTCAAGACCTTAGTCTATCTCCTCTATTTATCACAGTCGTTAGATGGCTCCCTTCTATGTCTTTCACGACCCATTGTATGAAAAAATCTCTATCTTGCAATATGGAAATTACATCTTAACAAAAAATTTCTCATAGAGATATTGCAAATTTTACTTTTGATGTGCCTTAAAAGGTAAATTTTAACTTTGCAAATGGGCACCTAGAAAATGTGTGAATGTGACTTGGAATCATTACCTTTCCTTCTAATCCCGTACTTTTTATTTATGGTAAAGCCATTGCAAAGCGCACCATTAACTATCATGATTAATGATATTAAATCCCTCCTTTCCTTGGATTCTATCGTAATCGAATAAATCCTTCACCTCACGTGGGAGGTCTCCTCCATGAAGCCATCAAATTTGATTGTCACTTCTCACTCCCAAGTTAGGAAACCAATCAGCAACCTGGTTGGCTTCCCTATACACATGGGATATGTATACCTTCTCAAATGTGTTCAAAAGGTTGCGGGTTTCTTCTATCATATTGGCGATAGTCCACGACGGTGGGTGTGACTTGTTGAGGCAGTTTATAATGTTGCTAGAGTCACCTTCTAGCCATATATTTTTTATTTATCCCCAAATCATGGGCTAATTTGGTAACTTGGAGAGTCGCATTGGCTTCCGCAAAGTGATTGGTTTGGGTGCCAAGTGGGAGGATGACCATAGCAGTGCCCTTACAAAAGTAATTTTGAATCACACCACCACTTCCTTCCTTTCATGGGTTACCCTTGGCAGTGCCATCAAATTTGGCTTTAAACCAACCTTCCAAGGGATAGCTCCAGGTGCAATTCTATCTTTTGTCGTTGGTCTTCTTAGGATCAGCAAAGTTGTCTTTTCCTCCAAAAGGGTTAGTACCTCCACAACAAACATAATTTTGCAATAAAGCATGATGCATCTTCTGAAAAATGATTTTGAGAGAAGCACTATAGTCCTTAAAGATATGATATTTATGCTCTTTCCAAATTCCCCAACACAGGTGAGGGAGAGCACAGGTCCAGATTTTGTGAAAAGCAGTTTTCCTAAAAGGTTGGGTCAAGTGGGAAAAGAGGTCCTGAATAGAGGAAGGAAAGCACCATTGCAACCCAAAAACTGAGAGAATGTGTTGCCAGATAGAACTCACATAGGAACAATGAAGAAAAAGGTGGTCCACAGATTCAGTTTGACACTTACAAAGCACACACCTATTGGGGATTGGGAGGCCTCTCTTTAAAAGGTTATCAACGGTAAGTATACAGTTTTGAAGGAAAAGCCAGAAAAAGACATAAATTTTGGGAATAAAGCCAGGGAACCAGGAATTAGCCCAAAAAGGCTTGACTTCCTTTTGCATCTGGTAAGAGTAGGCTGAAGAAACCATGAAGGTAATTTCTAGGGATCCTTCCCATATCAAGACATCTTCATTAGGAGACATAAAAATAGCATTCAGAGCAATGGTAAGGGGATTCAAATCCTGGGAGATAGAAGGAAATTCCACCCAAGTATTTTCCACTTTATAGTTGTAGACCCGGGAGCGAAATTGCTAGTTACACTCATATTTCCATATTTTATAGGGCTCATAGTCCTTGAAGTGACCAAACTGTAGCCAATTGTTATTCCTGAAATTAATAGTTTGGCCATTACCAATTTTTCATTTAGCTTTAGATTTTGTGAAATCTTTTGCATTAATGAAGCCATTCTAGATAAAAGAGCCTTTCGGGAGTTCATCACAATCAAAGAAATAACTCTAAGAGTCATTAGAAAGATACTTAGAAATAACTCAAAGATTTTGGTGAGAGATGTTTGGATGTACGACTGCGACAATTAACTTAACATTCTATGTAAGTTGATATTTTGTTGTTTTGTTCTATATGAATAGGTTAAGTTACTGATTGGCTCATGATGATCAGATGGTCAAGGCGGTTAAGTTATGGTCGATGTTTTATAATAAATGTTTGTATTACATTTTGTGCTGACTTGTTTGGTTTTATTGGTGCAGGTTTTCATGAGTTAGGTCAATGTTTTGTGTCGACTTGTGGATTGTTTTTAATGTTTTAACTTACTTAAAAAAAACTATTTAAAGGAAAGATAAATCATTAATTTAGGGTTGTTAATCATGTTTTTGGTGGTTGAAATCAGAGATAGAGGCAGAGTATTGCATCAAGAGTTCAGACATTGAGTTGGATATTACAAGAAAGCAGTGTCATTCTAGATCAGTGATTTGAGTTCATTGCTCAAGGCTGACTCTAATAGGTTAGCAAGGTTAAATCCCTTAATAGGGTGGAATTTAACAAATATTTTTTTTAAATCCTTTAACAGTGTGAATTCTGAGAAGGAGTTCTAAATCCTCTAGTGAGGTAGATCCTAACCGGTCTTATTGTACTTCTAACAAACTACTAATCACTTCTAACTCGGTGAACCCCTAACAGAGTATTGTAAGCTCCTAACAGGGTAAACTTTTTTCTACAGTAAAGGGATTTGTGGGTGTCATCCTCACCATGGTTTTATCCCTCTCACAATGGTTTTCACGTGAAAAATAGTAGTATTATGAGTTATGCTCTATGGTTGTTTCAATTGTTTTACTTCTACTGCATAGTTACTCTTGCATGTTTCATTGCTTATAAGTTGATTAAAAGCATTATCAAATTATTGGTTGAATTAGTACATTTTTGTTTATACCTATTCACCCCTCCCCCTCTCAGTGGTTCTACATATTAAAAATTGGTATCAGAGCCTCGTTCCCTTGAATAATCCTAACAACTTAGGTGATCTCCTTAAGAGAGACATGGAGTTTTATAGAAGACAACTTGTTGAGGCTGAGGATATGATTGAGAAACTTAAAGACCAGTTGAAGAGTTCTAGAGTTAAGAGACAGGAAGCTCTTGAATAGTTGAGTGAAATTCAAGATCTTATTGAACACCTTTCTGAGAAAAGAGGATCTAATGAATCTGAGGTAGAAGTTGTGACCTTGGAAAATGAACAGTTAGCTAAGGAAAATAAGGACATGCATAAGATTCTAGACAAACTGAAACAAGAAAATAAGACCATGCAAAGGGAGTTGGAAAACTTCCCTATAAGAATGGGTGAATTTATAGAAGCAAAGAAAGTTGCTGATGAAGCTAAGAAATTTTTATAGTATGCCCTAAAATTCAAAGATGAAACCCTAATAACTAAGGTGGATAATATTTTTAGATCTGAGCAAGAAGTTTCTATATTGAGGGAATATCTACATGATTCTAATGAAGAGAATGCAAATGTCTTAAGAGAAAATGAAATTCTGAGAAATGAGAATGGAAAGATGAAAGAAGAGTTGAAGAGTGCCAATGATCTGTTGGACAAGTTCAACAAGATTTCTGCTAAATTTGATGAACAATTCTCTAGACAAAAGAGAAAAGGTGATAGACAAGGTTTAGGTTTTTCCAAATTTGAAGTTAGTGAGACATGTGATACAAAGGAGACTGATGTAGAAGGAAATTATTCACCTAAAGTGAATAAAAACAAAGCTAGTAAGAGAAAGTATAGACCGGTATGCTTTAATAGCCATAAGGAAGGACATAGTGCTAATGTTTGTTGGTCTAAACCTAATCCATCTGTTCCTAGATTTGCAAATTCAATTGATAGATCTAATGGTTACAATGCTAAGAAGTTAATGTTTCTCAAGGTAGTTATTATCACTATAACAAGTTTGTTCATAAGGCTAATGAGTTCAGCACTAGAATCAATAATTCAAGGGATTTGACCTTATTTAGGCAGTGTGGCTCTTGAATCCTAACAAGGTTTTTCATTTAACATGGACTGTGTACTGTAATGCATCAAAAAGATACTAACATGGATAAATATTTTAACAGGGATATTATACTCTTAGTACATTATTTTTGGGTGCTAATTCCCTTAGGGGTTTTACCTTTAACAAGGTTTCCTCGACAACAAAGGATTGTGTTATTGTGTTGGCATTTACTGTGTTATTATCTAGATTAAAGTTTTGGTGCATAAAGTTCAATGTTTAATAATATGTCTCTCAACTGATTTCCCCCCACCCCTCTCACAAAACATAGGTAATTCAAAATCGGAATCCATTATAGCAGATGGATTTGAAATCAACATTTCTGAATGGAGATCTAGAAGAGGAATAATATATTGACCAGCCTGATGGATTTCCTTTGACAGAAGATCAGGACATGGTTTTCAAGTTGAAGAAAGGTTTGTATGGACTTAAACAAGCACCAAGAGAATGGTATGTAAGATTGGACAGGTATCTACTTCATCTTGGCTTTAGAAAAGGTAATGTAGACAACAATTTGTACTTAAGAACTAGTGAAGATGGAATTCTAATAGTAGAAGGTTTTGTTGATGATATCATTTTTGGAGGAAATGATGTAATGAGTAAAAATTTCTCTAAAGAAATGGAAAATTAATTTGAGATGTCACATATTGGTGCGATAAAAAATTTCATTGGATTTCAAATTAATCAGAGAAAAAGAGGTATTTTTATTTCTCAGACAGAGTATCTTAAAGAAATGTTGAATTTTTTGGGAATGGAAGATTGTAAACCTGTTGGAGCACCTATGGTTACTGGTCCCAAGCTTACTACTACAGATGAATGTTAGAGTTTTTTTGAGAAAAATTATAGATCTTTGATTGGAGGCTTACAATATCTGACTCACACCATACCAGATATTGCTAATGTAATTTGAATTGTGACAAGATGTCAAGCAGATCCTAAAGAGACACACCTTGCTGCTATGAAAATAATATTTAGATATCTGAAAGGAACACTAGATTAAGGCTTATGATATAAGAAATCTGATGATTTATATTTACATGCTTATATTAATGCTAATTGGGCAGAAAATTTTGATGACAAAAATGAGTACAAGTGGTGGTGCATTCTTTCTTGGGAAAAGATTGGTTTCCCAATGGATAACCACTAGAGTTAGTAGGAGTTATCTTTAGGATCTTCATGATATCTTATTAGGAGTTATTAGGAGTTAGTATGATTTATCCTTATGATCTTCTTGACATGGGTTATCTTTGATGAGCCAGTGGCTAGACCTTGCAAAGGAAAGAATAAGAGTTATCCAACAAGAAAAGCTCTCTTCTATACACCCTATTACAATAATCAATTAGGTAGGCCAATTATGTTTCCTTAATGTACAAATAATTACTTAACTCCTTGCTAAGATACGCATGGTACCTATAAAAAGTAAACCTCAATTACAATTTATCAAATATAATCCAAGATCCGTAATCCACACTTACAATCTATAATACACGCTTCATCTCTGAAGTCAGCCCCAAATAGGTCTCCTCCAGAACAAACTTCATAGTTGACATCACCAAGAGTCCTATGACCCACAAAATATAAACAACCTTCCTTTACATGTCTTCTTCTATCCCTTAATCTCACATAACTTGAATCCATGTTGCAAGTAAGTTATACTCAAAACATAGAGAATAACTCTATCAAAGATCACTCTCACCGTCTAGTACCCAGTCTTCACTAAAACATTTGTAACTCATCCAATAGACAATATTAATCCATGCAACCTTAGAAATAATATCAAAACATATCCTTGTACACATTACCATCTTCTCTCATTCTAAATCAACCATACAGTACATGTACACTTCTGACATTCATCAAGAAACAATAATAACCAGTCTCATCTTCAACCATAGAAACATATGTTGACATCAGTGAAAAAACATGAATGCCAATAACAACATCAGAAACTAATTCCAACAATCTCACCCTTTGGTATTGATGGTGACATATGGGAAATCCATCAACCCAAAAGTACTACTCTCTCAATAGTATAATCTTCTCAATATCCTCATCACAACTTTCCCTAAAATAGTAGGGAATTTCTCATAGAATCTCTCCCCCTTGATAACAATGGAAAAGGGTGCCATATCTCTTCTTCTTTCCTCTACAAGGTGTATATTTTTCAAATCTTCATGTCTCCAACAACTAGGTGCAAACTCACCTAAATATGATCCATAGTGTTCCTCTGATCACTCCCCCTGGGGAGTACATCCATACATCAAGTCCAAAAAATGATATGGCTCTAAAATAAACTCATGGACTGATGCATTCCCGCATCAATTTAGTTCTTGTAAGGAGGGGCTACCACCCCAAGAATACCTCTGAGATACTCAAAGGCATCATTTGGCGAAGGTTTTGTAAATATATCTTCTATTTCTTCAATTGTGCTTATATACTCCAATATAATCTTCTTCTCTGCTACCTTTTCTCTCCAAAAATGATACATATAATAGAAATATGTTTGGTCTTTCAATGCATTACTGGATTCTTTGACATGCTCACAGTGCTAGTGTTATCACAATGGATAACCACTGGCTCATCAAAAGTTATCCCAATGTCCTTTAGTATTTGTTTCATCCAAACAATATATCTGCAATTTATAGCAGAAGCAAAATACTCAGATTCAACAGTAGATTGAGCTATACAATCCTTCTTTTTAGTTAACCACAAAACCAATATTTTCACAAGAAAGAATGTACCACCACTTGTACTCTTTCTGTAATCAATAATTCTGCCCAATTAGCATCAATATAAACATGTAAATGAAAATCATCACATTTCTTATACCATGAGTCATAATCCAGTGTTCCTTTTAGATATCTAAATATTCTTTTCATAGCAGGAAGGTGCGTCTCTCTAGGATCTGCTTGATATCTTTCCACAATTCCAACTGCACTAGCAATATCTGGTCTGGTGTGAGTCAGATATTGTGAGCCTCCAATGATAGATATGTACTTTGTCTAAAAAACAATCTGAGATTCATCATTAGTAGTAAGCTTGTGACCAATAACTATAGGTGTTCCAATAGGTTTACAATCTTCCATTCCAAAAAAATTCAACATTTCTTTAGGATACTTTGTCTGAGAAATAAAAATACCACTTTTGTTCTGATTAATTTGAAATCCAAGGATAAATTTCATCTCACCAATCATTGACATCTCAAATTTATTTTCCATTTCTTTAGAGAACTTTTTACTCATTACATCATTTCCTCCAAAAATGATATCATCAAAAAAAACTTCTACTATTAGAATTCCATCTTCACTAGTTCTTAAGTACAAATTATTGTGTCCATTACCTTTTCTGAAGCCAAGACAAAGTAGATACCTTTACTATCTTTCATACCATTCTCTTGGTTCTTATTTTAGTCCATACAAATATTTCTTCAGCTTGCAAACCATGTCCTCATCTTCTGTGAAAGGAAATCCATCAAGCTGTTCAATATATACTTCCTCTTCTAGATCTCCATTCAGAAATGTAGATTTCACATCCTTTTGATATAGTTTGAAGTCTTTGTGTGCAGCATAAGCAAGAAATAATCTAACAACCTCAATATTAGCAACGAGAGAAAATGTTTCTTCAAATTCCATGCCTTCTTATTGTGAGTAGCCTTTACAAACCAGTCTTGCCTTATTTCTTACAACCATTCCCTCTTCATTCATCTTATTTCTGAAAACCCACTTAGTTCCTATAACATTCTTATCTTTAGGTCTAGGAACCAGTTCCCAAGTGTTATTTTTCTTTATCTATTCCAATTCTTCCTGCATAGCCTTAGTCCAAGATTCACCTCTACATGCCTCATCAGTAGATTTTGGTTCAACTTGAGAAATCAAACAATTTTCATATCTTAATCTCGATGTTGTCATTATTCCTCTATTTTCATCTCCAATAGTTTGATTTTCAAGATATTTTTTATTAACATACCTCAAAGTCTTAGGAATTTCAGTATGATCATTTGAGTCATCTTGACATACCTCGATCTCACAGTCAATCTCAAAAGGTTCTTCTTGGTCTGTAGTAACCTCCTTGATTTCTATAGTCTAGTTGTAGTCATATATTCTTTCCTGAATCTGGAAATTTTCATCTATCCTCACAGTATTACTTCCAATCATCTTTCTCAATCTCAGATTGAAGCATTATTAATATTTTATTCTAGTGTAATAAACAAGGAAGATCCCTTCATAACTTCTAGCATCAAACTTTCCTATCTCATCATCTCTTTTGATATAGAATTTACTATCAAACATTCTGAAATATTTCATAGCAGGAGCATGATTAAACCATAATTCATAAGGAGTCTTACTTGTACCTTCTCTAATCTAAATTCTATTCAAAGTGTACATAGCAGTATGAACAAATCATCTCTAATGAAAATGTGATACATTTCCTTCCAAAAACATAGTTCTAGTAGCATCTAATATTGTTTTGTTTCTTTGCTCTACTATCTCATTATGTTGTGGTGTCCTAGAAGAATATGTCTATCTATATATTCCATGCTCCTCACAGTAGGTATTGAACAAATATAAAGTAAACTCTCCACCTCTATCTGATCTCAAACATTTTATCTTTAAGCCTGATTCATTCTCAACTTTTTCTTTGAATATCTTGAATTTGTCAAACGCCTCTAATTTCTCTCTTAGATATGTAACCCACATCACCTAGAAAATTGATCAACAAAAATTATAAAATAACTTCCACCGTGGTAAGATCTTGTTCTTGTAGGACCACACAAATCTGTATGCACTAGATCCAACTTCCCTTTTGCTGAGTAAGATTTTCTTTTAAAATTGCTTCTAGTCTGCTTCCCCATTACACATTCTCTACACATGGTGTTAGATGGTTTCACAATCTTTAGTAGATCTCTAACTGCATTAGTCATACTTGCCTTTGTAATATTATCAAAATTCACATGAAAAAATCTTCTATGCCATAACCAACTATCATCAACCTTCACAAAAAAAACAAGAAGCCTCGGATGTATTTAATTAAAATACAAATTACCTCTAGATTTAGTACCAGATGCGATCAATTCTCTTGAATTCTGATAGAGCATTTCCATTCATTGAATTTCAATTAATAACCTTTGTCCATTAGCTATCCAACACTCAAAAAATTATGCTTAAGTCCATCAACAAGTAGTACATTGTCAGTATTGTTCTTTCCATATAGGGAAATAGGTCCAATTCCAATGATAAGATTAGGAGTATTGTCACCAAATATCACAACACCACCATCATACTTGGTTAGTTTAACAAGTTTATTTATATCTCTAGCTATATGGTGTGAACAACCACTGTGTATGACCCATTCAGATTTATTTTCAACATGTGACACTAAGGCTCTTTCTTCATGAATAGGTTTATCATCCGTGGTAGAAATAAATACAATCTCACCATAATCAATAGTATCATCATCAGAAACACCTTCAATAGCATAGTTACATTCCTTATCCATGGAATACTTAGGTTTATAAAACTTAGATTTATGATTTGGAACCCTTCTAGGACATCTAAATGCAAAATGACCTATCTTGTTACATGAAAAACATTTCAGAGGTAACTTTCCTTCAAGATTAACCTTACCTCTCTTTTCTCTTATAGCGAATAGGGCCACAATTTCATCTAACTTTACTTATTCTTCCTATATTTTTTCCCCGTCATCAACATATTCACCAAGATCTTCTTTCAAGTCACTTCTTCTTGTGCTTGTAGTTTCTGATAAAGTCTTTTAATTTTTATGCATAGTCTCCTTGAATGTTGTCTCAACTTTAGGAAATGAATCTCCCAGCTCTGCGGCCTCAAAATTAGTTAATTTTGCAATCAACATCTCTCTATTAAAATTTGTCATGAAAGGTATGATCTCCTCTATAGCTTGCACTTTAGCCTTATAAATAGGTGTCAAATATCTAAGAATTTTGTGATCACTTCTTCCTCACTATATGTGCCTCCATAGTTTCTGCTCCCAATACCAACCTCAGTAACTCTCTGTACATATGCTCTAATATTTTCATCATCTTTCATTTTTATATTTTCCATCCTTGTTTCTAGTTCTGTAACTTTTCCTTCTTAGTAAACTTATCTCCTTCATATAGTGGTTCCAATCTTGTCCAAATGTCATTTGCAGAATCCAAATCTTTAACCTTTGTGAATTCACCTTCAGAAAGCGCACTAATCAGTCCTTCTCTTGTGACCATGTTATATTAAAATATCTTATTTTTTTCATTAGTAGCTTTATCTAGTTCATCCTCATCCTTTATCTTTACATCCTTCTTTGTAATCATCTAGTAGTCGATTCCCAAGCATAGAAATTTTTTTCTCATCTTGTTCTTTCAACTCATAAAGTTTTCAAGATCAAACTTCAGACTCTCCTTCCTATAGAATGCCATCTTCAGGATCACCTCAAGCTGTTAAGATTTCTCTCTAAGGACCAATAATTTTGATACCATTTGTTAGGAATAATAGTCCACCAACACAACTGAGAGGGGGAATCAGTTGTGAGACAGATTATTAAACATTAAAATTTATACACAAAAACTTTAATCCAAATAATAACACACTAAATGCCAACACAATAAAAAAATCCTTTGTTGTCAAGGAAACCATGTTAAAGGCAAACTCCCAATGGGAATTAACACCCACAAATGATGTACTGGGAGTATAGTATCCCTGTTAAAATATTTAGCCCTGTTAGGAGCTTATTGATGCATTACAGTTCACAGTCCCTGTTAAAGGACATACCCTATTAGGATTAAAGAGTAACAATAGGCTCACTTCCCAGGCACACTGCCTAAAAAAGGTTAAATCCACCCTCAGGACTTATAGTTTGAAATATAAATGTATAAGAGATGTACAACCCAGTGAACTACCTGATAGAAATTGTTCTTTCTTGGTCAATTCCAATGAAGTAACATAATCACAACCTCTTCTCTACATCCAACTGACTTTGCACAAACAAGCTCCCAACTTCCACACTTCACTGTCTCTTCCACAATCATATTTTCCAACAAGAAAAGTGCTCTCCTATATACCCTATTACAATAATCAATTAAGTCATCCAATTAGGTTTCCCTAATGTACAAATAAATAGTTAACCTCTTGCTAAGATACACATGGTATCTATAACAAGTAAACATCAATTAAAATTTATAAAATATAATCCAAGATCTGTAATCCATGCTCGCAATCCATAATACACACTTCATCTCTGAAGTCGGCCCAAAATAGGTCTCCTCCAGAAGACACGCCACAAATGTCATCACCAAGAGTCCTACGACCCTCAAAACATAAAAAAACTTCCTTTACATATCTTCCACCATCCGTTAAGCTCACATAAACTAAATCCATGTCACACATAAGTTATACTCAAAATACAGAGACTAACTTTGTCAAATATCACTGTCATCGTCCAGTACCGAGTCTTCACTAAAACATCTATAACTCATCCCATAGGCAATTTTATGTCATGCAACCTTAGACATAAGATCACAACATATCCCTGTACACATCACCATCTTCACTCATTCTAAATCAACTGTACAGTGCCCGTACACTTCTGTCAGTCATCAAGTAGCAGTAATAACAAGTTTGATCTCCATCCATAGAAACATATGTTGACATCAGTGACAAAACATGAATTCCAACAACAACATCATAAACCAATTCCAATAGTATAGAAAAATATTTTTTAGTAGCCACAAGGAAGGACATACTGCTAATGTTTGTTGGTATAAACCTAATCCATCTAGATTCCTAGATTGGCAAATTCATTTGATAGATCTACCTGTTACAATGCTAAGAAGTTAATATTTTTCAAGGTAACTATTATCATTGTAACAAGTTTGGTCATAAGGATAATGAGTTTAGGAATAGAATCAACCATTCAAGGCCACCTGTCAATTGGGGAATCCCTTACCAAAGGGAAATAAAATTCAATGTTACTTGTTGTATTTGTCACAAATTTGGACACACAACAGTGAATTGCAGAATGATATCTGATAGATGCAATGCTGGACCACGGAAACAAACCAATATGGTATGTTTTAATTACAATAAGATTGGACATCTTGCTAGGTCTCATAGATTGAAGAAGAATAACACTAGAGGTCAATCGATGAATAGGCCTAATAATGATAAAGGTAAGAATGTTTTAGATGTAAATTAGGAAACAAATGAAGGAAACATGTGTAAAGAAGGGTAAAATGAAATCTTCTTAAATAATAGAGAACTCCACTACATCAGTTAGTGTACAAACTTTATCATCCCACTAAGTCACAACTATTGGCTTAGGGGGAGAAAATCAATTAAGATCTATAGCCTATCCCCTAAGTTGTGTGTGTGGTAAGACTTATCATCATATTTAGATGCCTAATGATGTTATGTAAAAATATGATGAAGTATATTGCATTACATATGAATCTATATGACCGCATAATGATTTTGTTTAAAGGCGTAGTAACTCTTCTATTTCTAACCATTGTGACTGGTTAAGGTTACTATTTAACCATTTTCATTTATTGCTTGGTATTGAAATGTTATAAGGGAAAAAGTGAAGTTCATTTGTCACTTTACATTCTACGAGGTAACAAGTACATTTGTGAGTTTATCCTAAATGATTTCAAAGTGTTTTTGAAGTGATTGTGAATTAAAGATTGTATTTTTGTGCTTGATAAAGAACTCCAGCAATGAAATGAAGCAGTATCTTTGTGTTGCGGAGCTTATTTTCTGTATTGAACATTATTAGCATTATGGATACCCCTATGTCAATTGAGATTACTAAGGAGTCAAGGTTAGTATTCAAAATGCATCCAATCAGGGTGGTAGAAAATGATCCCGTTGGTGCTCTGTCTTTGATACCTAATGGTGTATTATTAGTTGAGGATGTAAGATCATTTATTCATTGCAAGATTGAAGATGCTATTGTATTCAATTTGCACAATTTTTGTAGAGGACCTAGTGAACTACATAAGATGATACCTCAATTAGTATATAAGAAGATTGTGGTAGATGGAGGGGTTCTCTGAAGGAAGAAAGAGAAATGATGGAGTGAATTGATCCTACTGAAGCCTGAATTATCTATTGAAGATGAAAAGCTTGTAATTGAGGCAATAAGACCTAGATTCAAGATAACAAGTAGAGTGTGCAGAATATTAGTTGGTGAGTCTCAGGAAGTGTGTGACAAGACAATTGAAATCATGAAGATGAAGTTTAAAGAACATGAACCGATAAATTCTACTCAAGAGGAGGTGACAATAGATGAACTTGTTTCTACTGAACAAGTAATTGAAGACATTATAGGTAATTTACCTTCGAATACACCACAACAAGATCCTAATGTTGAAATCACAGATGTGTAAGGTAAAGATGGAGAACAAAAGGATAAAGCTATAGAGGTGGAGATACTTGTTTCAACTACTATAGTTGGATAGACTAGTCATATTGAAGAAAGATGAAGCTGATGTAGAAGCACATTCAATGAAAAGGAAATTGAATCTTAGTGACAGTTCCAATTCCTAGTTGAAGGGGAATATTCTTGATGTTCCTAAGAAAGAGACTGAAGATGATATTAAGGAAGATGGTATTAAGGCCATTCAAGAACCTCTTGATGTTGCAAAGATGATTCCCAATGAGCTAATGAGAGTATCAGATATACTATAGTTGAAATAAAAGAGGGACCAAATAAGAGGGGAAAAGAAACAAGCTCAGGTACTATAGTCAACTCGAGATATTCTACCAGATCTTGTACCTAAAGTAGCATATGATCCAAATGCTTCTACAATTGAACAAATGGATACTTTGGTCAGTGCTATAAGTGAACAAGTCTTAAGCTCAGAGGAAGCTACTATGAATAGAGCTAAGTTGGATTATGAGAAAAAGAGGACTGAGAAGTTGATGGAAACCATTGCATCAAACAAAGGACAACTTACAGTTTAAGTAAATCAAGTAAAGAAAACTTTGAATGAAGTTGGATAGTTGTTAGCCAAAGTTTCTGATTTTTCATTGTTTACACAAGATTTGGAGCTAAAGAGGAATGAAGCTTAGTGGGAGCTTAAATATTTAATTTCTAGTTTTTATCCTATTCCACATTCAGTTACATCCTATGGATCAAAAGTGAAGATAATAAATCATAAACTGAAAAAATTGTAAGGAGAACAAGACAAGAGGATCAGTACATTACTGGAGTTGAAAACTTATCTGATTCCAGTAATTGATGTTATGCAACATAATGTTAAAGAAGTAGAGGTAGCACTTGGGTTACCTGATATGAATACTCTCGAAGCTATGTATAAGTTACCTTCTATTCAACATGAACAAATTCAAGCCCTACTCCATTTACAGAAATCATGGGAGAGTTCCTTGGATACAACAAAACCCAACTTTAGAGAGGTTTTGAGAGGTTGTGATTGGTAATGTTTTCATTTTTGAAGATCATTTTTGTACCTTTGTCATTGGTGTCAAAGGGGGACTGATTAGTATGGTAAAAAAATAGATGGTTATCGCTCTATATTATGTTTTTGGTGATCGGTGCGAAGACAAGAATTTTTGAAGCGAGGCAATTTCACTATGTTTTTCCATCAATGCCAAAGGGGGGGATTGTTGACATTATGATGGATTTTTTATAGAAATGATGAGTTTAATTTTTTCATTGATGACAGCTTATTAAATATGTTATTTTTGGTCAATACATTGCTACTACCAATCAACAAGATGAATAGGTGAAGTAGTTTTTGCTAAGTGTTCTGACCAGTTAACAAGAAAATAGTAATAAAAGTATTTGTGTAGCGATCAATTTTGGTAGCACATTGGAAGGTGCGATCGTTACTAGAGCCTTGTTTTGGTCAGATATTTTTGGATGTACGACCCCAAAAGTTAACTCAACATTCTGTGTAAGTTGATATTTTGGTGTTGTGTTCTATATGAACCAGTTGAGTTATCGATTAGTTCCTGATGATCAGATGGTCAAGGCGGTTAAGTTATGGTCGGTGTTGTGTATTAAATGTTTTTATTACATTTTTTGTTGACTTATTTGTTTTATCGGCATAAATTTTCATGAGTTACGTCAAAGTTTTGTGCCGACTTGTGGATTTGTTTATTTTTTAACCGACTTAAAAATAACTATTTAAAGAAAATATAAATTAGTGATTTAGGGTTTTTGATCATAATTTTGGTGGTTAAGATCAGGGATAGAGGAATAGTATTGGGGTATGTTCAATATCTTGGTATACCACGCTATGACCTTAAGTGGCAATGAAAAATCATAAAATCAGGGTTAGTCAACTTGACATAAAAAGTTGAACATCATATCAACCTTATGTCAAAAAGTTGTAAGAATAGAGTCTATAGGAAATTGATTGTAGTTTCTAAACTACTAGCCCTTTTCTAAAAAAAATAATCTAATTATTGAAAATTTTAGATTTCAATTCAATAGTATACAACAATTTCAGGAAAAAGAGAAAAAGTAAGTGTATGTCTGACCACCTTAATCACAATCAAATAATGATATATTTTTAAACAAGATTATAGATATAAGTAGTAGACTCATACCTGAATGTGATACATATTTTTGTGTAATTTTTATCCAATTAAATAATTAATTATGAATTTTCTGCTACAACTTTTTCAGAATAAAAAAACTCTCGCGTCTAACCACCTTAACTAATTCTAAACTTTACTAAATAAAAAACATTTTTTTTCTTATAGTAGGCGATGAAAAAAATGTGACGCATGTTTCTGATTTCAAAAAGGTTTAACCATTTGAAATTTATAGTCTTTTTTTCAATCAGTTTTTCAATCAGGACTTTAGAGGTAATTCAATTAGAAAATAAGTAATAAGTACTTACTGAACTCTAAATTTGACAAAAAATATATTGAAGGAAAGATGATAATCTCTTTAAGAAACCCTTTTTGTTTCATCAATTTCGGGTGAAAAAAATGTCGTTAGCTACATGGTTGAAGTCTCGAGATCAGAGGAAATATGGTAAATACATTTTTTGGTTTGACCATCCAGGTTTGACCTTGCAAAACTAAAACCTAAGGAAAATACCAAGGCTGTTAGAATTTGTAATCTTTCCTTGGTGTATTTATAAACCAAGGTTAGAGTATTAATCTTTGTTGTAATATATTAGGATATAAGCCAAGGTATCCTAATATACTTCTTTTTTGTCTTCTTTCCACTA
>MU227319.1:232465-263647 GCA_018584345.1 Thuja plicata | reverse complement strand
TGTCTTCTTGTGTTGGATCTTGGAGCTTTCTCTCTCCTTGTTTATGGTAATATTTTTTCATGCATTCACTCGCTTAGATTCTTTCCTGGTATTGTTTTTTTTTACATATTTCTTTTCATTTCTAACATGGTATGATATCTAACAAAGGCTGATAGGATATCAAAAAAAAATTAGATATCTGATTTTATCGGATATCTGATACGTCCCACCCAAATTCTGCTTTCCATTTGAAATTTCAACATTTTCATTTCAATGTTATTTTTAATTTTGATTTTTTTTTATAGATTTCATTTTTTATAATATTAATATTATATAAATACTAGATGATAACAGTATTAGCATTAATAAAATAGAATTATATCATTAGTATTGTAAAATAGTAGTAGTATATTATATTAATATTAGTATAATATTTAGTAGTATTAGTATTAAAATATTATTATTATTTATATTAGTATTATATTATATAAATTAGTATTATATTATTATTATTTATATTACTATTGTATCATAGTATAATATTAGCATTAAACTTATTATTATTTATATTATAATAATAATACTTAGGAGAGAGAGAGAGAGAGAGAGAGAGAGAGACTAATACTAGTATCATAATATTAATATTATAAAAATGATATCTATAAAAATAATTAAAAACTAAAATAAAAATTGAAAATAGCATGGAAATGAAAAAGTTCAAAATTTTGAATGTTGAAATTTTAAATGGAAAGAAAAATTTCAGAAGGACATATTGGATATCTGATAATATCGAATATCTGATTGTCCTGACTGGTGTCCAAAACTAAATAATTATTCTCTGGGTCCCTCAATCCGAGAACCACATTTTTTGCAAAGAATTCTATGGGATTCCACCCTTTTTGTTCAAAATTTCCTAATTATCAAAGGTTTTGCATAATCTTTTGGTCTCACCACGGGGAGTAGTAGTTGTCAAAATCATAAACGGAAGAGGAAGCTCGCATATGAAGAGATTGAAGTGTATAGAGAAAGGGATAGGGTTGGCCATCAAAAAAAGAAATAGGGTATGTTAAATATTAATGAAGCTAAGGCCATAGGCCCACCTTTAAATGTGGTTTCAAGTGAATAAGAACATGAATTTTAAATGATTTATGACAATAATATTAAAAATGAGAATCTAAGGATTGAAGATGAAAATTTAGGATCTGAAAATGAACATGTAGATGTGAACAATGGAAGTGTAGACATTGGCAATGACAATCCACTGATTGAATATGAAGGAATTGACAATGATAATGGTGCACAAGAACCAAATCAACATTACACATCTCCAAATTATATGAGAAATGGAGTCCCTTGCGAGGAAGAAAGACAAACTTCAATTTTAAGATCTTCAAGAGCTCCAAAATCGTTACTTGAAATTAATGAGAATATAAAGAGTAATTTCGATGGAAAGAGATCACAAATAATTGTACGATTATGGGCTTCAAGTCTTTTTGATCAATTTTGAATCCAGAAGACATTGATGGAGCAATTTCAAATGTTAGTGCATTTGTGAAAGATGCAGAAGAGGAGACAGGTATACTAGTCAAATTGAAGATTAGTGTGAACAAGAAAATGGAGAGGAAGGCTATTATTGTGAGAAATATTTTTAGTTCTCTCAATTTGATTTGGAAGAATACCGAAGAAAAAGACAAGAGAGCCTCTCGGAGGGTTATTACAATGTCCTTATTTAGTCATCATTTGAGAAAGGCTCATTTGATGAGACAAACATGTGTTGACTTGAACCTAAATCATTAAACTTTGGATAGAACACTTGCAAGAAGAGAAAGACTTGATGATCATCTTCAAAATTATACATGGGCTTATGGTGGAAGACTTTCATGTTGCGATAAGAAGCTTACCAATGGTGTGAAGGATAAAATTCAACTATTTTGGCAATCTAACTCAAGTGTGTCACCAAATGTGAAGGATGTCTTGAAGTTGAGAATTGGCATTCAAGACCGCAGCCCACATCCTCAACATTATTTGGAGGTGAGTTAATCAATGTTGTTCAAAAAAATTTGTGAGACACATCCAACATTGCAAATATCACAAAGAGGTTTTGAAGCCTTCAAGACTTTTTTGTATTCCTCTTAAGATTCAAAATACTTGTTGTTGCAAATATCATGTGGAGTTTTCAATGCACCATGAACTATTATGATCCCTTCGTTCTACTTTGCACACTAATGAAATGTTGAAGGAGTGTGTTTCAAGTGCTCTTCCAAAATCATCGAGAAACTTGCTAGATCATTTTTATGTCCTAGAGATGATGGTTGTTTATTTTATAGACATGATTGCTTAAATGACAAGTGCTTAGAGTGTGGTCGGTTAGTGAAGTTTGTTTGTTTTCATGAGGGGTGCGAACATGTTTTTAGAAAGACAATTTTCCAAAAAAAGGTATATGAAACGATTAAATATACATTGAAAAGTGGAGGTGAAGGCTCTAGATGTGAGTTGGTTACAAAAGAGTGTAATGTAGCTGATTTTACTTCAGATTTCAAAAAGAATGTTTTTTGCAAGTACTCAAGGCATAGTCAAAGGTCTCAGTGGTTGGATCAACAATTTAGAATGTGTAAGGACACTTTCCCGATTGGCACTGTTATATATGTCATTGAATTTGCAAACAAATTTACATTGCAGCCCCAAAATGAGTTACAAGGGTATATGAAATGATTAAATATACATTAAAAAGTGGAGGTGAAGGCTCTAGATGTGAGTTGCTTACAAAAGAGTGTAATGTAGCTGATTCTACTTCAGATCTCAAGAAGAATGTTTTTTGTAAGTACTCAAGGCATTGTCACAGGTCTCATTGGTTGGATCAACAATTCAGAATGTGTGAGTACACTTTCCTGATTGGCACTATTATATCTGTCATTGAATTTGTAGAGAAATTTACATTGCAGCCCCAAAATGAGTTGCAAGGTCAATATTACAATTCTATTTAGGTTTCTATTTTTGTGCACATAACATATATAGACATTTCCTTGATAGTATAGAAGATGACTGGAAGATAATCAGACAATATCATTTTTATATGAGCAATGATATATATCACTCACATGAGTATGTCCAACATTTCTTTGAGAACTATTTTGAGTGGGTGCAGGAAAATGATATTGCTATGGACATACATCTCATATGGTCAGATAACTGCATAGGTCAATTCAAAAATGTGTGTATGTTTTATTGGTTGTGAAGAATGCACGTAGAGCTAGGTGTACCTCATATTTGGAGTTTTTTTAGGCCAGACATGGAAAAGGGGAGCATGATGGAGCAGGTGCATGTGTAAAGAGAGATCTAGTTAAGGAGTAATTGAGGATTTAAGGTGCAGAACTCCTTTATGCTTGTTCTATATTATTAATTGGTCTACTTTAGCATTGTCATAAGGAGACTCTTGGTTCAGTCATGCACAAATTATTTTGGGTGGTTGAGTTGGGCATGATGGGAGATAGGTTGGATTGTCAGATAGTGAAAGATTCTTTAAAATTGCATTCATTTTGAAGCTAAGATTCTAGTACACGGAGCATTTGGACAAGAGAGTTGGCTTATTTTTGTTCCAGGTGTCTTTAGTGTGATTAGGATTAGTGTGAGTCAAGTGAGTGGGTTGATAGAGTTCCACATTATCTAACTCCTTTATATGTCACGCTTTTTGTGATAAATGATGACATGGATTGTTCACTTGACTATGACCATCTTTTAGATCTTCTACAACCAGGACATGGTATTGTTTTGCATTGGTTACACCACAAGGGAGTGATGAGAGATCAGATTACTGGTTAGCACGTTGTGTACAAGGAAAATAGAATCTTGCACAAATGAGGATAGATGATGATATATTCACATATCCAACATGTTTTCATGTTGTTGAGGGAACATGGATGTGCACGTACATGATCAGAAAGAATGGAATTCCTGCACTTGAAGAGTATGCGAAGCACAAAACCATTCTCATGTATTCACACCTATTTATAGCAGCCAATGTTAAGTTGTGGAAACATCAAGGAAGACCAAAGACAAAAGAACTTTGGACTATTAGTGTTGTTGATCATGAAGAAATATTGAATACCCTCAAGAAAAGAGATGACCCTTTAGGCACACTTCAGTAGGTAAGTGCAACTCACTGCAAGGACATTTTCCATGTTCATTACGCTTACATTCAATACATTAATTGCAGTTTTATTCTTCATTTGTTTGAGCCAATAAATATGGTTTGTATGTGGATTGTAAGTGCAGTTGGATACATATATGCTATATATAATAGATTGAGGTGTGTATTTTATTAACTCATAAAAAATGATGGTAAAATTCACTATGCACTGGCTAGTCATGTTATTTGGTTAGTTTAGTTACTTATACATTCATAATATTTTTGTCAACCTATAAAATTCTTGTTTTCTCTAATAACTTTTCTTGTGCCTTCGAAATGCAGGGATTGGAATGTAGATGTAATTGAGTACTATTTGTTAAACTTATACACTTTAGGATCAGAAATGAAACACTTATTATATAGGATTTTTGATATATAGTTGTGTATCTAAGATTTTTGGTAATTCTGTATCTTAGACTTTTGATAACATTCATTATTTATTCATAGTATGGTTGTATCAATGATATACGACATATTTGTACACAAGGTTGAGTGTACATTCAAGGTCTTATAATGATGAAATACATGCAAAAATGCAAATATTTGACCTGGTTAAAAAAAATTGTGATATGGTCAAACATATCATTTTCATGCATTACAATTCAATTTTAATAGATTTCAATTGTAATATAGATTTAATTACATTTATGTTTATCCCATTATGTAATCATTTGACCTATTAAGCCCTATTAGCCAGGGGTGGGTCAAAGCGGTCAAAGTGGTCAAAATGGTCAATTAAGGTCGACCCGGCATAATAATGATGTATTTAGTTCATCTAAATCACATTGGTCAAGTGTGTAAAGTTATATGTATCATTGACGTAAAAGTGCCAAAAGTTGCATTGTTGCTCAGTTAAAAGATGCACCACTTTGTCTCAATGGTGAATCTTTCAAACCCTTCATCGTGAAACCAAACCGTTAGCTCCATCAGCTCCGATTGGGTGAGTAAACGCTAGTGGAAACCTTGTTTCTTCCACATAGAAACAATAATTTTCTAGTGCATGCTGTACATAAGTGTTCCCAAGGTGCACTAAGCCAAATCAGACAGAAAGTTTTGGAGGGAGATATCTCACACATTGTGAGGGGTATCAGAGAACTTTGAAGTGCAAAAGGACCATCTTGGGAAGGCCTAAAAGCATGTAGCTAATTTTTGGGACATTCCACTTGGTTTCCATTTGGCGACCCAATCTCGGTTGGTGCAAAAAGTTTCATTGTTTCTTAGTTAAAAGTTGCTCAATGGTGCATCTTTTAAACTGTTCATCATGGGACCAAATCATTATCTCAATTGTACACCTTTCTCCAAGTAAATTATAGTGGAGACCTTTCTCCACTCACGTAGCATCAATAACGTTCCAGGGCATGTCAGACATAAGTATTCCCAAGGTGCACTAAGCCAAATCAGGGAGTGATTTTTAGAGAGTGATATTGTTACCCTAATTTTACACACTGCAATCTAACAATCATAAACACTAAAAATTGCATAAAGGTACACCTCTTCAACATTTATTTTTAGAAGATGATAATGAAAATATCTTTCTATTTCATTCATACTATCAGAAATTGTATTCTAAGTATTGATCCTGTTCAAAATTCTAAATTTCATAATTGATCATTACATTGTGCATTCAAACTGAATGTAGTATGCAAATAATGTTTCCATGTTAAATATTTTGGATTAAAAAATTTAGAGGTAATTACAGAAAAGAAAGCATGACAGAAGCATGAGTAGGGGTCCATGCATTGCCTTGTAGGCTATTCACATTTAGTTGGCTGGTTGTTTGCCTCTATCCAGTCTTCATAATGTCTTCTATCCAATCCTTGTGTCAGTTCTGCATATTAGGTCTAAGGTCCTGTCCTGCATCATGGAGAGAGAAATATTAGATCCAAATTAGATCTAAGAAATACATGAACCAAAATAGCATACAACAATCAAACTTTCAAAGCTGAAAATTTACCAATAACATCAATACAACAACAAGATATACCTCAGCATCAACTGAATAAAAATATCAAAGGGACATATCTTTATGAAACCTTTTATTGCATATGCTTATCATTTTGCATTTTTCAAAGATTTTTTGTTTGTAGAACCAGAAGAATCTGAATCAAAGGGACTTAGGTCTTGAATTTGAGAAACCTTTTTCAGAATGACATCAGCATGTTAGGTTAATAAACACAGACCAACCAACCAACATTCATGCATAAGTGTCATCTCATATAGCACTAACACAAAAAATGATTGGTTGATCTTATTTGCTAACCTAGTAGATTGATTTGTGATGTGTGTGAGCTAAGTGAATAAAGATTAACTGAATCCAGATAATGAAGGAAAGGCAGTAAGTGTCACAAGCCCGTGCTCGAACTTCACAAGATGCATTACATGTGAGAAAGGTGTATGCATTACAAGGTTATGATCTAATGCTATGTGCATAGATACAAAAGAAGAGGATACAGTTCATGAAGGATGGTACAGTAATGCTACAGGAGATACATGGGCAATGAAGGGCTCCTAGAAAAAGATATGCATAAAGGGAGGTAAAATTGTTCACTATCATCTTAGAAGAAAAAGATTGAAGGTAATGTTGTTATAATATGTATGAACATACACATAAGTCATTTGAATTGGGTTCAATTATGGAAAATACATACTTATAGTTAACCATGTTATTATCAGTCTATAAGTGCATCCAAATGTTGTTGTTTACATGACAGTGTTATTGGCAAAGAGAGAAAAGTGAAATGACAATGTCACTTTGTGATTAGTGATTGTCTATTCTAGAGTGAAGATAAATAATTTTTTTAACAATCTGCATGTGAATTCCTAAAAGAGAACATAGATATATTAATGCTGTTATAAACTAATGTGCATTTACAGAATGACCAATCACATTGTGTCAAATCAAGAAAAAGAATATGCATGGTTTTATAAATTTTTGGTATGAAACAAATGCTTCATATAAATGTTTTTTTGGGTACTGATATCTTTGAATGAGATAAGAAAACAACACAGTGAAATCTACTTTTTCAAACAAATGAAAGAGAGTATGCATATGAAATACTGATATCTTTTTATGCATATATTCACAAGAGTTGAGCAGCACAGTGTGTCCTTTTAACAAAGAATCAATATCACTGATATAAATCAGCTATGAAAAACCAAGGTTGCTTTGGTGGTTCATTTTTCAAAAAGGAGTGTTATGTATTTCCATCAACTAAACAATAAAGTTATTAGTACAGTATTCATGTTTGGATAAATATTGGAAGATCAGTACATGTAGAGGGTAGAGTCAAGAAGATACAAAAGAAGAAATGTGCATATTTGGGTATTGAGCTTCATGTTATAAATATTTTTCATGGGAGTCACGAGCCCGTGCTTGAACCCCATGGGTTATGTTTGCATGAGAGTTGAATAAACATTGTATAAATATGCTATTAACCCCTATTTTTTGCACAAGAAATCCACATGTTGTAAAGAGTTCAGACAACAATGAATGGAGACAAAGCACAATTTAAATGATGATGAAACAACTATCAGACATGATGCAGATTAACATGTTAATGTTCATATTTCAACAAGGATGGTTACAGCCTGATCATATGAAGATGTTTTTCAGACATGACAGTGTTGTCATGTTTTTTAGAAAACATTGAATAGAGCTGACAGAGTAGATGGAGTTCATCTCTCAGTTACAAGAAATGACAGCTTGCATGTGTTTACGGGTTTACTTCTATGCATGATGACCAATGTGGGTATTCAGCGCAATGGTATTCAAGTCCAATGGACAGTTTACAATCATGAGGAAAGAAACAAATGGTTACAAACATAGTATAATAGAAAAGCTCAGGAGTTTATGCTACAAAAGAGGGAATCAACAAAGAGTAAAAGAAAAACCTAGATTTCTTTGCCAGAAAAGGTGGAGACCCATTAAAACCACAATAAAAAGTAACAAGTATTGCAAAGGTTACGTAACAACATGTTCAACCAAAATAACAACTATTTCAAGTAAAGATCCAAAAGACAGAATGAGTAAAATTTAGAAGTAACTTATATGGGTGTTACAAGTTGACCATGGTGGAAACAGATACATGGAAAGCGCCATATGTCATGGCATGAAACTCAAAGTGGAGCTACAGAAGAGAGCCTGTGCTTTTCAAACTAAAAACTCCAGTTGAAAGTCGTGGTCGAGAACACAACTCCCACTTCATCAAGAATCCCAAACTCTCAGACCTTTGAATTAGAACTCCAGTTCAAAGAAATGTGCCCAAATCCTAGCGTCATTCAAAGAAACATCCAGAGACAAAAGGCCATGTGTTATGGCATGCAAGTTCTAACTCAGTTTACAGAGGAGAGCCTGAGTTCACACAAGAAGAAGCTTGATCTTCTTAGGGAGATACAGAGATAGTGCCATACTTCATGGCATAAAACCCCAAGTTCAATCATAGACATGGCGGTGCAGAGAAGAAGAAACCCTAAACATTGCTTCCAAAACAAACTTGCAAATGGAATGTGAAAATACAATATGCTAGTTTTTCTTACAAACTTTCAAGTCCACTAATAGAGTAAGTTAATGCCTTGTCAGTTGCAGTGCACAAAGACTTTCCCAAGTTTCCATGACAGTACCCCAAGTGCCACGACAGAGAGAGATTTTTTGCAGTGGGTATGGTCATGTCGACCATTAGCTATAGTCGAGTTAGTATCGGTTAGCCTTAGCTATGGTGTTGGGTTTGAAAATGAGTTAGGTTTTTTTATGTTATGGAGTTGGGGTTTATGCTATGGGTTAGAATTTAATGGGTTTTGTGGTGTATTTTTTTTGAAAGTTGGTAAAACTTATGTAAAAGATGTAAATCTTTAAACACCAACTTTAGAGGGGCTGGATTTAGGGCCAAATTTTGGGCACCAATTATGCCTTAGGTTTAGTAATATGTTATTTTGAAGGGGTTTTGGAGGGAGGAATGGTTTTCTAATTTAGCTTCATGGGCTATATATGTGAGCCTTTGATTTGAGGATGGGGGTTCAAAATTTAGAAAGAAGGTGCTTTTAGTAAACTCTTCGTTTCTGTACAATTTCTTTATGTATTTTGTATTCATTTTTGGTTCATGTTGGATATAGATTTTATGCAAGTGGATGCATTTATTCCTTGCCATTTTTTCTAAAAACTCTCTCATGTAACTATTCACAGTTTTGATAAGAATAAAGTTGGCCCCATTATTCATACACCTTTTTCTGATCTTTTCTATCAATCCTTTTCAATTTTTATGCATTGAAGCGTAATGTATTTGCAATATAGATTAGTGAATTTACTTCATTCCTATTCTAGATTGTAGGGTATAACCATTTTTTAGAAATCTACATGTTTTTAGCAGAATTGTCATTATTTGTGGTGAGAACCCTAATAGTGATATTCAAGTTAGCCTATGTTTTGGATAGTGATTGACTTTGCAAAAATCATTAGGGTATGTCAAATAGATATTAGTTTGAATCTTTGAGAAGTATTAATCATATTTGGTGTATCACCTTTTAAGTTTGTTCATTTAGTTTTAGTTAAATTTCTCCCTTTTCCTCCAAAAAATGAGAAGAAAGCAGTAAATTATTGATACCCCAAATCCAATAGTAACTGGCCTAGAATCCGGAGATTCCTTCTTAGTCAGAGTCCACCCACAAGTCAGGAAGGTTTCCATTGTTACCATGAAATATTAGTATGCCCTAATGCCTGAGTTAGGGAGATATTTTTTGGCCTTAACAATTTTCTGCATGCCCAGTGGGACTCCTTGTGATACATGAATAGAATCCAAAAAAGGAGTGGAAAAGAGTTTGAGTATTTGCAGTTATCACATACCAGGAGAGGAAGAACTTTGCAGAGAGAACCTAGGGGTCCAAAACATATTTCCTTCCAGCCTGTAGCAAGGGGTAGGAAGCCAGGAAGACCAAGGAAAAGAATATCTGAAAGAAGTTCAGCTCCTCCCACTTACTACACTGATTTTCTAGATTCAAATCAAGAATCTTTGGGAAGTCCTCCATCACTTCAATTCCAAGTTGTTTTTGAACAACCAGTAGAAGAATAACAACCAACATCTTCAAATTCTTCTGCAGTTGCACCAAGAATGGCTAGAACACTGTCATTTTTACCATTTGATCAGGGCAACCCTTTGAGGATTTCCAATCATAACAACATACCATTGGCATCCTTGAAAGGATTACTATATTTCATGGGAGAAGGACAAACAATAACCATTTAGCACATCAGAGATGTTGCTTCTCTTTGAATAATTCATCTTATCACGAAGGAAGATGTAGCTTTGAGGCTATTAGCTGCATTATTGAGGGGAAAAGCATTGGAATGGTTTCAAACTCTCCGAGTTGGATCAATTGCTACATGGGATGCACTAGGTGAGGAGTTGTCTAAATTTTTTGAAGATAAATTTGACAATATTTCTTTGGTGGAACAACTAACTACTATTAAAAGGGCTCCACAAGAAGAGATGGGTGATTTCAATCTCCGATTTCAAAAAACTTGGAATAGGATTCTTGCCACAGTAAGGCCTTCTGTTGAATATGCATTTTTGTACTTCGTTAAAAGTATGAATAGTGATATTTCAGTTATGATCCAATCTATGGGGGAAATTCTTTACCTAAAGCTTTTGATATTGCAATTAGGGCAGAAAATAGCCTTATTTAGGAAGGGAAGATAGCTCCTAGGCCACCTATTCCTTCTTTTCTTAGCATTAAATCCAATATGCCAATGATTACCCCACCTCTGGCTCCATTACCATCTTATAAAAATGAATAGATGATGCCCGCTGCCCCTTCTAATGAGTTGCAAAGCATAAAAGACAGCCACTAAATGATTGAAATTTATTACAAACCCTTGGAAATGAGTTGGTAAACCTTAAAAGGAAGCAAGCTCAAGGAAATCTAATAGCCCATACGCAAAATCAGTTTGCTAGTTCTTCATCACAACAACCTAATCAGCCCATTTACCAAGGTAACAAGCAACAATACCAAAGAAATAGAAATACCAATAGGCAAAATTAGAATCAAAGGCCTTATAGACCTTATAATCCTGCACCTCTTAATACTGTTAGGGATATTGTTCCTAACCAAAATAACCTTGTTGTTGATTATGAGTGGTGCTATCCTTGTAGTCAACCCCATAATAAGTCTAAGCGTACTAATGGAGTGATTAATCAAGCCCTAATGGTTCAAAGTGTGATTGATTCACAACCAACTACATCTACTGAAGAGACTCGACAACAGCCAAATCTAACTACTTTGGACACAACGTTTCTTAATTGGCAAGAAGAAGAGTTTTGTGGAGTGAGTAATGATTCACCTGTATCAACAAACACAAGAGCCAATAAGAGAGCTCTAGAGTCAATGCAGTCAGCTACTACAACTCAACCACCACTCATTCCCCCTATTTCTATTCTAAAAGATCACTCCTCTCTTGCAAATAAAGAACAACAATGTCAGAAGCAAACAAATCAGGCCATTAGTAAATCTCCTCAAAAAGTACACTTTGATGTTCCCTATAACATTGTTGATAATATGAAGAAGATGAATGTTTCTATTTCTATATGGGATTCATTACCCATTCTAGGGCAAGAAGATTTACTTAAGGAAGAGTTGTCTAAAGGGACAGCAAGTTCATAGCAAGCCTTAAAGCAACCTTCAAGGACTATTTTGGCTAATTCAGGGGCTGCAGATGTGCAGAGGGCAATAATAAAGGATGGTAAGAAATTTTCAAATGTTAAGCCACCTCCTTTTTATGTGTCCTTGATAATGGGGGATAAATTAGTGCATAATTGTATGGTTGATAGTGGTGCAACCGACACAGTCATGCCTAAAAAGATTGTAGATCTTCTTAATTTGAAGTATGAACCTCTTGATAAAGGAGTTATTCAGTTAGATGGTTCATCAATACACACTCCATGTGTTGTTAAAAATGCAAGTTTGACCCTACATGCATGTCCCAATTTCTCTATTTTCCAAGACATCTATGTTATAGATCCACGTCCTTATTTTGCCATGTGTTTATCTAGAGACTTTACTAAAAATAGGAGGAACTCATCTGATTGATGTCATATGTTGTTTAGAATGAGATATGGTGCAAAAGTGACCATAAAATTAGAATTGTTGACCAAGGATCACATAGAGCCGTATATTCCAAGTTCCATTAATGCTAGTTGTGTGATCATAGATGCTGATGATCTTAAAGATTATCTAGCCTTTGATACTCAAATTGAAGGCATCCTTTATATTTTATTGGATGAATGGGCAGTTGGTAATGCTTTTAACACCTAGGATAATGTTATTTATGATGCTGGATTTGGTAATTATATGATTGTAGAATCTGATTCAGTCATTCCTAATTTGGTAAAACCCCAAAGTTCTAATTGAGAACAGCCTAATCAACTCTAGGATTTATATTTTGATGGATCTAAACACAAGGGTGGAGCTGGTGCAGGTGTTATTATTTTGTCTCCAGATGGTGACAAATATTATGCTGCATTTAGATTGTTATTTCCTTGTTCTAAGAATGTGGCTGAATATGAATGTCTGATTCAGGGATTAGAGTGGGAAAGAAAGAGAAATATTAAATCTTTAAGGGCATTTGGAGATAGTGAATTGGTGGTCAATCAGGTGAGAGGCTTGAATGCTATAAAAAATTATTTCTTGAAGTTATATAAATCTAGAGTATCAGATATTCTAGCTGATTTTGATGCATTCAATCTGATTTCTATACCAAGAAGTAAAAACCAGCATGTTGATAGGTTAGCTGCTATTGGTGCTCAATTTATTTTTTTTGAAAACAAAGGTGTAGATTTTGATCAATCCCATATTTAGATTGTTGTTAGGCCATCTATCCTAGATAATGACCTTAATTGACAGGTTTTCAATATTGATGAGAAGATCTTAAGCTTTATGACAGACACAGATAGCTTTGTAGCTTCCAAGGACAGCAAAATAAAATAGCAATTTGAGGACCAGATCATACAATTGAATTCCAATAAGCTTCCTAAGGGACTAGTCAGCTTGGAGTCCCTCTTTAACTCTGATGATCAATTTAAAAGGAATTAAACTAGCATGATGATCAAAGAAGATCACTATGAGGAGCTGGAAATATTTAGAGATAAGTATTTAAAGGCGGGTAATGTCAACTCCCCTCAACAAAAGGAACTACTTATTGCTTTATTTAAAGAGTTCAATGATGTCTTTGCATGGGATTATGTTGATTTAAAATGGTTTGACCCTCAATTAACCCAACACACCATTGAATTAGAACCCAATTCAAGTCCAATTAGGCAAAGGCAAAGGCCAATTAACCCCAAATTAGAGCCCTTGATGCTCAAAGAGCTCAATAAATTGCTAGATAGTGGTATAATCTTTCTGATCAAGCATACATCTTGGGTTTCAAATCTAATCCATGTGAGGAAGAAAAATGGGGAGATTAGATTATGTGTAGACTTTAGAGACCTCAATAGGGCATCTCTAAAAGATAGACACCCTCTTCCATCCATGGAACAAATTTTACAGTATGTCTCTAGTTCTGAAAGATTTTCTCTTCTTGATGGTTATTCTAGCTATAACCAAGTACTAGTAAGGGATGAAGATCAATTTAAAACTTCTTTTACCACTAAATGGGGAGCAAGGGCATACATGAGAATGCCATTTGGTTTGTCAAATGTAGGATCTACATTCCAAAAGGATATGGACATGGCCTTTAAGAATCTAATGTATAAATTTATTCTAGTCTATTTGGATGATGTTACCATTTACAGCAAAGTTGCAGATCAACATATAGGTCATTTGAGGCAACTACTTCAAAGATGCAGAGATTTTTGAATCTCTCTTAACCCCAAAAAGTTAGTTTTGCAGTTCATGAAGGTAAGCTTCTAGGCTACCAAGTCTCAAAAGAGTGTACAACAATAGACCCCAAAAGAATCCATGCAATTCTGGATCTGTCATTACCAAAACATAAGAAAGGGATGCAAATTTTTATTGTTAAAATTAACTTTGTTAGGCATTTTATTCTAGACATTGATGATTTGCTAAAACCTTTAACTGCAATGCTGAAGAAAAATGTACCTTTCAGCTAGACTAAGGAAGGAAAGTCAAGTTTTGAGCATATCAAACAGGCCTTGTCATCAGCTCATATCTTAGCTAATCATAATTTTACTAAAGATTTTATTTTGTATGCTTTTGGAGGTTATGATACCATTTCAGCTATGTTGGTGCAAAAAATTGATGACAATTTAGAGCAGCTAGTAGCTTTTTTCAGAAAAGGAATGGATGAATATGAAAAAGGTACATTTTTGTAGAGAAGCATGTACTTGCTGTTATCAAATCCTTAAATAAATTCAAACATCTTGTTTCTAGAAATAAAATTCACCTTATGGTTGCACACCCTAGCATCAAAGATTTTCTTTTAAATAAGGACGTAAATGAAAAGAGGGCAGGTTGGATCACAAAAGTTATGAAATATGATATACATATCCATGTAACCAATCTCGTTAGAGGCAAGGGTTTGTGTGCATAGATGATAGAGAAAGAAGAAAAGGGGGCTGAAAATAGTAATGAGGTTGTTTTTCTTCAAGACACTCTTGTCCTTAATGATCAACCAGCAAGTTGGCTGACTGATATGAGCAGATTTCTACATACTGGACAATGCTTGATTTATCTTAGTAAAGCAAAAAGTAGGTATTTCAGATTGCAATTTGTCCCTTATGTTTTGATAAATGGTATGCTTTATAGAAAAGATTATTCTGGAATGTTGTTTAAATGCATTGATACTATTGATCAAAACAAAATTTTATCTGAATTCCATGATGGATCATGTGGAGGGCACTTCAACCCTAAAACTACAACATGGAAAATATTAAGGGAGGCTAGTATTGGCCTGATCTATTCAAGGATGCCCATTTATGGTAAAGAAAATGTAAAAAATGTGCACTATTTACAGGAAAACAAAGGCTAGCAACATTTCCACTAAAGCATATCATCGTTGAACAACCATTTATCAAGTGGCGAGTGGATTTCATAGGCCCAATTAACCCCAATTCTAGTGCAGGTCACAAATGGATCTTAACTTCCACAGACTACTTTACAAGATGGACTAAAGCCATTGCATTAAAGGAATTAACCGGATCTGCTGTTCTCAGCTTTTATGAAGACATTATAACCAGGTTTGGAGTACCTCACTCAATTATTTCATATAATGCATTGGATTTTGTTGGTTCTAGGATAATAGAATTGGCTATTAAAAATGGGATATATTTAAACACATCATCTAACTATTACTCTCAGGGTATTGGGCTTGTTGAGTCTACTAACAAGAACCTAATAAGGATTATCAAAAGGACTCTACAGGAAAACAAGAGGGATTGGCATACTAAACTTAAGGCAGATTAGTGATTGGATAGAATTACACCAAAGTAGGTCACTGGTAGCTCACCCTATTTATTGGTTTATAGTACAAAGAAGCAACCTTACCTATTTCTATTGAGTTTCCAGCCATGCAATTGGTTGATCAGATGTTGTTGTTTGAAGAAGAAGATACTCTTAAGTTGAGGTATGTTCAATTATTACAGCTGGAGGGGAAAAGAAGTACAGCCGTAAGGAATATTGAGCTAAGGCAGAATCAAACTAAGAGAGATTTTGATAAAAAGGCAACTCCTAAAGAGTTTGAAGAAGGTGACCTAGTTCTGAAATGGGATGTACTAAAGAGAAGACCAGGGTAGCATGATAAATTTGATAATTTTTGGTTAGGCCCATTTGTCATTGCAAATGTAAAGAGAACAATCCTTTTCAGTTATCTACCACAGATGGAGAAATCTTGCCTATCCCACTCAATGGGATCTTCCTCAAGCTCTGCTTTGAGGGTTAGTACTTTCAGCTTAGTTTCTTTTCAATAAGTATTGTCAAGCACTAGGGGTCTTTAGTTTTCATTTTCAATAAAGTGCCTTCTTGGCACAAGGTCCTAGTTAGCTTGCATGAGTCCTAGATCTAGGTTGCATTTATTTTTCAATAGGGATGATTTTTTTTCCTAGGTTGTAGCTCCTTCGCCCTAGGGATAAGGTCTAGAGTTCATGTTTAGCAGGCAGACATCCAACAGAGGTTGCCAAAATTTTTACCCTAATTTTACACACTGCAATCTAACAATCATAAACACTAAAAATTGCATAAAGGTAAACCTCTTCAAAATTTATTTTCAAAAGATGATAATGAAAATTGTTGGAGATTGGCTTTTGTGAAAATAGTTGATTGTAGGTTTGTCATTGATGACAACATATAATGTACAGGAGTGTCCTATAAGAAATTATCAGTATGGATATGTTGGAGCCTTGTGCATTTACATCTATTTTGTAGACATGTTCTGGATGCTATATGCATACACACAGATTCAGATATACAGTTTCAGTTGAGTTATGTTGATATGTTTGGCAGTTACAGTTTCTGGAGATTGTCTGTTAAGAGCCAAAGTATTTACATTGTTTCTTCAGTTGCACCTATCTTCAGGGCATGCATGTTTGTATTCATGTTTAGTTATGAGTTAAGCATGTTTGGTTAAGATTTCTTAACATGTTTCATCTGAAGCGTGATGTTTGAGTTAATTTGGTGGAACCGACTATGTGAAGCAACGCGTCTACTCATCTTGAGGTGCATGGTCCTAATTATGATTGTGTGCTTAGTATAGCCGACAAGGAGGTCATTGAAGAGTTTCCTACAGCCGACATGATCTTATCTTTCAAAGAAAATACATATAGCAACTCATTTGTGATCAGTAAGTGTGAATGAGAACCATATAGAAAAAAAAGAGCAGAACAAAATTAACACTGTAAAGAGACATCATTCATCAGTTGAAGATCTATGTGAAGAAGCAAGAGAAGATTACAATTCACTGGAACTGATGAAGACAATAAGTCTATTCAAATAGTTCAATATTAGATATAGTATATATCTATTGTGCAGAAGGTTGCAGCCTTCATCTTTTGAGCAGTGAGCTCTTGGACAGTGTGTCCTCACCCCTAAGAGTGTTATTTGTAAAAGACTCCTAACATGGTCTGACTTTTGACCAGGTCACTGTACTTATTGCATTGTAAAGATCAACTCCTAACAGGGTTGCAAGATCTTCTAATAGGGATCATTATAAACTAGTGCACTTCTTTGTGCGTGCTAATTCCCATCGGGTTTTTTACCTATTTTGGTTATCCTCGTTACCAAAATTGTGTTGTTCTATGTTGTGTTATCTTGTGGTGTTTATGTTTAAGTTAATCTGTACTTAATTGTAAAATAATTGAATCTTGTAGATAACTGATTCACCTCCCCCCTCTCAGTTATCTCTTGGGAATATTCCTAATAATTGGTATCATAGCCAAGTGCCTTGGAGAGAAATCATAATAGCTTAAGGTAGATCAAATGGCATACTTCAGGAAAGAGAGTCCTAAGTTTGATGGAGAGAACTATCTTAACTGGAAGAACAAAATGATAACACATCTTTAGTGCGTTGGTTTTGAGATCTATGAGGTTTCTACTCAATAAATTGATGTTCCTACCTTGAAAGACCTTGCAGAAGAAGACTCTACTAATAAAAAAAAGTAAGTATTCACTCAAAATGCAATTGCCAAAGAAGCCCTAATCAGTGCCCTATCTGACAGTAAATTTTCTAAGATCAAGACGGTAGACAAAGCATATTCAATTTGGAAATACTTAGAAGACATGTTTGAAGGAGACATCCATGCCAAGAATGTGCGTAGAAAGAAATGGAATAAAAGATACAAAAATTTAGAGATTCTACCTGAAGAAAACATCAGAGCTTACAATCAGAGGATTAATGAAGCAGTCTCAGGAATAAGGAACAATGGTGGAGAAATATTAGAGAAAAATATAATGGACAAACTGATGACTACATTAACAACAGATTATGAAAGAAAAATAAACATCTTGGATGAAACCATGAAATTCTCAAAGGACTTCAAAAGAGAAACCTTGATCAGCAAAATATATGCATTTGAGATATCAAGATTGAAGGCAGAACCTAAAATGGAAACAAGTTTCAAAGCGTCAGTCCATGGCAAGAAATCCTTGAGCATCTCTAGTAATAATGAGAATGAAGAATTTGATACAAAACTAGAAGAAATCATTTCTATGATTTCTAAGGAAGAAAGGAAAGGAAAAGGAAAATATGAAGGACAACTACCATTCAAATGTTTTTCATGCAACAAAGTTGGCCACTTTGCATCCAAGTGTCCTACAAGAGTCAATAAGTACATATCAGATTATAAACCCAAATACACTAAGGAATGCTATCATGCTAAAGATGGTGTAACTGATGATGATTCAGGAGAAGATGAAATTGGATTTGTTGAAATTAAAGATAATGAAAAAATGATTGATAAAATAGAAATTGAAGATGAAAAGAAAGCACAAGAATTGGCTTTAGTTTCACAAGCTGACATCAGAATAGACTGGATCATAGACAGTGGGTGTTCACATCACATGATAGGTGACAAAGATAGATTTGTATATCTAGATAAGTACAAAGGTGTCATGGTTATATTTGGAGATAACACTCCCAAACCTATCATAGGTAGAGGATCTATCACCTTAGATGGAAAGAACAAGTTAGATGATGTTTTGTATGTTGATGGTTTGCATCATAACTTACTACGTGTTGGACAATTGCTACATAAAGGATATAAGTTGGAATTCAAAAACAATAGATGCATTATTAACAAAAAAGAAGGAGACATGATTGCATCAGGATCAAAGACCAAAGGTTATGTTTTTGAGCTTTACTCCTAAGTAAGTTGTTTTGTTGCAAAAGTGGATGACAGTTGGCTTTGGCACAAAAGACTTTGTCATATCAATTTTGACAACATAGTGAAGATAAGTAGTGTAAAGGTAGTAAGAGACCTTCCTAGTATTGTAAGATCAGTTGATACTATGTGCAGGGAATGTTTGATGGGAAAGCATGTGAGGACCTCATTCAGAAGCAAACAAAACTCTATAGAGAACAAATTAGATCTAATACATGCAGACTTATGTGGACCTACTCAAACAAGATCATACTATGGTGAAAGGTATTTCATTTTGTTTGTTGATGATTTATCCAAGATGATGTGGGTTTCATTCTTAAAAGATATATTTGAAGCTTTTGAGAAGTTCAAAATATTCAAAGCTAAAGTTGAAAATGAATCTGGATTAAAGATAAAATGTCTGAGATCTAATAGAGGAGGAGAATTCACCTCTAATAAGTTTCATGAGTACTGCAAAGAACATGGGATCAAAAGAAAACTAAGTGCACCCAGAACCCCTCAACAAAATAGAATTGCAAAAAGGAGAAACAGGATAATACTTGACACAACGTGTACTATCATGATTGAAGGGAAAGTTGCGCACACCTATTAGAGAGATAGAGTCAATACAGCTATTTATACTATCAATAGAATTCAACTAAGACTAGGCGCAAACAAAACACCTTATGAACTTTGTTTTGGTAATGTACCTATAGTAAAATACTTTAGAATCTTTGGAAGCAAGTGCTACATCAAGAGAGGTGATGGTGTTGGTAAATTTGATGCTAGAAGCGATGAAGGTATTTTTCTTGGTTACTCTACTAAGAGAAAAGCTTACAGATGTTTCAATTTAAGGTTGAAGAAAATCATTGAGAGTGCACATGTGAAGATTGATGAGAAGTTCATGACTCAAGAAAGATATTATGAATATGCACCTATGATTGAAGATGAACCTAGATCAATCATTAAAGACATAGTTATTGAAGAAATGTTTGACTATATTGATGTATCATGTAATAAAACCGAACTAAGTCAAGAAGAATCACATATTACATATGAGAGTGTCACACCTAAAATCTCAAAATACACATCTAAATACCACTCTAAAGAAGATATCATCAGAGATCAAAGCAGTAAAGTTTTGACAAGATCCAAAGAAAAAGGTTCAACTGTTGATGAAGAGGTGTGCTTACTTTCATAGATTGAACCCTTAAGTGTTGAAGATGCGTGTAATGATTCAGATTGGAAAAGTTCAATGCAAGAAGAATTAGATCAAATAATGAAGAATGACACATGGGAATTGGTCCCTAGACCTTGTGACAAGAACATGATTGGAACTAAGTGGATATTCAGAAACAAAATGAATGAAGATGGTATAGTGATAAGAAATAAAGCAAGATTGGTATGTAAAGGATATGTGTGATGAGAAGGAATTGACTATTCTAATATATTTGTCCCTGTGAGCAGACTGGAAGCTATAAATTTATTTTTAGCCTATGCAACATTCAAGAACTTCAAAGTATAGTAGATGGATGTCAAGTCAGCTTTCCTGAATGGTGACTTGAAGGAAGAAGTCTACATAGAGCATCCTAAAGGATTCAAACTTTTAGACAAACTAGACATGGTATGCAGACTAAAGAAATCCCTCTATGGACTTAAACAGGCCACAAGAGCATGGTATGAGAGATTTGGTGGTTACTTGACAAAGATTGGATTCAAAAAGGGAGAAACAAATTGCAACTTATTCATAAGAGAGACACCTGATGGACTACTACTTGTTGCTATCTTTGTTGATGACATTATTTTTGGAGGTAATGACAAGATTAGTGCAAAATTTGTAAAAGAGATGCAGAGTGAATTTGAAATGAGCATGATTGGACCTATAAAATACTTTTTGGGATTAAATGTAAAGAAGATAGATAGAGGTATATTCATAAATCAGTCTAAATATGTGAAGGAGATATTAAAGACTTTCAAGATAGAATATTGCAAGTCAGTAAGCACCCCCATGATAATAGGAAGCAAGCTTGCTAAAGATGATGATTCCACAGTAGTTGACAAGACACTATACAAGTCTATGATTGGAAAACTCATATATCTTACTCAATCTAGACCTGATGTTTCTAATGTAGTTGGCATTGTTGGAAGATTTGTAGCTGAACCTAAACAAAATCACTTAATGGCAATAAAAATAATATTTAGATACTTAAATGGGACTATAGACTATGGTTTATGGTACCCTAACTCAGAGAATGTACAACTTTATGTGTATACTGATGCTGATTGGGCAGGTTTTGTTGATGACAAAAATAGTACCTCAGGAGGAGCAGTATTCCTTGGAGATAGATTGTTCACTTGGACAAGCAAGAAGAAGAATTGTATTTCTCAGTCAACAACTGAGGCAGAATATGTAGCAGCAGCATTGAATCTATCTACAATTGTTTGGATCAAACAGATGATAAAAGACTTTGGAATTCAGATTGATTATCCTATTGTTATTCACTGTGATAACACTACCACTATCAATATGTCAAAAAACCCTGTGTTGCATGCAAAAACAAAACACATAGAGATAAAATATCATTTTCTAAGAGAAAAAGTTGCAGATAGAGAAGTGAAGCTGGATTATGTGAGCACTAAAGAACAATTAGCAGATATTTTTACAAAGACTTTATCAAAAGATAATTTTGAGTATCTCAGGAAGAAGCTAGGAGTAATTCCCTTTCCTGAGTCTGATTAGAACTCACGAAAAATGCATCAGTCCTTTGTGACTAATGATTGGTTGACTACTCTACTTTTGGAGTAGTACCTGTGCTTATTTGTATTTGGAATCCTTTGCAATTGATGTCAAAGGGGGAGTATATATTAAGGGGGAGCATATACTCTAGGGGAGTATATAGCCATGAAAATAAAAACATAGTCACAGGAGCTACAACAGTGAAGAGGAGCTTTTGATGACAATGTTGAGAAGATTGTAAAAAGAAGGAGGATACTTTGGGTTGATGGTGTTTTTCATATCATATGTTGCCATCAATGTCAAAGGGGGATATTGTTGGAGATTTACTTCTGTGAAAATAGTTGATTGTATGTTTGTCATTGATGACAACATATAATATACAATAGTGTCATGTAAGAAATTATTAGTACAAATATGTTGGAGCCTTGTGCATTTACATCTATGTTGTATACATGTTTTGGATGCTATGTTCATACACGCAGATTCTGATATATAGTTTTAGTTGATTTATGTTGATCTGTTTGGCATTTACAATTTTTGGAGATTGTCTGTTAAGAGCCAACGTATTTACATTTTTTCTTTAGTTGTGCCTATCTTAAGGATATGTGTGTTTGTATTCATGTTTAGTTATGATTTAAGCATGTTTGGTTAAGAGCGCTTAACATGTTTCATCTGAAGCGTGATGTTTGAGTTAATTTGGTGGAGTCGACTATGTGAAGCAACGCGTCTACTCATCTTCAGTTGTGTGGTCCTAATTATGATTGTGTGCTTAGTATAGCTGACAAGGAGGTCATTAAAGAGTTTCCTACAGCCAACATGATCTTATCTTTTGAAGAAGATACATATAGCAGTTCATTTGTGATCATTAAGTGTGAATGAGAACCATAGAGATAGAAAAGAGCATAACAAAATTAAGATAGTAAAGAGACATCATTCATCAGTTGAAGATCTACGTGAAGAAGCAGGAGAAGATTACAATTCACTGGAACTGATCAAGTCGGTAGGTCTATTCAAACAGTTCAATATCATATATAGTATATATTTGTTGTGCTGAAGGTTGTAGGCTTCATCTTTTGAGCAGTGAGCTCTTGGACAGTGTGTCCTCACCCCTAATAGGGTTATTTGTGAAAGACTCCTAACAGGGTCTGACCTTTGACTAGGTCATTGTACTTATTGCATTGTAAAGATCAACTCCTAATAGGGTTATAAGATCTTCTAATAGGGATCATTATAAACTAGTGCAGTTCTTTGTGGGTGCTAAATCCCACCAGGGTTTTTACCTATTTTGGTTTTCCCCGTTACCAAAATTTTGTTGTTCTATTCTGTGTTATATTTTGGTCTTTATATTTAAGTTATTCTGTACTTAATTGCAATAGAATTGAATCTTGTAGATAACTGATTCACCCCCCCCCNTTCCCCCCCCCCCCCCCCCTCTCAGTTATCTCTTGGGACTATTCCTAACAAAAATATATTTCTATTGCATTCATACTATTAGAAATTGTATTCTAAGTATTGATCCTGTTCAAAATTCTAAATTTCATAATTGATCATTAAATTGTGCATTCAAAATAAATGTAGTATGCAAATAGTGTTTCCATGTTACATCTTTTGGATTCAAAAACTTAGAGGTAATTACAAAAAAGAAATCATGACAGGAGCACGAGTAGGGGTCCATGCATTGCCTTGTAGGGTATCTGCATTTAGTTGGCTGGTTGTTTTCCTCTGTCCAGTCTTCATAATGTCTTCTATCCAATCCTTGTGTTAGTTCTGCATATTAGGTCTAAGGTCCTGTCCTACATCATGGAGAGAAAGAAATATTAGATCCAAATTGGATCTAAGCAATACGTGAACCAAAATAGCATACAACAATCAAACTTTCAAAGCTGAACATTTACCAATAACATCAATACAATAGAAAGATATACCTTAGCATCAACTGAATAAAAATATCAAAGGGACATATCTTTATGAAACATTTTATTGCATATGGTTATCATTCTACATTTTTCAAAGAGTTGTTTTTTGTAGATCCAGAAGAATCTGAATCAAAGGGACTTAGGTCTTGAATCTGAGAAACCTTTTTTCAGAATGACATCAGCATGTTAGGTTAATAAACATAGACCAACCAACAAACATTCATGCATGAGTGTCATCTCATATGGAACTCAAACACAAACATTGACTGGCTGATCTTATTTGCTAACCTAACCGATTGATTTGTGATGTGTGTGAACTAAGTGAATAAAGATTAACTGAATGCAGATAATGAAGGAAATGCAGTGAGTGTCATGAGTTTGTGCTTGAACTTCACAAGATGTATTACATGTGAGAAATTTGTGTGTATTACAAGGTTATGATTTAATTCTATGTGCACAAATGCAGAAGAAGAGGATATAGTTCATGAAGGATTGTACAGTAATGCTGCAGGAGACACATGGGAAATGAAGGGTTCCTAGAAAAATATATACAGAAAGGGAGGTAAAATTGTTCACTATCATCTTGCAAGAAAAAGATTGAAGATAATGTTGTTATACTAAGTATGCAGATGTAGAGAAGTCATTTTAATTGGGTTCAATTATGAAAAATGCATACTTATAGTTAACCATGTTATCATCAGTCTATAAGTGCATCCAAATGTTGTTGTTTACATGACAATGTTATTGGCAAAGAGAGAAAATTGAAATGACAGTGTCACTTCATGATTAGTGATTTCCTATTCTAGAGTGAAGATAAATAACAGTGTTAACAATCTGCATGTGAATTCCTAAAAGAGAACAAAGAGATATTAATGATGTTATAAACTAATGTGCATTTACAGAATGACCAATCACATTGTGTCAAATCAAGAAAAAGCATATGCATGGTTTTATAGACTATTGGCACGAAACAAATACTTCATATCAATTTTGTTTGGGTACTGATATCTTTGAATGAGATAAGAAAACAACATAGTGACATCTAATTTTGCAAACAAATGAAAGAGAGTATGCATATGAAATATTGATATCTTTTTATGCATATATTCACAAGAGTTGAGCAGCACGGTGTGTCCTTTTAACAAAGAATCAATATCGCCGATATAAATCAACTATGAAAAATCAATGTTGCTATGGTGGTTCATTTTTTGAAAAGGAGTGTTATGTATTTCCATTAACTAAACAATGCAGTTATTACTATAGTATTCATATTTGGATAGAGATTGGACGATCAGTACATGTAGAGCGCATAGTTGAGCAGATACAAAAGAAGAAATGTGCATATTTGGGTATCAAGCTTCATGTTATAAATGTTTCTCATGGGAGTCACGAGCCCCAACTCAAACCCCATGGGTTATGTTTTCATGAGAGTTGAATAAACAATGTATTAATTTTCTATTAACTCCTAGTTTTTGCACAAGAAAGCCGCATGTTGTAAAGAGTTCAGACAACAATTAATGGAGACAAAGCACAATTTACATGATGATGAAACAACTGTCAGACATTATGCAGATTAACATGTTAATGTTCTGAATTCAACAAGGATGGTTACAGCCTCAACATATGAAGATGTTTTTCAGACATGACAGTGTTGCCATGTTTTTTAGAAAACATTGAATAAAGCCGATAGAGTAGATGGAGTTCATCTCTCAGTTATAGAATGACATCCTGCATGTGTTTATGGGTTTAATTCTATGCAGGATGAGCCATGTGGGTATTCAGCGCGATGCTATTCAAGTCCAACAGACAGTTTACAATCACAAGGAAAGAAACAAATGGTTATAAATAGATTATAATAGCAAATCTTGGGAGGTTATGCTACAAATGAGGGAATCAAAAGAGAGTAAAAGAAAAACCTAGATTTGTTTCCCAGAAAAGGTGGAGACCCATTAAAACCTAAAACACCGTAACAAGTATTACAAAGGTTATGTAACACAGAGATATATATAACATCATGTTCAACCAAAATAACAGCTATTTCAAGTAAAGATCCAAAAGACAGAATGAGTAAACTTCAGAAGTAACTTATCTGCGTGTTACAAGTTGACCATGGTGGAAACAGATACATGGAAAGCACCATATGTCATGGCATGAAACTTAAAGTGGAGCTATAGAAGAGAGCCTGAGATTTTCAAACTAAAAACTCTAGTTGAAAGCCGCGGTTGAGAACACAACTCTCACTTCATCAAGAAGCCCGAACTCCCAAACCTTTGAATTAGAACTCCAGTTCAAAGCAATGTGCCCAAATCTCAGCGCGGTTCAAAGAAACATCTAGAGACAAAACACCATGTGTTATGGCATGCAAGTTCTAACTCATAGTTTACAGAGGAGAGCCCGAGTTCACAAAAGAAGAAGCTCGAGCTTCTTAGGTAGATACAGAGACAACAACATAATTCATGGCATAAAACCCCAAGTTCAATCACAGACATGGCGGCGCAGAGAAGAAGAAATACTAGACATTGCTTCCAAAACAAACTTGCAAATAGAATGCGAAAATACAATATTCTAGTTTTTCTTACAAAATTTCAAGTCCACTGACAAAGGAAGTCAAATCCTTTTCAGTTGCAGTGCATGAAGAATTTCCCAAGCTTCCATGATAGTACCCCAAGTGCCATGACAGATAGATATTTTTTGCAGTGGGTATGGTCATGTTGACCTTTAGCTATAGTCAATTTAGGCTTGGTTAGCCTTAGCTATGGTGTCGGGTTTGAAAATGATTTAGGGTTTTTTATGTTATGGAGTTGGGGTTTATTCTATGGGTTAGAATTTAATGGGTTTTGTGGTGTATTTTTGTTGAAAGTTGGTAAAACTTATGTAAAAGATGTAAATCTTTAAACACCAACTTTAGAGGGGATGGATTTAGGGCTAAATTTTGGGCACCAATTATGCCTTAGTTTTAGTAATATGCTATTTTGAAGGGGTTTTGGAGGGAGGAATAGTTTTCTAATTTAGCTTCATGGGTTATATATCTGAGATTTTGATTTGAGGATGGGCGTTCAAAATTTATAAAGAAGGTGCTTTTAGTGAACTCTTCTTTCCTATACACTTTCTTTATGTATTTTATATCCATTTTTGGTTCATGTTGGATATATATTTTGTGCAAGTGGATGCATGTATTCCTTGCCATTTTTTCTAAAAACTCTCTCATGTACTATTCATAGTTTTGACAAGAATAAAGTTGGCCCCATTATTCATACACCTTTTTCTGATCTTTGCTATCAATCCTTTTCAATTTTTCTGCATTGAAGCGTAATGTATTTGCAATATAGATTAGTGAATTGACTTGATTCCTATTCTATATTGTACAGTATAACCATTTTGCATAAATTTGCATATTTGTTAGCAGAATTGTCATTATATTTGGTGAGAACCCTAATAGTGATATTCAAGTTACCCTATGTATTGGACAGTGAATGAATTTGCAAAAATAATTAGGGTATGTCAAGTGGATATTAGTTTGAATCTTTGAAAAGTCTAAATCATATTTGGTGTATCACCTTTTAAGTTTGTTCATTCAGTTTTAGTTAAATTTCTCCCTTTTCCTCCAAAAAATTAGAAGAAAGCCGTAAATTATTGGTACCCCAAATCTAATAGGAACCGGTCTAAAATCCAGAGATTCATTCTTAGTCAGAGTCCACCCACAAGTCAGGAAGGTTTCCATTGTTACCATGAAATATTAGTATGCCCTAATGCCTGAGCTAGGGAGATATTTTTGTTAGTAATAACTGAGAGGGGGGGGTGAATCAGTGGCCTAAAAAATTTATCCTTTAATCACTAACCAACAATCAAGTAAATCTCATATTATTAAGTCCCTACAAGATGCATGCCATGAAGTACTTATAATAATTAACTGTCTATCAGTTTTCCCTTTCTATCCTTATTCTCCTTGATAATCGATAAGCAGTAAAACTATTTACCGATACTCAGCAAATATGCAGAGTATACCAATCAATCCATAAATGCATATGTGAAATGTAAAATAGTAAAGTAATAAACCATACACACATAACACATGGATTTTAACATGGAAACCCTGTTAAGGGAAAAACCACTAGGAATGGTACCCCAAATTTTCACTCTTCTGAAGTGAGCCCTGTTAGGATCCAACCCTGTTAAAGGTTACAAACAAACTATTAGGTGTGACCTTGTTAGATGATTTTAATATGAGTCTATCACTTGATATCTGGCATGTATATGCTACCAATATTGATCAACCTCTATGGGCACAATAGGTATCTGGCATATCTGGTGCTACCTAACTACATCAGCCTCCTTCTTAGACTGTGTGTCGGTATCAGGCACTCAATGCTATCTTCATGATAAAATTTTTGGCAATCTGTTAGGATATACCTCAATTATAGAATACTGTTAAGTCCTGCTCTAATAAGAGACTTGATGCTTCAATGGTTAAACTGAAACACTATGACCTATTTCTAATGCAACTTGAATTGCAGATTTTCAGATCTATTTAAGTACAATACCTCTATGATCAATGTATCAATTCAATTCTTTGTGCTCCACACTTTATGCTCTATGATGATGTGCTTCATTATTCGTCGGTGTCTGTAGAATTCTTTAGCTCTTCTTCATCTTGATTGATCAGGACTGTATGAAGTTATCCTTCATCAATTTCTCTTAAGCATCCTCTTTCTATTCACTCCCCTTCCTATGTATGTGATTGTAGAAATGAACTATGCTTGTCTCTTATATAGACATGATATTCCTTAATTCTTGATTCTTGGCGTGAAAAACAATCCAGCCAATCTGATTTAAAGCTTCACTCCTGATTTATCTCATAGTTATGTTCTTTCCAACTGTATATTTATATTCTTTAAATCAATTACTTAACTCTGGTTGAATAAAACAAATAAAACAACCACTTAAGTCTATCCTTAAGCTCTACTAGCTAGATATTTTGTCATTTTCTGAACTCTCTGTTCTGTCAGTCAACTCTACAGTTAGTCATTGGTGATAACTGCCAGTTCCGTTGGTGTGACTCCAGTCAGCTTCAGGATCTCCGTCCGTCGGGCATCATTGGATTTTACTCGTCGGGTAACTCTATTTCCAGCTCGTCAGACATCCTGTGATTTTGATTTGTTGGGCAACACTGTCTTCTGCTTATCAGGTATCACTATGACTTTTGTTCTTTTCCTTCACCGATGGTGTGCACTCCATCGGTGTTGTCTGTCGCTTAGTGAATACTCAAGACTTTTTTGCATTGTTAAAAGCATAACCTTTGTTTCATTGATTCTCTGAAGTCTTTGGCATTATGTACATGACCGTATAGATCATATCAAGTTGACATCAATGACAATATAAACCATTAACTAATTTAATGCCTTGAATTATCTTCAACTTAACAAAATCAAACATTCAATCAGTTACATGTCATCAATCTCTCCCTTTGGCATTGATGGAAACATACTATATTATCACACTATACTATTTCTCATACAATATGAAATACAATTGTTGAGATTCATCAAATTACTAAACAGTTTGTTTTGATAACCGCTAAAAATGTCTGACTGCCAGTAAGCTCTATGTTAGCTTAGATTTGATTCTTGGAGCTTTCTGTGTTCCTTGTTCTGATGTGTTGCATCCTTCCCTTGTGTCAATATCTCCCTTTTGACTGTTCTTGTTCTTTGATGTCTCTATCTTTTGTCAGCAACTCTCCCTATGGATATGATCTTTCCCTGTTGGAGTAATCTGATAATAAGACTGATAATATGGAAACTTTCTCTCCCTTTGACAAAAATGCCAAAAAAATATCTCACAGATATCTGACATTAATGTAAAGTGATCTTTTCTCTCGATACATAATATATTCCTTTAATTTCCCTTATCCATCAACAATACATCAATATGATCTAGTGCTCGTTATGATATATACCTTTCTGTATATAGATGTAGCTTTGAAGTTCATCTTTTTGCTTGCAAAAACATGAATGATATTATGATAATATATAGGTTGATGCAGCCTCCAATCTTTTACTGATTGGTAGACAAGGGTTTAACCCCTAGTCTCTTTCTCAAGTACAAAAATGTGTCCTTGGGCAGTGGCTTGGTGAAGATATCGACCAATTGTTCTTTTGTTTGCACATACTCAAGTATCACCTCTTTTTCTTGAACTTGTTCTCTTAAATAATGATACTTGATTGCAATGTGTTTAGTCTTGGAATGCATGACTAGATTCTTGGAAATTTTTATTGCATTGGTTTTATCACAATAGATAATCACTGGTTCTAAGATCTTCATATACATACCTTCCAGCTACTGTTTGATCCATGTAATATTTGAGCAGTTTGCAGTAGCAGCAACATATTCTACTTCAGCAGTAGACTGAGAGATGCATCCTTGCTTCTTGCTAATCCATGTGACTAGTTTGTCACCCATAAAGAATGCTCCTCCAGTCGTCCTCTTCTAGTCATCAAGATTTTCAGCCCAATCAGCATCGGTAAACACCTTAAGTTCAAATTTTCCTTCTCTTCTATGCCATAAGCCAAATTCCTTAGTATTCTTCAGATATCTTAAGATTCTTTTCACAATAATCATATGTGATTCCCTGGGGTTAGCAGAAAATCTAGCAACAATTCCTACTGCATGTGCAATATCTGGTCTAGTGTGTACAATATACATGAATTTTCCAATCATCAATCTGTACAAAGTCTGATTTACCTCTGTTGTCTTGTCTTCCTTTTTTAATTGGTATCCATTAGCCATCAGTGTTCCAACAGGTTTGGAATCTTCCATTTTGAATATTTTCAGGACCTCTTTGATGTATTTGGACTGTGTAATGAAAATACCTTCACTTTGTGGAATGATCTGTAGACCAAGAAAGAACTTGATCTTTCCAAACATAGACATCTTGAATTCTTTTCTCATCTCATCAGAAAATGACTTAAATAGTATATCAATGCCTCCAAATATGATGTCATCAACAAATATTTCAGCAATCAAATTGTTAGCATCAATATCTTTTTTCAAATAAAGATTACTATTTTCACTAGTCCCTATGAATCCAATACTTATTAGAAAGGAATGAAGTCAATCATACCAGACACTAGGAGCTTGTTTTAATCCATATAAGGCTTTGTGAAGTCTACATGCCATTTTCCTCTTGTCTGGATCTACAAACCCTTCTGGTTTCTTAATGTATACCTCTTCTTCAAGTATTCCATTTAGGAATGTTGACTTTACATCCATTTGATATAATTTGAATCCTTTGTATGTAGCATAAGTAAGTAGTATTCTTACTCCTTCTAGCCTAGCAATGGGTGTGAAGGTTTCTCCATAGTCTATACCTTCCTCTTGTGCATACCCCTTGCATACTAGTCTTGCTTTATTCCTTGTGACTTCTCCATTCTTGTTCAGCTTATTCTTGAATATCCATTTTGTACCGATGACATTTTTGTCATCTGGTCTTGGCACAAGTGACCATGTTTTTTTCTTCTCAATCTTCTCAATCTTATCATTCATAGCACTTATCCATTCTTCATTATCTAGTGC
>MU227319.1:216896-229622 GCA_018584345.1 Thuja plicata | reverse complement strand
CAACTTGGGCACATCTCATCTGTTCATCTTGTGATCTTTACTTAGGTCTTGAAACCTTCCTTCTAAGCACACAAGCTCTGATACCAATTGTTAGTAATAACTGAGAGGGGGGTGAATCAGTGGCCTCGAAAATTTATCCTTTAATCACTAACCACCAACCAAATAAATCTCAGATTATTAAGTCCCTACAAGATCCATGTCATGAAGTACTTATAATAATTAACTATTTTTCAGTTTTCCTTTTCTGTCCTTATTCTCCTTGATAACCGATAAGCAGTAAAACTATTTACCGATACTCAGTAAATATGCAGAGTATACCAATCAATCCATAAATACATATGTGAAATGTAAAATAGTAAAGTAATAAACCATACACACATAACACATGGATTTTAACGTGGAAACCCTGTTAAGGGAAAAACCACTGGGACCGGTACCCCAAATTTTCACTCTTTTGAAGTGAGCCCTGTTAGGAGCCAACCCTACTAAAGGTTACAAACACACTGTTAGGTGTGACCTTGTTAGAGAATTTTAATATGAGTCTATCACTTGATATCTGGCATGTATATGCTACCAATATTGATCAACCTCTATGAGAAAAATAGGTATCTAGCATATCTGGTGCTACCTAACTACATCAGCCTCCTTCTTAGACTGTGTGTCGGTATTGAGCACTCAATGCTATCTTCATGATAAACTTTTTGGCAATTTGTTAAGATATACCTCAATTATAGAAGACTGTTAAGTCATGCTCTGTTAAGAGACTTGATGCTTCAATGGTTAAATTGAAACACTATGACATGTTTTTAATGCAACTTGAATTGCATATTTTTTGATCTATTTAAGTACAATACCGCTCTGATCAACGTATCAATTCAATTCTTTGTGCTCCACATTTTCTGCACTGTGATGCTATGCTTCACTGTTCGTCGGTGTCTGTAGAATTCTTTAGCTCTTCTTCAGCTTGATTGATCAGGATTGTATGAAGTTATCCTTCATCAATTTATCTTCAGCATCCTCTTTTTATTCACTCCCCTTCCCATGTATGTGATTATGGAAATGAATTATGCTTGTCTCTTATATAGACATGATATTCCTTAATTCTTGATTCTTGGTTCTTGATTCTTGGCATGAAAAATAATCCAGCCAATCTGATTTAAAGCATAACTCCTAATTTATCTCATAGTTATCTTCTTTCCAACTGTACAAATCTTCTTTAAATAAATTACTTAACTCTGGTTGAATAAAACAAATAAAACAACCAGTTAAGTCTATCCTTAAGCTCTGCCAGCTAGATATTTTGTCATTTTTTGAACTCTTTGTTCTGTCAGTCAACTCTGCAGTTAGTCGTCGGTGTTAACTGCTAGTTCCATCGGTGTGACTCCAATTAGCTTTAGGATCTCTGTCCGTCGGGCATCATTGGATTGTACTCATTGGGTAACTTTGTTTTCAGCTTGTCGGGCAACACTGTCTTCTGCTCATCGATTATCACTATGACTTTTGTTCTTTGCCTTTACCAATGGTGTGCACTCTGTCGGTGTTGTCTGTCACTTAGTGAATACTTGACTTTTTTACATTGTGGAAAGAATAACCTTTGTTCCATTGATTCTCTAAAGTCTTTGGCATTATGTACATGACCATACAGATGATATCAAGCATCAATGATAATACAAACCATTAACTGATTTAATGCCTTGCATTATCTTCAACTTAACATTATCAAACATTCAATCAGTTAGATGTCATCAATTTTTTGGCATTAACAGATATATCAGACATCGTGAGGGGTATCAAAGAACTGTAAAGTGAACATGGGCCATCTTGGGAATGCCTAAAAACATGTAGATCAATTTTGGGATATTCCACTTGGTTTCCATTTGGCGACCCAATCTCTATTGGTGCAAAAAGTTAGTGTTTCTCAGTTGAAAGTTACTCAATGGTGCATCTTTCAAACCATTCATTTTGGGACCAAAGCGTCAGCACCATTGGCTTTGGTTGGCCAGTTAAACTCTAGTGGATACCTTTTTTCCTGCACAGTATTAAGAACGTTCCGGCGCATGTCGAACCTAAGTGTTCCCATCATGCATTAAGCCAAATCGGGCATAAATTTTTGGAGAGTGATATCTTGGACCTTGTGAGGGGTATCAGAGAACCATGAAGTGCACAAGGACAATCTTGGGAAGTCCTATAAGCACATATCTCAGTTTTTGGATATTCCACTTGGTTTTCATTTGGTGACCCGATCTCTGTTGGTGCAAAAATTTGCATTATCGCTTAGTTGGAATTTGCTCAATGGTGCATCTTTGAAACCATTTGTCATGGGACCAAAATGTCAGCTCCATCAGCTTTGGTTGGCCAAGTAACGGCTAGTGGAGACCTTTTTTTACCCACATAGCATCAAGAATGTTCTGACGCGTGTTGGACGTAAGTGTTCCCAATGTGCACTAAGCCAAGTTGGGTAGAAATATTTGGAGGGTGATATCTCGAACCTCGGGAGGGGTATCATAGAATCATGAAGTGAACAAGGACCATCTTAGGAAGTCTTACAAGAATGTAGCTTAGTTTTGGGATATTCCACTTGGTTTCCATTTGATGACCCATTATCAGTTGGTGCAAAAAGTTGTATTGTTTCTTAGTTGAAAGTTTCTCAATGGTGCATCTTTCAAACGGTTCATCCTAGGACCAAAATATATTTTTTGTTAGCTCTAGTTATCCAGGTGAACCCTAGTTACAACCCCATTCACCCCACAAAGATACAAAGAACATCAGCGACCACCCCATACAAAATTTTCCTCAAGGTTTATTATGCCTATTAGCCTAGTTGCGGCTACCCTATAAGGAAGTTGAGTTAGGGAATGCAAATTTGGATTCTAGTAGCCTAGTTGTGGTCTATTACACCTATTATCCAATTAATTTGGTTGGAAAAAATATTTTGAGGGTATTTTCTTTGGAAATGAAGCCTAATCAGGTCTATTACACATGACAGCGCATGAAAAAGATACAATGCATGACAAAGATATAATATGGAAATGAACATACATACATACATACATACAATGCATGACAAAGATGTAATATGGAAATAATACATACATATTTAATGCATGACAAAGATATAATTTGAAGATAAACATATATACATAAATACAATGCATGAAAAAGATGTAATATAGAAATAATACATACATACAATGCATAACAAAGATAAAATATCCGGAAATGAAATTTTTCTATATATATATGAAATTTTTTTATACAAAATGTGGTACATGCCATCTCAAAATCTTTACGAAATCTATATATCTAAATACAATGTGGCATGCACAATCTCAAAATGTGCCATATGGCATCTCAAAACAAGAAACAACTACAAATGTTTCTTGGACATCCTATTCTACTAGTGGATCATCAAAATGGAGCCTCTTCAAAGTACTGCTTGGCTCCGATGGATCCTGCATGATCACAGAAGTGAAACCCCAAGTTAGATTACTTAATTTATATGATTTCTACAAATAAAAAATAAAAATTTGAAATTATAGTCAACAATAATAAATAAACAAATTTTAAAATTGAACTCTCATGTACCTCACCTCTCTATCTCCTCATGCAGTCAGGAGACCTAACATATGTACTTGGTAGCGAATGGACAATCCCACCAATCTCAACTCTAACCTGTATATGTTTGCAAAAATGAGATTGATATAAGAGTTATAATATTTAATTTTTAAATCCTTGGTAACAAAATATATTTATAAAATAATTGAATTAACAGTAAAACTTACCTATGTTGAAATTTCTTCAGACAATGTCAGTTGGGTCATCAACGATACAAAGCCTTGGTGTTGTACCTCCCTCAAACTAGGGGTGACCTACAAAAGTCAAAAATATAATTGATACAATCATGACTTGATCATATATATACTTGATATTAAAATAAAAATAAATAAATTTAGAAATATATGTACCTTGGGACTATCACTGCAAATTGAGATGCCGGTGACTCTACCCTGGCGAACCGGTCTCACGACGTCGTCAGAAACCACCCTCTGCCAAATAAACCATGTAAATTAAAAATGAGTATGCACAAGTGACAAGTATACATATGCATAAACAATCTAAAATACTTAATTACCTTCGCCTTGTCAATTCTTGATGCCTGAACCCCCTCACATTTCCCCCCACTAGCAGCTGGTGAAACCTACATCAGTATGTAATAAGATGATCATACAAATTCGAAAATACATGTATATACTATTATAAAAAAAAGAAACCAATGAGTACATTAAAATGTATGTACTGTGGAAGTGTCAAGGAAAAATGAAATGGATGAAAGCATGGAACCCTCTACCTATGCCATCTCCTCCTCTGTCATCAACTGAACATAAATGGAACTGATGACATGTAACTGATTAAATGTTTGATAATGTTAAGTTGAAGATAATGCAAGACATTAAATTAATTAATGGTTTGTATTGTCATTGATGTCAACTTGATATCATGTGTACGGTCATGTAGATAATGCCAAAGAATTCAGAGAATCAATGGAACAAAGATTATGCTTTCAACAAAGAATAAAAGTCAAGTATTCACTAAGTGATAGATAACATCGACGGAGTGCACACCATTGGTAAACGCAAAGAACCAAATTCATAGTGATACTCGACGAGTAGAAGACAGTGTTGCCTGACGAAGAAAAATCATAGGATGCCCGACAAGCTGAAAATAGAGTTGTCCAATGAGTAAAATCCAATGATGCCTGACGGATGGAGATCCCAAAGCTGACTAGAGTCACACTGATGGAACTAGAAGTTGTCACCGATGACTAACTACAGAGTTGACTGACAAAACAGAGAGTTCAGAAAATGAAAAAATATCTAGCTGGCAAGAGCTAAAGATAGACTTAACTAGTTGTTTTCATTGTTTTATTTGACCAGAGTTAAGTGATTGATTTAAAGGATTTGTATAGTTGGAAAGAAGATAACTACGAGATAAATCAGGAGTTAAGCTTTAAATCAGATTGGCTGGATTGTTTTTCATGCCAACAATCAAGAATCAAGAATCAAAGAAATGGTGAATATCATTTCTATATAAGAGACAAGCCTAATTCATTTCCGCATCATCACAAAAAGGGGGAGTAAATAGAAAAAGGATGCTAAAGAGAAAATGATGAAGGATAACTTCATATAGTCCTGATCAATCAAGCTGAAGGAGAGCTAAAGAATTATGCAGGTACCGATGAATAGTGAAGCACAGCATCACAGAGCAGAAAGTGTGGATCACAAAGAATTGAAATTGATACATTGATTAGATAGGTAATATACTTAAATAGATCTAAAAATCTACAGTTCAAGTTGCATTAGAAATAGGTCATTGTGTTTCAGTTTAACCATTGAAGCATCAAGTCTCCTAACAGAGCAGGACTTAATAGTCTTCTATATATTGAGGTACATCCCAAGGAGTGCCAAAAAGGTTGATTCATGAAAGTAGCACTAGATTTTCCTAAAGCCTATTGACAGTCTAACAAGCAGGAAAATTCAAGGATGATAGAAAACTAAGATGCCCAATACTAAGTGACAACCTCTATGTATAAAATCCTCTAACAAGGTCACACCTGACAGTGTGTTTGTAACCTTTAATAGGGTTGGCTCCTAACAGGGCTCACTTCAGATGAGTGAAAATTTGGGGTACCGGTCCCAGTGGTTTTCTCCCTTAATAGGGTTTCCACGTTAAAATCCATGTGTTATGTGTGTATGGTTTATTACTTTTCTATTTTACATTTCACATATGCATTTCTGGATTTATCGATATAATCTGCATATTTAGTGAGTGTCAGTAAATAAGTTTTGCTGCTTATCAGTAATCAAGGAGAATAAGGTCAGAAAAGGAAAACTGACAGACAATTAATTATTATAAGTATTTCATGGCATGCATCTTGTAAGGGACATAATAATATGAGGTTTATTTGATTGGTGGTTAGAATAAAGAAAAGTTTTTGAGGCCACCGATTCACCCCCCCCCCCCTCTCAGTTATTACTAACAATTGGTANTTTTTGAGGCCACCGATTCCCCCCCCCCCCCCTCTCAGTTATTACTAACAATTGGTATCAGAGCTTGTGTGCTTAGAGGGAAGGTTTCAAGACCTAAGTCAGGATCACAAGATGAACAGACGAGATGTGCCCAAGTTGAACAGAGACAACTTTGCTTCATGGTAGAGCAGGATAAGACTCCACTTACCAGGTATTGGTAATGATGTTACTCAATACTTAGATACTTAATATGTGTTGCCTACAGGAGCTTTGCTAGTAGATCAATCAAGAGAGAGAAGCATGAGCATAACTACATGGTTATAGAGCTTTCTTCCTCACTCTCCAATGTTGAATTTGAAGATGTCAAGGATTTTGTTAGCTCTTTTTCTTGTATCCTTCAGTTCTAAAAGAGAATATGAAAACTATACTTGGGGATCTTAGTCCAACTCACATGAATCTGCTTCTTCATACAAATTGAGGGGTAAGAAAAAGCTAATTGATGAGGATTTGATCCTCCTACTTCAAGTTCCACACACTTAGGTGGGTGCACCTAAAACATACTAAATCTGCATACACAAACACTTTCTCACTAAAACCTTTTATGCAGACATGAAAATCAGTGGATAGTTCTCAGACTTACAAGATATGGGAGTTCAACTCGACCAATCTTATGCAGGATCCCACCTACATGGTCTGCTAAGAACTAGGAAAATGGCCAATGTGATAATAAAGATATTCACCCTTCTTCTCTTCGAACCTGGAGGCTTAGGCAGGCTAACCTATTAGATTCACTTCTACAAGGAATCACCAAACATATTTGCACTATTCAATGCAACTTGTACACAATTTTGCTCTTAAACAGGAAAGGGAAAATGGTTTGATTTTAAATGATTGATGATGAAACTGCATAACCAGCACATGACCAGTGCCTTATCTATTGGGCAATAGAGTCAAACAAATATGCATTCCCAGGAAACCCTCCAACTCCAAACATACAAAAATCAAGTGAAGTACCTTACAAATCACTCTTCTCAAGCCAATATCCAGACATCAAATTCATATGCAAATTTTGAACTCTCAGATTTTACCTCTAAGAATTAATCTCTCCTTGAAATAAACTCAAAGATAAACTCATAATTACCTTATAATTGGTGCATTAAAATGCCTTATAGATTAACACACAAGAATTGAAACCAGACATACAAAGACATCAACAAATATTGCATAGGCATTCCATTGTTCTTTTATTGAAGAATCATCTAATTCTGCATATTTACAAGACAAAGAACACAAAGAGATAAGACTCCATAGCCTGGAAGCTGTCCAGTAGCATGAATTTCAACATCCTCAGTTACAATGGAGAAAAAAATAGATATAGGAGAAAGGAAAAAACAAAATTCATCACCGACACCTGTCTGTCCTCAGAAAATATCTGCAATTGTTCAAATAGAAACTACGAAAATCTGATTTGATTTTCCCTTAGTTGGTCTGCAAAATCATCTTCTCCTTTCTGAGACCTTTTCGGCAATATATAATACTCCATAGTTTGGACAAGATCTGCCCTCTGAATTTTTAATTCTAATTTGCCTTCCTGTGCATATTCAGTTTTGAAGTTTGAAATATTTGCATTTGAATTTAATTATTTTTCAATAGTTGAACTATTGAAATGAGACAAATTTAACTTAAACATTTCCCCTTTTCCAGATTTTGTCTCATTGTGACACTTGTCACCAAGGCTTAATGTCTTAATGGTTAGATAGTGTGCTTCTTTCCATTAAGCCATTAAGCAAACCCTTAGATCCTTTTGAAGTTGCTCACTTTTTAACCACTTGCCATTTGTGATGGATTTAATTGATTATTTCCCCAGGATGCACCAGAATGTGACACTTGTCACAAGGGCTTAATGGCTTAATGGTTAGATAGTGTGCATCTTTCCATTAAGCCATTAAGCCTACCTTTGGATCTTGTGGAAGATACTCACTGGTTAACCCACTTGTTGAAAGAATTTCAAAATAAAAATATTATGAAATTTGCACATCTCACCAAAATGCGCCAAGTGTCACCCTCTGATTGGTTCGCAGGTCCACTTGGTGCCACGTGTCGATTTATGATTGGTGCCTCTAAACTGCACTGCAATTGCGCCACTTGGCACCTAGTGGCGTCCTCTGATTCTCTGACTGATCCACTAGGCTCCACTTGTCATTTGTGCCACATAGACCAATGGTTCTGTTGAGTTTTTTTAAGCTTTATGTGTATTTTCAACCAAAATTAGTGGGCCCCGCCACACACTAGCTCCTCTAGCCAAGGGCCCGCCAAGAGCCTCTTGGCTTTCTTTCTTTACAACATGTTATAGCGCTTTAGTATTTAAACCTTAATACTTTCGCCACCTTATACATGTGGGATAATTGTCCATGCAATTTTAAGTTTTCTGAGACTTTTATCATGCGGAGCACCCATGTCTATTCTGTTACTTCTACGCAACATGCTTGGTAACAACTTTTAATGATTTACATATGTCTTCTATCTATACGTGGGCTGCTCTGTTATTACTGCGCAGGCTGTGTGTTGGCAGAGGTTATTGAATTGGGCTTTACATCTGCCAATCGCATTGGCTGTGAAAGCATTTTAATTCTATAAGCTGCCCTGTTCACTTGGTCCTTTGGTGATCCCATGTGCAGCCACCAAATACATTTGCAAAGTCTTTGAAATGTTTTTAAAAAACATTGTTTGTTGTCCCCTTCGCATTGTTGGCACAACACCTCCTTTGGACTCCACCGCAGTACATTGAAATTGGTCTCACACATGCCAATTGTTATTTGCTTGTTTTTTCCTAAAGCTTTACCTTCCAATGCGCAGGCCCCCATCTTGCTGCGCAGATTATGGAGTTATTTTTACACCTGCAGATTACATTATCTTGAAGGTTTAAAAAAATCTTATCAACAGATCTATTTTGTGCACACCCTGCAATCAACGCATGCCTGAGATGGCATCTCTTTGAGGCATACTGTCAAACAGTCATGTGCCTTCCCTGTCTGCTACGCTGGCATGGGATTTGGCTTTACACCAGCCAATTGCTATGTTTGAAAGTTTTTAAAGTCTTATCAAACAAATTAATTTTATACATATCCTGCAATCATCGCGTTTCATGAAATGACATCTCTTTGAAGCGTCTGTCAAACAGTTCAAGTGTCTCTGCTATACTTCCATGTTTTCCATTGGTTGCACGGGCTGGGTTGTGGAACTTGGCTATACACCAGCCAGTCGCATTGCTTGAAATTTTTTAAAGCCCTATCAACAAATCTATCTTGAACATATCCTGCAATCATCTCTGTTTGTGAGACAGCATCTCTTTGAGGCGTCCTATTAAACAGGCAAGTGCCTTGTATATTCTTCCACAACTTCTATTTTAACACACACTGGGAGTATGCTGGAAAGGTTGTAGAACTCATCTTTACACTATTCGATGCATTTAACTTGAAAGTTCATAGAGACTTTTTTCTTTTTCCCCACTGCAGGTTAGCATAGGCTTCTGAATTGCATAACATTTATAAATTTAAAACCTGGCAATTTATATTGTTTCAAAAGTTTGAAATGCCCAACTTGAATGCTGCGTGGACTTGCACTCATCTTCCAATAACAACCACACTTTGCAAATACATTGAAGTTGGTCTCATTTTTAATATCCATGATATGTGTTGGATCCTTCTGTAGTAATTGGCGCAACCCCTTTGCATATGTCTTTGCTTCAAATACCCTCCCTTTATCAAAGCATGGGATCAACTTCAACATTTCATACCTTGTGCAAGAAATCTTGGTCATAAATTTATCTTAACACATCAGATTTTCTATGTTCTGTGTACCTTTCTCATTCAATTAATGGCTACAGACATACTCTCCTTACTTGAGACACCCAATGCTTGAAGCAAATGAGTGTGTTGTGAAAACTCTGATGATGCCTCTAAAGAGACGCTAGAGGGATTTCTATTTCATCTATGACCCACATGATGATGCCACATTATTCAGATAGCCTTCTGGTAACAACGAACATGTCACAAAAGTCTTCAAATCTTCCTATTTGCTGAATGCCTTTCTTCTTTATACATTCGCATCAAAATATAGAACCTGGTCCTGATATTTAGCGAACACATATACTGGATTATAAACAATCATCCTACTAAATAATTCCTTTTTTAGACAATGCACAAGGTGATATGTCTTAATCTTTGAAGTTGCTTATTTCAAATTTTCTCTGCAAATGATTATCATTTATGGCAACTAGCCTCTGGGGCTGGCTTTAAAAACTGACAAGATCAAGTAACTGGGACATGGCAATGGGCATACACGTCCTATGACTGACATTCTTCCATACTGAAAAATGACTTCTGGCGAAACCCAACAGGTCCAAAGATTTTAATCGCCCAAGTCACCTCTTTATATCAATTCTGCAAATTACCCTGTCCAAGAGAAATGAACTGCATCTGGTTTTGACTTTGAAAACAAGTCAAATGATCTCCTGAGAATTCGAGCCTCTGAACATTGGAAGTGTGCTATATGGAGAATATGGATCTAGAAGGGTGGCTCTTGAAAATTATCCAGACACATTTGGCGGCCCCTCGAAAGTAGCCACTTGAAAATGCAGGAAACCAAAAACATAAGAAATACCGATTTCTGCAAATGAAAAGAATCTGGAAAATTGTGCAAACAAAACCCTCAGGATCTGAAACCTTGAAAAATTGAAGTAAATTTGGTCTATAATTTAGGGAAACCATATTCCTAATGTGACCAATCATGGTATTCAAGATATAACCTCGCAAACAGGGCCTCCAACCAAGTTGTGCAACTGATCTGCATCAAAATGTTAGAAACTGCAAACGGAATCGGATTGGGAAATTGGGCACACGGATTCATCACGACCTGAAAATCATTAAGATAGCACATTTCAATGCCTAGAATATAGGGGAGCTTTCAATTATCCATTCCATTCAACTGGGTGTGAAATTGTAATACTTAAAAGTAGGTCATTCAAAAATCTGCATTTGACAGTTTGGCACACTGATAGAAACTGCAAATGGAAATGGCTTAGCAAAATGACCAAATGGACTTGTCATGACCTGAAAATGGAAGGTTAAGAATTATTTGACCTCTTCAATGGAGTACAAAAGGAATTTTTTTCTATTAGGTCACTAGGTCAAAAGTTACAGTCAGTCAAACAGGGCTACTCAGAATTCTGATCAATTGCACAATGCATGACAACAGTAAACTACCAACTTTGAGGGATTTGAAACCTAGTTAAAACATATCAAAATGAATTGGGATTCGAAACATAGGTTCTCTAATACACATAATAAACATCCCCAAAGTGGCAGGTCATGAAACATTTCTGGGTGCGAGATATTCAAAGGCAAACTAGGCCAGTTACAACAGATTGACACTTAGGCATAAATGCAGATTTTGACAAGTGCCTAAAACAAGACATCACAAAATAACTCAAAACTTGAAACTAACGAACTAAGATGTCTTCAAATGTCAGAACAAAGGTGATTAGAACTTGACATGCATGGTAGACCTCAGAATATCATCAGGGAAAATAGGCTCAAAAAGCACTTTTAGGGGGTCAAAATGCAAAATTTTAACATGGTACTTCAAAAACCCTTACTGCTTTTTTCAATCCCAACAGATTGAAAAATTGCAAAGAAAATGTGGGACAAACTGAAGCTTGTGCATGGAGGTGATACAAATGTTCTGAGAGCCAAGGCAGAAAGCCTTAGAGGAAAATATGATGATCTCAGAATAAAAGAAGGAGAAAACATCACACAGTACAACACAAGAATAAAAGTAGTCAATTCTATACGAGGTATTGGAGGTACACTTGAAGAGGAGACAGTGGTAAGTAAAATCTTAAGAACCTTATTGCCTGTATATGCTATTAGAGTTTCTGCCATTCAAGAAATGAGAGCAGTAGCAAACAACATAGTTACTCTTGATAGTTTAATTGGTAGACTGATTTCATTTGAGATAAATAACTTTGATAATAGCGTCTTACCAAACTGAGTCTGCATTTAAGTCTTCTATGAGAATAAGCAAATCAAGTCAAAGACACACATCTAGAAAAGATAGTGAAATTGAAAGTGAAGAAGAAGATCTAGATGAAATAGAAGCACTCATGGAAAGGAGAATGCTGAGAGGCAAAGGTAAATACAAAGGCAAGTTACCACTTGTATGCTTTAATTGTAGAAAGATTGGACACTTTACTGCAAGATGTCCTAACAGAAGAAAAGATGACAAAGGTAATGACATATCTTTTGAGAAGAAATGTGACAGAGGTGATAACAAATATTACAGAAGTTACCGACAATCAGAAAGAAGAGATACCCAAGACTACAAGGGAAAAGGCAAGAAGGCTAGCTACCTAGCTTCTTGCAAAGATGAAGATACTGACACCAAACCTGATGAAGACATCAAGATGGTATTTGTAGCTATGAAAGATGATTCAGATGAAGATGAAAGGTATGTAGAAACTGCAATCATATCTAAGGTTAGCAAGAATGACATCTGGATTATAGATAGTGGTTGCACTCACCACATGACCGGTGACAAAGAAAATTTTAATAATTTTGAGTATTATAATGGTGGTACAGTAAGAATGGGTAATGATACACCTTGTCTGGTTGAAGGTAAAGGAACTATAATGTTGAATAGC
>MU227319.1:172741-189343 GCA_018584345.1 Thuja plicata | reverse complement strand
ATCAGGCCTAGTTGCCGGGACCCTTCTTTCCTGCTTTCTGCAGTAGTTTAGCAGTTTTTCTTCTCCCTAAGTTACACTTAAGGGGGGGTGTTAGAGTAATCTTTAGTAATTACTCCTTAGTGCTTAAGTTTCTCTTAGGCAGTTTAGTTAGACTTAGGAAAGTTTCCTTTTCTGAGTTAGTTGCCCTTTTAGGGTTTCGGCATCCTTTATAAGGATTGTCCGCTTTGTAATTCATAAGGAGTTGTAAATCATTTCATTGTTGATAATATAGAAATCATTTCTGTCAACATGCATTTGCAATCTCTGGCCTATCGGCCGCCTTAGCTCTTTCTCTCTTTCTGTCTTCTTCATTCTCGTAGCAGCTTTGCATGCAGGTGTATCTTGGTTGATTGACATTCTTCAATCTCAACAGGAAGGCTCAGAGCGGAAACATAGACAGAAATCCGTACAAACATAGTCTATTTTTATACACTATTAAATATTGAATTTGAAAGCTTCTGTATAGAAAAATAATCATACATTTAGTTAATCCAAAAGCTTTCAAATTTATTAACATAGACTTCGGAAATTTAATGTCTTCAATAATTAAATATTGTTTGTACATAGTTAAACACTTTTAATTACAAGGATTGGGCAGTAAGTGCTTGAAATTTTCATTAACTAGACATTAAACAAAAATTTTGTTTATATATTGTAGCCTTCAATAGGACTATTAACTTTTACATGTGTTTGTACTAATTTTCAAGATACTCTTTTCTCTTACAAGACTTTAGTATCACTTCAAGTTTACTATGGCTTCTACTTTTATGCTAATGTATGTGTTTATGTTTCCCTATAGTTAGAATCATGTTCAGGTTTATGACTAGGATTTTTACTCTTAGATTTATGATAAATGATTCATTGCATTTAATGGTTTGGATGTCTGGTATACACAAGATTGTTGTCAAATGTAGAACAAAAGTGTCCACTTTCTCCTTAATCGATTAAAATTAAACTTGAATGAGTAATTTGACATACTTATACTAAAAAATGGAAAATATAATTATCTCAAAAGTTGTAGTACTCAAAATTTAATTTCTAAATTATAATAGATTTTTTAAATAGTTAAAATTAAGCTTGGACCTGACCTCCTCCTAGTTGGATCAAACAACTTTGATGGGGTGGCCAAGGGAAATCCTGGGCCTGCTGGGTGTGGGGGAGTGATTAGAGATAATAATTACAAGTTCATTTCAGTTGTGGCACTCCCCTTAGGGTGCCAGACAAACATGTAGTCAAAGCCATTGGTGCTTTCTAGGGTTTCAATTTAGCCCGGCAACAAAAATTCAACCTTTTTTGGTTTGAAGGGGACTCTCAAAATATAATACAATGCCTTAAGGGTAAGAGCGGGGATTATTGGAACATTGACAAATGGATTAATCTTGCCAAGGACATTATTGTAACCTTTGATAATTGCATTATGTCCCATGCCTATAGAGAGGCTAATATGGTTGTTGATTATTTTTCTAACAAGGGTTTCCTCAGTGATGGGAAGCTGACATGGAGTGTGGGGGATAGGCTAGAAGCTGAAGTTTCAGCTTTCAGAAGTCAGATTGGATATGTTTTTGAGATAGCTATCTCAAGGGGTTGATACAAATCTGCACTTTGCCCATTTTTAGATTTTATTAAGTGACCCACTTTGGAGGTTGGCATCTTAGGCCCGATTGATACTCATGAAATGAAGAGTGTTCTACTATTTTGTAGACATGAAAATGAGCCTACATATCCAATTCCAAACCCCTGTGACTTCATATGATAATTTTTCTAGGGCTATTTTGTTTGCTATTTATTCTAATTTTCTAGGTGTGAAATGCAGAAGTACAAAGTACCCTACTTTGGGGTCTTACAATTTACACCTAGTTGAATGAAGATGAGTTACTAGATATTTCCCCTATATTATAATCATGAAAATGTTCCATTATGTGGATTTGCGGACCCTAGAGTGTTCATTCAATTAGTTTTCTCGGCCAATTTGAAATCAAATTTATGCAGTTTTACTGATTTTGAAAGTAGAAAGTTATTAGAAGGCTAACTTTGAAGGGTAATGTTGGTTGACTAGTTGACCATCGGAACAAACTAATTACAACCTTGTTTTCTCCTTGTGAAAATGAATTCATGTCCGGGATTTCACACTAGAAGGGATTCAGTCGATGGTTTTGTGAAGTCAGATCCAAATGGATTTTATTCAGTTTTTTGTGTGCACATTTATTAGTCATCTAGGATGCCAACTTTGCATATTGATATTTTGGTGCCACTTACTAGCCGTGATAAGTGAGGTGGTTCTCTAAATTATATGCATGAAGGTGTACTAACATGGAAATATTCAAGGCTCCAGGAATTGATTTGCTATGTTTCACAAGATAATTCCAGATGCAGTTTGTTATTTGTTTGCATCAGTATCCTTACAATGTTTCTGAGTAACTATGTTTGATAAGAAATATCTCACATCTAGGTTGGATTCAGATGAAACCTTTTTGCACATACTCTTACTATATATGGATGAATCAATGTGACCAGTGGTAGAGTCTCAAACTGATTTGTAGTATTTTATCAAGATGCATTTTGGGAGTCTTTTTAGAGTTATGTTAGAATGTGCATTTGCAGATAAGTTGAAGCGACTAGCTTTGAAAATTATTTTTTTTCCCAATCCTGAAGGTGTCATGCAAATCCGTTTGGCATCTGTACTCACATGTTGGAAATGAGCATATGCTTCAGATTGCATGACTCCAGGAAGTAGTAACTTTTTTTATGCTTAATTTGTTCCTTAGTATGTGCTTTTTAAGGGCAGTCAACCTGAACCTTACAACACACAAAAACTTGGGCAAACACCCATTACTAGCAATTTTAGAAAATTTAAGACAACCACCAAAAGGAAATGTAGTAGAATTGATACGATATGCATGTAAGGCTTTCTCAAGCTCACAAAGATGACACATATAATCCAAAAAGTAAGTTTTGGCAATACTTTCTGCCATGGGAATATTTTAGAGAAGATCCAAACATATTATCACAAATCTAGAAGCAATTTCATGAGGAAGAGTAAAAGTGTTTCCAGATACCCAATCTTTGCCAAGAATTATAATGATGGCCTCCTCTATGTCTAAGCATAGGAGATTGAAGATATTACTTAATTTCTCTTTATTGAGAGGAGTGGTTTCATTCATTTCCCACTAATTTCTAGGTTTTGTAACTTTATATTCCATGTGAAGATTCATACAAGAGAGCAAATGTTGAATATTGATAGTAGAAATGCTATTGAGTAGAAATCCTTGAAATATTGATGCGAAAAAGTCAATGAACCTTGAATGAGGAGCCCATAATATAGTGTCATAATTTAAACAAATCGACTGCCACCCAAAAACTAAAGAATTAATGATGTTGGATAAGTAAACCAAATGAAATCAAAATTCAAGTGTGTATGGAACTAAACTCATCAATGAATGAGTGTGACCCTATGTACTTTAGAGAGAGTGATAACAAGGAATCACATGTTGAAAGTGGAGTGAAAACCACCAAAACGTCTAGTTAGTAGCAAAATACTAGCTACGCCTTAGAACAAGGACACTTGACATACCATCTTATTTTAAGCCCGTTTGGTTGCTGGAATACCAAATGTTGGATAACATCAATTCTAGAAGATGCTGAAATTCTGGAAGATACTTATCCTGCAAATGATTTTCGGAATATGGGCTGGACCCGTTTGCTTCACCTGGAAGATGCTCGTTATTTTCTGTCCGCAAAAAAAAAATTAATTTCATACAGAACACGAATATTTGAATTGAAATATTTTGGATTAAAAGTTGAAAATTGAAGAATATGATGCCGATCTCATCATTTTTGACGAATTGAAATCATTTCGATTGAAAGTTCAAAGTTCAATTTTACTTAAAAGTTCAATTTTTCTTGTTCAAAATTATAATCTCAAATTCTCTGTCTTATGATGTCTAATTGCATTGAACAAGATATAAAATCTTTTCTATTGAGAATTTTTTAATCAAACCTTTACATTCAACAAGATATAACATCTTTTCTATTAAGATTTGTTTTTCAAATCTATCAAAATATGATACCGCTTTCTACCTCTTGTGACATTAGAATCTCCGCATTCAACGAGATCAAAATTTGATCTTTGATGAATTCTTTGAAGAAATTAAAACTCTGTTGACGATGACATAAATGTTGGAACATGTTCGTGTTAAGGTTGACAATATCAGATACGATGTTGTTCCTCTGGTATCCGAAGATTCAGTGGAGGAGGAAAGCGGAATCCAGACGAGAAACATTTTCCATCCATAGTTTTAATTGATGTTGCCCTTGAGAACAAATTGAAGCTTCTAGCAGTATCCTCAAACATGTCATCTGTCAACCCTTCTTATGTAATGAGCAGCGAAAGGAGCACGAAGATGACATTAAATTTTGTAGATAACATATTAAATTTGGTTTTATAAAAATTGGAATTTGAATTGGAATTCCAATTCCATCTATTTGGGTGGAAGATGCATATGTCTATTTTAGGGCAAAATTGGAATTTCGAAATTCCAATTCCAATTTTTTCGATGGACACAAATATGGAAGAAACAAAACTCAGAATTAGATAATGTCAATTCGAGACATATTCCAGCTACCAAACAGGCCCTAAGAAAATAGGTAGAACACACAAATTTAATATATGCCGTACATGTTGAATAATGCACACGTGCTATAATGTGTTTGCATTTTAGATTAGCTTATTGAGGCATTTCTGAGCCATACCATGCTTTCATTTTATTTATAGGAAGCGAGAAAACAGTGTTTAATCAACTTCAAAAAGTTTGTTGACCATTTTCTCTCTACCATGCTCATGCACTTACACATTGATCCAATATATTTAAAGCAGGGCCCTATTTTAGTGTTTATTAATTTCAAAATGAAGCAATAGAAATGTATTCTATTATAATAATTTCTATATAAAACCATTCATGTTGGTGTGGTGTTGTCATGCTAAATCTACAACATGAGTTTTTTAAATGGGAGGTCAACGTTGAACCTCAACACAAATACAAGGTACTGTATCCTTAGATTCTTGAGAATTCATTGTACATTGTATTAGAATTCTATTTTCTATTTATTGCATTCTATAATAGATCATGCAGTATGATCTAATCTAAAATATTGATGAGAAAAATCTATACACAGTTTAATCTAAAAAATAATTACAATTGATCTTTATAAAAGTAGAAACTACATCATTTTAATCAGAACTAACTTTTTAAATGTATTATATTGACATTATAGTTACAGAACCGTTTTCTTATAACTGTCTCCTTGTATAAAATCTCTGCAGATCATCAAATGTTTATTTTACTGTTTTGGATTCAATCCTACTACTAATTTTTTCAACTAATTCTTTTTATAGTACTGTTGTTGACAACAAACGAGTATCACTGGTCCCCAAACAAAGGTTACGTTATTCCTATTGGAGCGTTACTTAAATTGTAAAAAGTGCTAATGAATTTAGTAGGGAAGAACGCAGGTTAAGTTTGACTCGATCATAAAACAATGCCCTAAAGAGCATCGCAGATTACAAATATGACATCTCAGCCCAACACGGAAACAATTCTATTGACTGGCCTTTCAAATATTTTTAGCAAGTGAGAATACCTTGTTTAATCAACTTCAAAAAATTTGTTGACCATTTTCCCTATACCATGCTCTTGCACTTACACGTCTATCCAATAAATTTAAAGTAGGGCCCTATTTTAATTTCAAAATAAAGCAATAGAAATTTATTCTACTAAAATAATTTTTCATATTGGTGTTGTCATGCTAAATCTACAACATGAGTTTTTAAATGGGATGTCAACGTTCAACGTCAACACAAAAACAAGGTACTGCGTCGTTAGATTCTTGAGTGTTTAATGTATTAGAATTATGTTTTCTGTTTATTCTATTATCATGCAATATGATAAATAGTTTAATCCAGAAATGTAATTACCATTGATCTTTATAGACTGTAGAAACTACATAATTTTAATTTTTAAAAGCCCCACACCCAACTTAATACTACTGTCAAAGAACATAATAATATAAAATATTTTATAATTACAATAGTAAAGAGAATAGTTGACTTTCTACCAAGATAATGGAGAAGTATAAGAAATAAACAAATGAATACTAGAAAAGGACTACATTAAAAGAAGTAGAATAAGATTCATTTCAGACAAAATGAACAATTAGTGACCGAAAGAATGAGGCACCAAATCATATTCGATCCACCAAGAACTGGTGCTCATCTTCAAATGTGCATGTAGAATTAGGGACACTTTCAATGGAGGCTCTTAAGCTTGTTTTTGAAGCATAGTCAATCTATCAATGCCTTGGAAGTGATCCATTACCATATACATTGCAAATGGCTTAAATAGCACACACGAACGGCTGACTCCTAGGTCAAAAGTATTAAATAGTCAAAGTTGACTAACTTTTTTCAGGCTTAATTTGTTCCTTTGTATGTGTTGTTTAAGGCCAGTCAACCTGAACCTTACAACACACAAAAACTTGGCCAAACACCGATTAGTAGCAATTTTAGAAAATTTAAGACAACCACCAAAAGGAAATGTAGTAGAATTGATACGATACGCATGTAAGACTTTCTCAAGCTCAAAAAGAGGAAACATATGATCCAAAATGTAAGTTTTGGCTATCCTTTCCACCATGAGAATATCTTAGAGAAGATCCAAACATATTGTCAAAAATCTAGAAGCAATTTCATGAGGAAGAGTAAAAGTGTTTTCAGATATCCAATCTTCGTCAAGAATTATAATGATGGCCTCCTCTATTTCTAAGGATACGAGGTTGAAGATATTACTTAGTTTCTCTTTATTGAGACGAGTGGTTTCATTACTTTCCCAATGATTTCTAGGTATTCTAACTTTATATTCCATGTGAAGATTCATACAACAGAACAAATGGTGAAGAATGATAGGAGAAATGCTATTGAGTAGAAATCCTTGAAATATTGAAGCTAAAAGCCAATGAAACTTGAATGAGAAGCCCACAACATAGCTCATAATTTAAACAAGTTGACTGCCACTCAAAAACTAAAGAATTAATGATGTCATATGAGTAAACTAAATGAAACCAAAATTCAAGTGTGTATGGGACTGAACTCATTAATGAACGAGTGCATGACCCTATGTACTTTAGAGAGACTGATAGCAAGGAATCACATGTTGAAAGTGGAGTGAAAACCACCAAAACTTCTAGTCAGTAGCAAAATACTAGCTACGCCTTAGAACAAGGACACTTGACATTCCATCTTACTTTAAGAGAATTGGTAGAACACGCAAATTTGGTATATGCCAGTACATGTTCAATAATGTGCACGTACTATAATGTGTTTGCATTATAGATCTAGCTTATTGAGGCATTTCTGAGCCATAACATGCTTGCATTTTATTTTTAGGAAGCGAGAATACCGTGTTTAATCAACTTCAAAAAAGTTGTTGACTATTTTCCCTCTACCATGCTCATGCACTGACACATCTATCCAATATATTTAAAGTAGGGCTCTATTTTAGTGTTTATTAATTTCGAAATGAAGCAATAGAAATTTATTCTATTATAATAATTTCTATATAAAATTATTCAGGTTGGTGTCGTCATGCTAAATCTACAACATGAGTTTTTTTAAATGGGACGTCAACGTTGAACCTCAACACAAATACAAGGTACTGCATCGTTAGATTCTTGAGACTTCATTGTATTAGAATTCTATTTTCTATTTATTCCATTCTGATCATGCAGTATGATCTACAATATGCAGTATGATTTAAAATATGCAGTATGATTTAAAATATTGATGAGATAAATCTGTACACAATTTAATTCAGAAAAATAATTACAATTGATTTTTATAGACAGTAGAAATCTCATCATTTAATAAAGTTCAGCTACAGAGCCGTTTTCTTATAACTGTCTCCTTGTATAAAATCTCTGCAGATCATCAAATGTTTTTTGTACTGGTTTGGATTCAACCTGCTCTCTGTCTTATTCGGTATCAGAGCAGTGACAATGGGAAAAGGATGACAACAATCTGTAATTGTTATTATCTCTTGTGTTTGTGTTATTGCAGTGTAAGAATGCAGACCGGTGCTAGAGTCCATAAGATGAGTATAACTACTCATAAATACATACTATCGGTACACATCAACGGATACACCAGAGGTTGAAAAAGTGAATATGTTGACATCAATGACAATCAGTAATAACAATATCATTATATAACATCAACTTCACATTGCAACACATATATTACTTCTTAATTAACTTTCTACTACTAATTTTTTCAACTCTGATTCTTTTTATATATTTAACTCAAGATCTTAAAGTCTAACCATTGATGCCCTCTCACCTATTAGATTCTCCTCTCAAATACATAAATTTAAAAGAAAGAGGCAGACATAACAAAACGAAATAGATCTTAGATAAAAACACTACTCCTACACGAATTGGATCAATAGTACCATCTCTATCAGCAGAAAGACCACAAATTACTTCACGTTTTTTTAAATATTGTAATTGGATTCTCTGTAACTTTACATTGTTACTCCAGATTTATTCAACCCCCAAAAGAATGGATAAACAATTTTAGCTTCCAATTGCAGTTATTCAAACCCTAAACAAGCAGAAGAAAAAATAGAGCAAACTATGTTGGAGCATGATCAGTAATGATGTACGGTGAGATTATAATGAACGACTGCATTGCCAGTTTTGAGGTCCAAGGAATGAGTTCGGGCGAGAACATATCCTCGAGCCAGCCTGAATCTCCCACTTCCTCCCACGATGGGCATCTCTCTAACCTCGTTAAACACAGCGTTGCTGCCCACCACGGCGAGAGTACTGCCGTTGAACTTTCCGGCCTGAAAAACATAGGTGACCACCATTAGCAGACGGAATTCCTCTTGGCTGACGAAGGTGTCCAAACCCTGAGCTCTGCCCACGAATTTGGAGGTGGGCTCAGGCCCTTCCGTCAACGGATCGTCGATCACCAGTACCGCCCCGAACGCAGTTGCCGATGTATTAGTCGTCGGAGCCGACGCCACCTGCACGGCCGTCACATTTTTTCCGGAAACCCTGTCATGGAAATAGAATTGCAGGTGAGTTACTTTCTCCTTCAACGGATATGCTTGGGCAGATTGCAGGGAAAAGATTGTTATCACTGCGAGCACTGCAAATGCTGCAGCTGAATGCTTCTTCTCCCCCGTCATGATCATTACTGGATCGATACAAATGGGTTGGTGTTGAAGGCAGGGATTGAAGGACTTGTTATATAACGAGAATAGTTGATATTATATTGTGGACTGCACCAACTCCTTGACATTACACTAAAACGCTGACATTGAACAATAGAGCTACCAACTACCGCCGCATTGCAATACAAAGTTGACCCACCTAATAATCACGTCTGGATTCAGCTCTGGAAGGTTTAGATTTGGTCTGTGTATATAAACAATATGTTAATTTCCCACTATTCTCTGCATGACCGGCAAGAAAAGGATGGAGGAGATTATATTATACATGATTTAATATAATCTAACAGTTGGCCCTCAATAAGTCTACGGACTGGGGATTATTTTGAAGAGAAAACGCGTATCAATTATTTTCTATTTTCTATATAGGAGAAGGGGATTACAAACGTTCATTCTTTCTTCACCTAACTTGAAGGGGATTACAAGCGTTCATTCTTTCTTCACCTAACTTCCAATTTTCATATTTTAATACATGATAAGTAAAAGTGCACATGCATGAATAGTTTCTTGTTCGTATCTGTAAGAACCGCTATTTAGACAGTATGTGCCACATAAGCAAAATAAAATAGACAAAGACGGCTGTCAACTGAGTCAAGGGTCAAACCCCATATCGATAAAAAAAAAAAATTGTACTTAAATTCCAAGTAAAGAATAACATTCGACCAATTTGTAGAATAGATTATGAGTAAAGAATAACATTCAACCAATTTGTAGAATAGATTATGAGAATGCATGAATCTATAAATAAAGATTAGTGTCGATTGAACTTTCGAGTGCACCTTCAGTACATCACATAAAAAAAATACATCATAAAAACTAACAGTTTGGACCAGCTCATTGAAAACAACAACAATAAGGAGACTTCGACCAATCCGTCGAAGAACATCTATGATAAGAACTAAGAGAGATTTCGACCATCTTGTCAAAAAACATGAATGTAAGGCAATCAAAATAGACTAAACAAAGAAATTAATGTATATTCATTACAAATTTTTGTACAGGAGTCATAGACTAACATAAAATACAATTTTCAAAACAATGTTCTAGAGGGTTGATTACCAAAAGCCACCATGATTTTAGACATGAATTCCTTCCTGACAGGGCTCCAGACACCTGCTACACACAAATACAAGAGGGCAAGAATATTGCAAGAGTGCATTTCCACCCTACCACAAAGCATTTACGTTTCCCCGGAATCTTTCTTAACATGAAAGATACCCAACCCAACTCGAGGAAGTCTAAACAAGAAAAACTGAGAGGAGTAATGGAATTGGTGTAACAAGAATTAAAATCTACTTTCAAAATAAATATAAAGGCCTCATTTCATAAAATTGAAAACTCTCTTTCAATCATAAAGTATTCCAAGATGCAACCATAATATGAAACCAATTCATAAGACATGGAGAATACACAAGATGCATAGGAAACTACATACGAATAAATTCTTGTCATTTGACACTCTTTTATAGAAAAATGATTCCATCTCTAACATATGGAAGCAAAGTATTTAAAATTGATCAAGAGGATTTAGTAATGCAATCATACATGGAATGTGCATCACAAAAGGGTAAGAGTAATGAAAGATCAACCATCCCTTAATATGCTCATTAATGTCATCCCAACACAACTTAAATTGACAAAACACACGAACACTTCTCCTACCCTTTAACATGAAGTTATTAAAATATGTTGCATGAATAATGGATGGTTTATTTTGTACTCTCAAGGCATCAACTATAGTGCACATAGAATTTACTTACCTTTATTCCAAACCCCTATGTAAGACCTTTAAAATTAAGGACAATTTATACACTCTAGTTCAACTATCATAGCCATTTTGTACTCAAACACACAAATATTCTTTGAGCTATCTTGGTCTCAGAGTGCATCTAGCATAAATCCTTTCCTTGAATTTAAAGCAATGAAGACAATAGATCTAAACATTTCTCATGGATAGCTAAATAGCATGTACATTGCACCATTAAAAATCGTTGTTCAATCTCCAACAATCATAAGAGGTATACAAGTTTGAAAACCATTAGTTCAAAATGTCATCACAACTAAAATGTCTAAAACATCTCACACTAGGCATCTTCATATTAACATTTCCCTAACACTTCATATACCTTAAGAAAATCATCCTTTATTGAATTTACTTTAATCTCTTATTACCAATTCAATTTTTTATCTAACTATAATTATTATTTTAAAACTAGATGGATGTAATATTCACCCAGAATGCACCTTTAGAGTATCTACTACAGACAACAACCTTTGACTTGATAGGATACGCGAGTGAATTTCATAAGTCTTCTCAAGACTTGAAGCACAATACCTATATTTTAATCGGGTTGATTTCTTGTGGTGACCAATTAAAGTAACCACTGGCCACATTTATCTTCGACAATTGAAATACTAAAAAAATTTCAAAAACACACATTGTTCCTTCAAGACCACTATTCCTTCATTCCGACTGACAAATTTAAAGGAATTGTATTACTTAGTTCATTGAACCGGTCAAGTTAAATCTTTAAAAAGAACTCTAAGAGTTATTTCGCACTTGTATCCATTGGTTGTGCTACGAGACACAAGAGTTTAAGGTCATAAAAATCCTGAATTTCTTAGACCAAATATTTGCAGTCTTTCCAGAACCCAAACATTATGAACAACATGCGGTAGATGAAGGACTGGCAGACGAAGTATTGCAAGCAACATCAACACCAAATCATAATGGGCATACATAGAGCTGCTTAGCTATAACTAGATACAATCGACCTTAAAAGCAATTATTCACATAAAAATTGATAGAGAAGCATAAACAGTTTTACAAAGAAGATAACATAGACCCATATTTCAATCTTGTTATGGTGATAATATAAAAATGCTGAGGATTCCTGTTATGACAAAAATCAATGATATTGTTCAAGCATGCAAAGGATTGTACAATTCTAGTGTTTCCTTATCGCAAGTTTTATGGTTTTGAAAAAAAAAACACACACCATAATGGTTCGGCGGTTAACACTCCATTCATTGCGGCTATGTCCATAACCCTTCTCCCGAGTTTGTACATGAAAATGTTCAAAAAGAAAGCTAGTAACGAAATAACATAGCAGACAAACCTAATATGTAGTGCTACAAACTTGGACTGCTAAAAACACCCAAAGCTTCACATATGATAAAGAAATCTTTGCAAGGAATGATCACACACATGACACACGGTGTATGACAAACTATGATTAAAATCAAGCATGCAGAGAAAACAACACCCCAAGAAGAATAAAGATTGACATATCAACAACTAGCCAAAAGTGAAGAAGATTATAGAATGATTCCAAAGGAAAGGGGGTCTTCAATAACGTCGGGTAGATATAGTGTCAAGTATGACATAAGATTTTACATACTGGGAGGGATAGTCTACTTATCTATTTGTGTGTGAGCTTCTTTTGGCCACAAATGCTTGTCATGTGTGAATAATTTGTCCCTACACTTGAGTCCTTACCAGTTCCCACCATCTGCACTTTCTCTTCCAGCCCAGTGCCTTCTTCCATAACCGTGCATAATGATGACACTCCCCCCCAAAAAATAACTTTTGTAACTCTTTTCTTTGCATGAATATTTATGTCATAATAATGGTAACAATTTGGATACCAATACATAACAAGCACCCACTCTCCCCGCTCTTAGATTCCCCCAAAATAGCAACTAACCTCTCCCACTTGTCCGTCCTTGCTAGTTCAACTCCTCTCAAATTAAATAAAAATAATTATATATAAAACAATCTTTGTCAAGTCAGTATTTACTATTTAAAATTATAACATAAAATACTATTTTGATGTCAATTTTAAAAAAAGAAATTAATTATTTAAAATTTGGGTTATGACAGTATCTTTAATAGTTAAAATAAAAATTAAATTAAAGAGTTTTGCAATTTTATTAAAGAAAATATAAGAAGAATATATATTGAATTAGTATACAAATTTTTAGCCTACTCTTTGATTATTAGGATGTCTATAAATAGGTATTGGGTGTAATATCTAAAAGACCACCTTTTGACCTATGTACACATAATAATCCTCTTACATTCTTTGTAACTATCCATAAGCCCTAACCATGGCTTTAAGCTTTTAAGTCACATAAAGAAACCTCGTAAAAATCAAAATATCATGAGTTGTTTAGGAATTTAATATGTGTGAAATTAGGATAGGCAACTACTAGTACCCTTCCCTTATGTAGGTATAAGAGGCTTACCCCTACAAATGTAGGCATAAAAAACTTTCATGGTAGTATGCTACCATCTATTATAGAGGGAGATTCTACTACCATCTCCCAAGAAGTTATTATAATATTCATTAAAATTTTGTCAAGTTCTAATGATGATATGACTTCGAATGGATTTTTATTTTAAATTTTGTAGTCCTTTTCATCAACTAGAGGAGTATGAGTTGTAACCATAAAGTTTCACAACATGACCTATGACAAAATTTGATGCTCAAATTTTTACCATGTTTCACCATTGAATTAGATAGTGTATTTTTTGTCTAAAATAAAATTACAAAGAACTATCATAACTTTATTTTTCATAAGCTTTCTAAAATTTTCGTTTTCATTTTTTAAAATTGGGCTTCCAAATTTAATCAATACAAATAAAACTATAATAATTTATGCAAAATATACTATAAAAATTTGAATTATGTTTACCTTTAATCCTAGAGAAAATTCAATCTAAATTTGCAATAATTTGTAAGTTATGCTAGAAATTAAAAAATTAAAAAATTAACCTAAATCCACAGGGTCTTCACTTGATGGGAGAATACACTATCACACGGCTTCATATTGGGGATTTAAAATGGGCAAAAAAATGTGCAATATATTACCTAAATAGGGAGGAGGGGTTTTTTTTTTTGGGGGGGGGGGGGGGGGGGGGGGGGGGGGGTGGGGCGTAGGGGGTAAGAGTTTATATAAGAAAACAGGTGTGGGGGACATTGGATGGGTATTAGAGGGGGTGACAAAAATGGGATTTTGGGACAATATTTTTTAAAACTATGGGGGATTACTTAGTATGCCACAAATGCAAATTCAATATTTTGAAGTTATGATGATTTGTGAGAGACTTATCCTTCTTATTTATAGACTTAACCAAGTAGTGACACATTGCTCATTCAAATTAGGATGAATGAGAATAATTTACTAAAGCTAATATTAAGGTCAAGCATTCAATAAGTATTGTACCTTATTATATTTAGAAAGATAGAATATTAGGGACATAATAGTACAATAAGAATCTAAAGAGTTTTAGATATGTCTACAACAAACTCATTCTACATAATTTAAAATACTATAAAATCTAAATGCATGGGAAAATGTCACAAATAATAATAAATAAAATTACAACAGGAAAAAAAAGCATGGAAAGTAGGTAGGATGTAGAATAGTCAAATAGAAATAATTGATATTTTACATTTTTTAATAGAAATATATATGCACTCTTATTAATCTAATTTAAGTACTAGTAAAAGATGCTATCCAATTATAATGATTAAAATTGCACACCTATTCTTATTTAATTTTATGTGCAACATTTTAAGAGAATGACACAATCCTATGTAATGTTAGGTTGATTACTTGGCCTTTCACCATCAACATTTAATATGTTTCAAACCTATGTACTTCTTATATCTATACATAAATTATTTCCTTACATAGACTTTACTACTCAATTATTTTTGTCAATGTTGTAGATTTGGGAGTGATCTATTGTTAACATTTTCTATTTTACAGTATTTTAATAAAAATATTATTTTCAATCTTATTAATCTAATTTGGTTACAAATTAACAATAATATCTAATTGTAATGGTAAAAATTGCACTCATACTATTCTTATTTCATTTTATTCACAATATTTTGAGAGAACAGTGCAAACCTATGTAATGTTAGGTTGATTACTTGGCCTTTCACTTTTAACATTTATATATTCCCAAATTCTAACCTACCTTATGTTTTTCTATGTATTTTTCATATTGTTTATATTTATTCTTTCCTTACATAAACTTTACTATTCATTTATTTTTGGTCAATCTTGTAGATTTAAAAGTGGTTTCATGTTTTCAAGTAGATAGGTAACACAATATATATATATAAAATATAAAAAAAAATATAAACATTGTAAATATATATCAAATATAATCTATAAAAACTATTAAATTCTAATGGTTTTATAAAACAAATGATTGACAATTAATTGTTTGTGTAGGCATCTCTTAAATGGGAGTTGACGATAGAAAGTGAGATGAAGTGCGGATAAATGTACACTTCAAAGTCCTAAGTATAAGAGATATGATACCTTAGAATCATCTTCAAGTATAGGAGATAGAATCATTAAGTGACAGTATTGTGGTCCAATTTGAACTCATTTGATAATTTTTTATTTTTTTTAGAAAAAAGTGGACTAGCCACTATATATATTAATATTTAAAAAACTGATTTGAAGGTTCAACTGGGAAAGAATCAGCAAGAAACCCCAGAATCATCACCTATTACAATTATGGTTATAGATTTAAACTTTGAACACTAATCTATTACAAAATAGAGGGGAGCTAGCCTCATAAAAATCATAATATGTAAAAAAAGCCCAAAATCACATTCAATTACAAGTCAAAATTCATTTCCCTAAATCACTACCCAGTCCTGCCACCACTATTCTTCCATTACATCAAAATCTGCATGTTAGAGAACACCTTGATTATTCCATGCATTACCCCAATTAGTTGGATGTGCTATATGCATTTTGGTGACCCAACCATCCAGAACATCAGCGCTCTGCACTTGCAAAACCCCCTACATAAAATATCCTGTGTTTGGGTGTGATGCCAAATCTTAAGGCAAGTTGAGATCCGGGACATTGGGTGGAAGAACATGATGACATGTAACTGATTGAATGTTTGATAATGTTAAGTTGAAGCTAATGCAAGGCATTAAATCAGTTAACACTTTGTATTGTCATTGATGTCACCTTGATATCATCTGTATGGTCATGAACATAATGCCAAAGACTTCAGAGAATCAATGGAACAAAGGTTATGCTTTCAACAATGCATAAAAGTCAAGTATTCACTAAGTGACAGACAACACCGACGGACTACACACCATCGGTATGTTGGTTAACAGTTTGTCCTTCCTTAAGATTTATAATCTCTGACTCTTCAATACACCCAAGGTGAAAGAACAAAAGGATGTTTACCAACAAATGGGTCAGTGTAAGTCTTCTATCACTGCCCTCT